>LOEQ01000068.1:410784-446481 GCA_001685075.1 Bramus lutescens
AAAGGACCTACTGCAGACCCTAGAGAAGAGCACTATCAAAATATGGCTGAAAAGGGCAGCTATTCTTGAATATCCACCTGCACTGTTGAGGCCTTAAAACTGTAGCAGGCATCTACTTCACCACTGAGACAGATATTCTAGCCACAGCAACTGCAGCCAAGAGAGCCAAGCCTCAGGCATTGCTCCAGAAGGAACTCTACAAGAGGCCAGCCCAGGATTCAGAAAACCAAGACCTGTATATGAAACAGAAAGCTCTGGCCATCTCCAGAGAAAGATGGAGTGTGAAGAAATCGTAAGAGCCAGCATGGATTTCTATGCTAGCTACCGAGCCCCCTGACCTGGGATGTGCTGCTGATGGAAAATGCATGCTAGATTTCAAAGGCTAGGACTCCAGGAGGATGTAGAGCGTCTCATTGGTGATCTTTATGTTCAGCTTATTGATTGTATGTTGATATGCTAATGTGCTGGCTTGGTTAAAACATAAAAGCTAATTTTGACTTAGAAACTAGAGACTGTAGAAGCCCATCTGTGGTGCAACTGTGTTTATGTTGGACAGAGAGCAGGATAGAGTGATAAAGGGCTTGACTGGCCACCATTTCTGCCACCCTGGTTCTGCCTATCTTTGCTGCCAAAGCCTTGACGGTTTGAAATGCTCAAAAGCCATCAGAAACACCTAGCCATGTGGTTCCTGGAAAAGTACAGTGACTGCCTTTCTCTGTGCAGAGGCTCTGTTTTGAGTTCTGTCACTGTGTCACGTACTGAGAGCATCTCATCCCTGGGAATGGAATGCCCACTGTCAACCCTGAAACAGGCACCAGGGGACCACCAAAGTGCATTAAACAGCAATTCTGCTCAGCTGTTACTGAGACACACCCCTTAGTCACAACACATGAGCTTCAGAATCTGCAGGCTTGTGAGGAATGCACAGCCATCAAGTTCCTGATGCAGATGAATAATTGAGTAGCCTGGAGAGGTGAAGAAAGACCATTTGTATAGGTGGACAGTGCAGCCTGCACTGTCATCACTTTGGGGAAATGCAGTATGATGATAGAAGAGGAGCCCCCCAACTTCTAAAGTTTCCTGCCCCTGCTGTCCCACTTTAAAATCCAGCCTTACTGGATCTGCTGGACTTTAATCCTAGTACTCAGGAAGCAGAAGCAGATGGATCTCTGATAAGTTCCAGGACAACCAGTTTGAGTAGAGCTTCTCAGTCTCTGAGCATCACTTGACCTTCCCCAGGTTGTTTTCTGTGCCCTTTCTGTCAGTGGAGACCAGAGAGCGTCAGTGTGTGGGACCTCCAAGCCTGACTTGAACTACAGCACTGTCTGTATAATCTTGTATTCTCTCAGGCAGACTCCCACCTCATCCCCAGTTCCAAAGAGCAGTTCTACTTCAAAGGCAGCCCTTCTGCTTCTCTCTAGGATGCTCTGTGTCAGGTACAAGGGTGGCAGGATGGCAGAGCAGTCCTCATCCTCACTTGCCTATTGGTCTTTACTTGCCTGCGAAGGGTCTCAGATGCCACAGAGTGTTTCAGGGACCTGTCCTTGTGCCATTAGATATGTTAGTTTGGTTTCATCAGCAGAAGACTGGCTTGGTACACTGAGGATGCTAAACATACAGGATGTTCAAATCAGAGGTTCAGCCAGCTCTGCTGAGAGAGTCTGTGGTGCTGAGTCGAGGAAGGTGAAATGACTAGGAGTCCAACAGAACGACCTCCTCCCCATGTGGACAGCATAGCTGCACCCAAGTTGTGCTCCTTCATAAAAGGCAGAAGGAAATAAACAGAGAAACAAGCCCTCCTTGGAGCCACTGGACTTAGCCAGACAAGGGCCATCTGCTTAGCTTGCTTCCAGTGCCCAAGACAGTGGGGTTGAAATAAGCTTTTGAGTATGCAGACCAGGGCTGCTGCAGCTCATGGGGAGAGAATGACTCCAGGCTTCTTTTTGGTCTTTCCCACAGCATTGACAGGGCTCCAGTGACCCTGCACCTGGACGGGATTGTGCAAGTCCTGAACTGTCACCTCAGTGACACAGCCATTGGGATGATGACCAGGATTGCCGTTCTGAAGTGGCTCTACCATCTCTACATCAAAACTCCCCGCAAGGTGAGCTTGAACCGAGCTCCTCAGAGGGCCAGTGGTCATTTAAAGGTCTTCCCTGGCTTTTCAGGGCCTGCCCACACTCAGTATTGGGGATGTGGCCATCTGGAGAAAGCCTGACATGCAGAAGAGTGGCAGGTGCTATGAGGTGCTGCGGGCTAGGGAGGGGATGGGGGCATAACAGACCTGCAGCATGTAGTCTGCATTGAGCCCAGACTCTGGAGCAGGGCACTCATGAGTACCCACCTCTCCGCTCTCCAGATGTTCCGGCACACGGACAGCCTGTTCCCTATCCTACTTCAGACGTTATCCGATGAATCCGATGAGGTAGGTCCCCAAGGCAAGCCTTCTTTATGAAACACATTACCCTGCCTTCCTTTTCGTGAGCTGTGGGGTCTTCAGATTAGATGTGTGGCCCAGTTCTGCCTGTGAGCTAGGAGTGACTCATCAAGGAGTTCAGAGCAAAAAGTGAGAAGTCTGCTGATTGGCTCTTTCCATGGGACTTCACTAGAAGCAGCTGAGTTTTCAGTCCTTTAAATTGAGTTGTTTAATCCCATCCAGCCGCCTTTGCTTGGAATTGGCTTTTGTGTGTGATGTGTTTAGTGGGAGCACAGGAGATACAGTCCATTAAACTGCTCTGTTCAGGTTGCGACTGTGGAAACTCGATTTGCTGAAGTGCCAAATGTTGTCGGGGCTTTGGGGGCACGTCTTGTGGGCCTTATGAGGAGAGAATTAAAGCTGGTCTTGGGGACAGTTGGGGGTGAGAGCTGCTGTGAGAGAATGGCCTCTCTTTCCTGCCTCCCTTGAGGGATCTGGGGTCCTTGCTAATCACTGGTGAGTCAGGTTGTGCCTGCTCTCACTCTTCACCGGGATGCCGTGCCTGATACCTTCCTGGTCTGTTGACCTTGAGGACACACTGTGCACTTGGCAGTGGGAGTCCCTTCCTCCTGGGTCCTCTGTAGGAGATACAGGAAGTGTTTCCTGATAGGTTTTTCCAGATTTTCCAGGCACTGCTCTGCTCTGGTCACCCTGGGGCTGCCTGGGGTTCACAGACCATGCTGGACTCTGGTTGTAGATGTTAGAAAACCTCAGAGCAGTTCTGGGGGAGGGAGTAGCTCTGTTATTTCCATTTTGCAACACACAAAAAAGCTAAGGCTCTAACTTGCCCACAACTAAGAGATGCTGGAGCCTAAATTCAAAACCAGATCTGTTTGAGGCCAAGCTCTATCCCCTTAACTATTTAACTGCCGTGCCCATGTCCCCTCAAGTGTAGATCCCCCTGGGGAGGTGCACACTTGGGTTTTCTCCTGATTTCTCTAGAAGGATCATTGCCCTTTTCCCCCTTGTTCTATGCAGATTCTCAGTTCAGTCCGAAATGTTTTATTTTTTGAAAAAGCCCCTCCCACTTCAGCCCTAAATCCTTTGTCCTCTTTGCTTATTGATTTGAGGAAGCTCTTTGTATATTTAGGACATCTATTTGTTGTACATTCTTTTCTCTCTCAGTAATACTGTGATGAACCCTGTGATATGTATTCTGTTCCTCACTCTGGATTAGATGCACTAACCCCAGGAGACAGAGTGTACCCAGGTGTTGATGATGCAAGAGACAGTCATGGGGAAGACAGAGCTCAGAGACTTAGCTCATCCCTACACTCTGTATTCTGCAGTCTTGTTAGCCTGTGGCCTCACTAGAGTGTCTTGACTGCCATTGTTCTTCAGTTCTGCCAGAGTGACGGATTGGTGGGCCACACCCCTCTGGTGTGCATTGTCTAGTCTTCCTTTATTCAGGATAAGTGGCTGTTTCCTCCCTTCCGCCTGCTCCTTGTAGACATTATCTGAATCCTTTTTGTCAGACACAGTTTGCAGGTGTCAAATTAATATTCTTGGCACTGAAGTAGAAATCCTCTATTAGCTACAGGTCCAATAACATGTTTTTTCTGAGGAAAGTGACCCTGATATCTCCAACATGGAATGCAGGGCACATGCCCACAACTTCCTGGTGGGCCTCAGTGTTAGGATCTGTGCTTCCCATGCCCTGAAAGTGCCAGGTGACAGCTACTAGTTTCTTGAGAGAGTTCTGCCTGAAGACAGGGTCCTCTTTACCTTCGGATAAGCTGGCCCCAAGGCTTCAGGTGACCTGTGCCTCCCATGTGTAGGTGCCTCTCAGCCTACACGTAAAATTCTCATGGGAGAGGGGTGGCACTCAGTCTCAGAAGAGACCTGGAAGGATCATATGTCTCCTGTGAGTGAATGTGGACAGCCTGAACAGTTGGTTTCCAATCAGAGGGCAGAGTTCTACCTCTGGGCTATCCTGGGTGGTGGCCTTGCATAAGGAATTTAACCTGCCTGTGACCATGAAATGAGGCTAACAAAGTTCATACCTGCCTTTTAGACAGAACACAGAGACACAGCACTCACAGACCCTGCCCACCAGTCACCTCTCATCCTTCCTAGGTTTCCCTATTGAGAAACTGACTTTAAAAAAAAAAAAATTCCCTGCCTGGGAGCAAGGCTCATACCCAGTGAGTCATCTTGTCCTTCAGTAACAGCTCAGGATTTGTATTGTACTCAGTGATAGTTAAGGTAACACGCCATTTTTATCTACTATGACTTAGAGTGGCATCCCTTCCTGATAATGTTCTCTTCTTAGGTAACAATGCAGCTTGGTGGTCAGGGACACAAGTCTTAGGGTCAGGCAGTCCAGAAGTCCAGTCCTGGCTCTGCCACCTAATTGTTGGCTAGCCTGTTCCCATAAAGGAGAAATAACAAAGGCACCTCCCTCTAGGTGTGTTGGAAGGGTTAAATGAACTCGCAAGCAACAGATGCTAAGCATAGGCCCCAGGATGCAGACAACCCCATGGTAAACAGAGGCTCCTCATTTCTGTAGAAGACCTCAGCAAAATGAGCCCCATGTCTACTCACAGCCCTCTCCCCTCAGTTTCTCCAGCCAATACCTAATCACAGGATACCCACATTTCTGTCTTCCTCCTGCCTATGGGGCACAGAGCAGGCTAAGGAGACTGTGTTCCAATAGAAAGCTAGGCAGTGAGTAATGGGGAAGTGAAGAGTGCCCCTTGATGTCCTTCCTCCCCTCCCTCAACCTCCCCTGCAGCCCTGGGTTAAAGCTGGCATCCAGTGCCAGCCTCGCTTCTTAGAACCCTGATGTCAGCATGTTCCACAGTGTCTGAAACATCGCTCCTCATATTAGCTGAGGAAGCTTCCAGCTGGCTACCTCAGGTCCAGGGAGAGAAAGAGAAAGGACATCATTGGTAGAGACTCATCAGGACCTCAGCAGCCATGGCCTGCCTCTCCTCTGCCCCCTTAGCAAATCCTCTGAAACCAGTAAGTAGGCCCTCCTGGGTCCTACCTTTCTATGGACCTGTTCTTTCAGCAGTGGGGCCTGTTTGGCATACCCTGCCTCAGCATCTCAGGTCTCAGAAGAGATTACCAACCCAGGAGAAACTCCTTGCTTTTGTCCTCCCTTAACTTCAAAGTCACTATCAAGAGAAGTTGCTGACAAGAGCTGTAGCCTGATGGGAGTAGTACAAAAGCAGCAGAAAGAATGAGAACCACCTTCTAGCAAATGTGTCAGGAGGAAACAGCTGGGGTGCAGTCCTGGGCCTTTGCTGTGCACCCATGGGGGAGGTCTCAGGGATAACTTAAGGCACCTGAGAAAGGGATTTTTATAAAGGTGCTGAGAGTCCCCTGCAAATACAGTGATGGTCCCTGATCTAGGACAGATCACTGCTTTTCAGCCTGTTGTGTCCTCAGCCTGTTGGGATGTGACAGAAGTACCCAGACCTGTGAGGACACCTACCTAGGCTGAGCCCTAACCAAAGCAGAATTGGGCATCCTTGAGCTGCTGGCTGTCCTCACTGGTGCACCTCTCTGCCTGTGCTGCTAGTCTCCAATTCTGGGCCTCTTGGTCCCTCACCAAAGGGCAGGGCTCCAGGGTTGAGCCTGCTATGCAATGAACCCCATTTGAGGAAGGGGTTGCCCTGACAGAAGTTGGGAAATTAAACCTGTTTTCATGGTGCAGGTCTCTGGAGAAAGAGAACAGAAAAACTGAAGAGATTCTTGGCCCTCAAGGGAGAGGGCTTGACTAGCCAAGTCAAACTTCCAAAGACACTTTTAGGGCTCATTTGTAACATAAAGAATAGCACAGGCTTTGCTAAGACAGTGCTATTATTAATGTGGCCTCTCCTGGCAGGTGCCTACCCTAATGCCCTAAGCAGATCAGGGAGAGGCTACTTTGGTTTTTTTTTTTTTTGCATTTCAATTTTACACTTATTCATGTGTCTGTCTGTCTGTCTGTGTCTGTGTGGCAGTCAGAGCATAACTTGTGGGAATCAGTTCTTTCCTATAGCACATCTAATAAAAACCCAGAGACAGATACTGGAGTTCAACCTGAAGATCAGAAAAGCAAAACAACCAGCCACTGGTTTTACCCCTACCTCAGTCCAAAATGGCGATCCTGCCTCCAGGAATCTCAGAATGAGACTCTGTATGAGAGCTGTCTCCTCCTGTTTTATATTCCTCTCTAGGGCATGCACCACTACCGCCCGGTTGCTATGGCAATCTAGTGTGGCTACTGGGATTAAAGGTGTGTGTCACCACTGCCTGGTCTGTAAGACTGACCAGGGCGGCTGATTTACTCTCTGATCTTCAGGCAAGCTTTATTTATTAAAATACAAATGAAATATCNGCTACTGGGATTAAAGGTGTGTGTCACCACTGCCTGGTCTGTAAGACTGACCAGGGCGGCTGATTTACTCTCTGATCTTCAGGCAAGCTTTATTTATTAAAATACAAATGAAATATCACTACACTTTCTTTCTACCAGTGGGTTCCAGAGATCAAATTCAGGTCATCTGGCTTGCAGGAAGCCTCCCTCCCACCTTCTACCAGCTGAGGCTACTTTAACTCAGTGTCAAGGCCAAGCAGCCCTGTTGTCCCATTGAGTCTCTTTTCTACTCAGTACAACTAGTCACAGTTATAGCACCTTGATTTCCCCATTATCAGGGAGTCTTGGCACTTCAGTCTGGTGAGATTGGGGCCAACTGAGCTTGGGGTTTCCTGCTTTGATTAGTGATAACAGGGGCATTGGTATGAAGTCTCCCTCAAAAAGATGCCCCAGCCAACGGCTTGCTAAGAGAAGGCTATGGTCTTGTAGATTCCAAGGTAACCAGGGCTCTTCTGTTCCAAAGGGAGGGCCTTCAGTTGAAGATTAGCCATCTAGGATCTGCTTCCAAATGGAGGCTTGTATTTAAATAGGGGCACTTCTATTAAAGGCAACTCAAGGAGCCAGTAATGACCCCCTCTGATAGCCTCAATGGTAGCCTCCCACAGGAACCATGCTGCAGTGTGCCTGTGAGGAAACAGGGAACACATAGATCCACTGTTCCACCGCATCTGTCTTATGTCTTCATCTCTTTTCCTGTTGCTGTGGTGGAATGCTCTGACAAAGGCAACTTAAAGGAGAAGCAACTCACATTCAAGAGTACATACAGTCCATCCTAGCAGGGTGAATGGGCAGGCACTTGAAGCAACTGGTAACAATTAGAAAGCAGAAAGGGATAAGTAAATGCTTGCGGCTGCACAGTTCCCTTTCTCATTATACAGTCCAGGATCCCCTGCCTAAAGAATGGCATCCACAGTGGGCTTCCTACCTCAATTAACACAGCAAGCTAACCTCCCGCAAGCATATCCAGAGACCTGTACCCCAAGTGATGCTAGGTTTTGTCAGAATAACAATACCAACAATCTGTTTTCTCAGTAGATCTGCCTGGTAGTCCGCCAATGGTTTCAGTTCTCCTGGCTTGACTCAGAAGGAGGTTCATACATAGGGAAGATAACTCACCCAAGGTCATGCAACTAAGAGCTAGAATTGGGAGCTGGGTAAATCTGATTCCAAGGGGATCTAAAAACCCCACACAGTCTCTGCTGTGGACAGGGGGCCAGCTCAGATTCGGATACAGTTCATGTAGTACTGGTCTCTCATATTGCCCTAATAGAATTTTGTCCTTGGCTGACCTTGAGTTATGAATATACCCTCTCCCTCTCAGCATTTGACCTTGACCTTGCTTTCTTACCTTTTCCAGGCCTTGTGGGTTGCCTCTGGACTACTCACAGATGGGACAGGCGGTCGATAGCTCCAGGCTCAGATCATAAACCCTCTCTGTCCTCCATCTGGTTTTCTAAAAAGCTGAGGCCAATTCACCAGGGGTCTCAGAGTTCAGGAGGCCTGTAGTCCAATGCCACCCAGCTCTCCACAGGACCAGTTTTCTTCTCTAAGATGCTGGAGTTGGACTGGATTGGCCTTGGTCCTTTCCAGCTCTGACTTTGTGTGGTCCTGACTCCACTTCCTGGAATACTAATGCTGCCTGTTCAGAAGCGGACAGTCTTCCCTGAGAATGGAACTTGTTCTTCCGTCTCAGTTCCTTGCTCAGTTTTTATTTCACTCTGGTTCTCTTTCCATCTACTCTCCAAAACAAACAAAAACAACCTCTCCACTTCTGCCTCAGTTCCACAGGTTTCTTTAAAATCAGATTATCCAATAGGTTAAAATCTTCACCCATAACAACACTAAGATAATGTCAGTAGCCAAGAGCTTAATTCTTCTAGCTAGGGGCCTACTCCCTATGAGAAGACAGAGGGCTTAGGGTCCGTGTCCATCTGTCGTCGTCCCCCTTCCCCGTGGCACAGGATGCTGTGTCTGCACTCGACACAGCTGACCCTGCAGCTTCCTACTTCCTTCTTTTCTCCCAAGTGACAGGCAACAGGAGCTGCCAGGCAGCAAGAGGAAGACACTGGATTCTGGTCCCAATCCCTGTGTCTTCCTTCTAGGGACAGCCAGACCCCCTGGCCCAACTCTTCAGCAACTGCACCCCACAACCCAGCAAAAGTACCTGGAGCTACCGCTAGGAGCTTAGGGAGAATGTAGATTTTCTAAATTAAGTCCTCTCCTTGTCAACAAGTCGTTGCCAAGGATGGAGGCACAACAGTTGTGTCCGTCTAGAGGGTCTCTGCTCTAGGTTTCACACTTTTCCCGGTCTCTTCATTAACTACCCTAGAGGGGATGGGGAGCCCACAGTAACCACAGGAAGCCTGTACTCATCCCACCACAAAGCCAGTTTTGTCAGCCAGAAGGACCTGTCTGTTTGTCTCTCTTGATATTTGCATGGGACAGAGGACAGACATGCAGCCAGATCTGAGGCCAGTGACTGCCCTGAGTGGAGTGCTATAGCAGGCCGCTGCCTGGCTCCCTCCCGGTGGACGACAGAGTGGGCTGAGAAAGGCAGCAGAAAAGCAAGCTTGCTTTCTCGGGGGTAGGGCCTACTTGGAGCAGGAAGACTAAACAGAAGGGTTCAGCTTGCTCCTGGGATAGGGAACTGGGTTGCTTAAAGGCCTGGCCCTGCCACAGGCCCCCAATGCCCATCTCTCCTTGAACTTCCAAAGTGATCACACTTCAGGGGCCAAAGTTCAACCATTAGACTTCAAAGCCCTGCAGCACTGTCCACACCAGGCTACATCAGAATCCTCTGTAATTTCAGAGCCAGCTGCTTGGGCCTCGTCCACATCCCCTCCGCTGTACCTTCAGCCTGGGTCTGGTTGCCTGGGTGGCGCTGACATTTTTCACAGACTCCCAGGAGACATGGTGCACATATCTGATTGGGAGCTACAACTGTGGACCAGAAGGAGATCTGTGGAAGCAGGGACCCCCAGCTCTCAACTCCCATGCCTCTGCATGTGGTCTGGAGGCAGTAGCCAGACCATGACTGTGCTCACACCATGCACCACAACACTGCTCCTGGCATCTTTAGAAGTCAAGAGTTCGTCCAGATTGCATGTTTTTTTCCCTCCTCTGAAAAACTGAAAGTGGCAGTTTCCTGTAAGTTCACAAGACACTAGGCCAGTAGAGGGCCACTCTCCACAGTAACAGTTCAGACAACTCTCTGGCTCTGTCACAGGCCTGGTCCCCAACACTCACCTTCATCCTTCCAGCTGCCTCACAAGAGGGCTCTGGGGTTTTTTTCCGTTTCACCTGAGAGAAAACTAGTTTCAAAGAACCCAGAGAAGTTGAGGAATTTATTTGGTTCAAATCTGTAGTTGGTTTCCTGAATCCCTCTGAAGCCAATGTATGCTCTCTCCTTTCCTCTCCTCTACTCCACTCCCTCTCTTCCCCTCCTTCCTTCTCTCTCTCTTTCTCGCTCTCTCTCTCTCTCCCTCTCCTCTCTTCCTGTTCTCCTCCCTTCCTTCTCCCTCTCTGTTCCTCTTTCCAACTGTCTCTGTCCCCAGTATATATTCTTCCGCATATTAAGACTGGGCCAGAACCTCTCTGCCTTTATGTCCATCCATTCGTAGTCCCTATCACTCTGGCAGGTTAGCTGTGAGCTGTAAGAGAAGTCTGTCCAGCCCCTAGCTGCTGCTCAGAAACATTTCACAAGAAGGTTAACAACCAAGTTGGCTGCAGAATGTGCTGGTCCCACCCAGCCCTGTCCATGTCACTGGCCAGGTGCTGTGGGAAGCTTACCAATAAACCAGGGTTAAGCAGAACTCTGGGGAGAATCAGAACCCCTCCCCTCTGCTGGTTACCACAATGCAGGGGCTCATTACTTGATGACAGAGTTCTAAGGGCATGCATGTGTACCACTCTCCAGCTGCACTGAGTTCCTTACAATCTCAGAGAATTTCCAACCCTAAGAACTAGGATCTCAGGTCAGTACACGTGAGAATGGCTGGATCAGCTGGAAAGGAGACCTGTGGGGTTAGGAGGTAGGTTCACCAGTCCACTCTCTCAGTGATCCTACCCTAGGCTGCCCTTTCTTCTTTCCTGTACCCCAAGAGGGACAACCACCAGCATCATCTACGCTAACCTACACAACTAATCGGTGGGACTCACAGTAGCATAGGTACTGACTGGCCTTTATGTAGACAGTCCAGGTCTAGACACTAGGAAAGATCTCTAAAGTCCATTTGGAAAAATTAAAAAAAAAACTGCCTAAATTCCCCTGGGATGTGTACTCAGTCAGCCAACATCGCCTGGGAGCTGTGTATATGTACAGTTGCAAGTTACTTTGCTTTCTCCCAAGACACTAAAAAGCAACCTGAGTAGTTTTCTAATAGGACAGGAAATGTGTTCACACCTAGACAGACCTTACCCACCTGAATTCTGGACTTTCTTTTTTGAGGGCAGTGCTCATCTTATTGCAGAGGGCAAGGTTCTCATGGTACCGTGTGACCACAGCTTTGCTCAGAATGCCAGCCTGCCTGCTGCTTTCTGCAGCTCCTGTTTACCTTGTGTCTAGGGCGGAGGCCTCCAGTCCACTGCCAGCTGGTGTGGGTGCATTTCCCACTGCTCTTGGCCTTCATTCTGGCTTCCTAGGGTGAATTCTCTGGCTGATTCCCCAAGCCCCAGGGCAGCAAGAGCCAAGTCGTATGTGGTCAGGGATGGAGGAGGCCTGGCCACTGAGCTATACCCTTATAACAAAAGGAACTAGTTCCTATGTGGGCAGAAACAGAAAGCCCAATGTTACTGTGAAAGCCAGACCTTGGTGCCTCTGCCTTCCTGTCAGCCTTGCTTCAGAGCATGAGGAACAACCTGACCTGGCCCAGATTACCTGTGAGACACTACAATCAGCTGTTCTGGACAGAGTCTTCAGATATTCCTTGGCACTGGCTTACACTAGTCAGAGTGCAGCAGCGTCCAGAGTCAGGAGCTGCATCCATCTCTCTTGCCAGTACAAAGTGTGCCTCTTGGGAACATTCTTAGAGCTTCTTCCCAGCCAGCACTGGAGAGAGCTCAGTTTGGGATTTTCCTGACAATAGAAAAAAGATTTCCCTTCGAAGGAGCTGGGTTCCTGAACCAATTGACATCCAGAGCCTCAGCTAGCGCTTGCCTACATAAACCTAAAGCTTCCTAATGCTCCCTAAAGCTCAGTGGGTAGTCTTGTCCATCTATCCCTTTGGCAGCAGTTATTCCAGACTATGCATCATCTATTTCCTTTCCCTATGCTGCAGTAGGTCAGTATCTCCTAAGTGATTCCCTGGGGCTTAGAGCCAGAGTGTTGGTTGACAGCAAGAACAGGCTCCCCAGTGTGGGGACTTGAAACTGCAGTTCTTGTCTGCAGCCTGTAGCCTTACCAGCTGGGGCAGTGGAGCAGCCACAGTGCCTGGGAAAGGCAGAAAGCCTTCCAGTCCTACATCATTTCCTGAGCTGGGCTCTAGACAGGTATTGGAGTGATGGACACCCATTAGACCAGCAAAAGATGGGAGAAAAGCAACACAGTCCAGAAGAGGGCTGCCCTTGGCTACTAGAAAATGAGGGTGACAGATGACAGTGTCCATGTTTATCCTATATGGAAAATGCTATTTGCTACTATAAAGTTGTCTCCAACAAAGGGGATCATCTTAGGAATCCCTGGTTTTCTCTGCTGCTCATCCCATGGGAAATATGAAGCCCCTTTCCTGCAACTCCTGAGGCTTCCCTCAGAGACACCTTGGCAGATGCTGTCTGTATTCACTGTCTTCAACCTTGACCCTTGCACTCCACCAAGGAGTCAAGGCAGCACATTGCACTCCAGAACCAGGAACCGGCTGATGGCCCTCCCCACCCCCTTCCACTGCCATGGTAACAGCAGGAGCTCCTGCTCCTGCAGAATATTGCTTTCTTGTAACCTTCCTCCCCCTCCCCTCTTCTTTCTCTCACACAAAAAGAAAGCACAAGTGTTTTATATTCATTTTGCAAAAATGCTGTGTAGCGCATACTAATTGGTGTGGCTTCCTCCTGCTTTCTTTGAGCTAGTCCCCATCCTCAGAGCCAGGACTCTAGGCCAACCATGGGCATGGACCCAGGCAGCCTGCTCACTGGCAGGAGAACTGGATCTGGGTTTCTGGGGGTGGAGCAAAACTGGCCACATGTCTGTGGCTCTGGGGCCTTTCCTTCTGGCCTTGTGAGGTCCTTGAGCAAGGACCCCTTGTCTCACAGCTTCCTACCCAAACTCCAAGGATTGCAGGGTATCCAGGGAAGTGTAGAACACCACAACCCTGGCTGGGCACAGAGACTCAAAGCCTAGCAGGAAGAGTGGACCTCTGCTGTCTCTGCTGTCTCTCCCAGAGCCCCTGTTGACAAGACCTTTCTCTGCCATAGCACTCCTCCCTGGGCCAGATCTTTATTTTGATTGTTGCTTCAAAGCCCAAGATTCAAGTTGGGCTTATGAGTCAGCTGAGAAACAGCTAGCAGCAGGATTTGATCACAAGAGCTAATATCAGGAGCTACTATATAGTTCCACAGTAGCTCCCCAGTATCCACTGTAAGTCATTCCATTGAAGCAGCCCCTTCCCTTCTTCAATTCTGTTCTATTTAAGGGGCAGGAAGGGTCAGTTCATTGTGTGTGCACCTGTGCATGTATGGTGTCCCAGGCAGGGCTATGGGCTTTTTGCCAGTCTCTAGGACCAAATAATTTGCTTTGTAAGCACAGGAGGAGTGGCAGGGATCACCAGAGGAACCTGTAGACAACATTTCCGGCTCTAATTGTGCAATTGAGTGTAATTTGCATTCATTTGCCATTTGATGTTAAGCTTTCTAAAGTAAGAGAGTTCTGAATGCAAAATGTGCAGCCTTTCTGGCTCTGCTCTCCTGTCCAGTGGGCAGAAGGCAATAATGCAGAGATGGATGGTGTACAATCTCATGAAAAGTCCTGTGTGAAGACTCTTATTCCCACCCCATCACCAAGCCAAGGCCATTAACATCTTAGTGTTGGGATTAAAAGTCATGTAATAAGAGTGGTAAATCAGAATCTTTGAGCTTACTTTCTGTGCTCTGTACATAAAGTCCCCTTGTTCCTTGGTATGCATAAAGGGTTGATGCAGAGACCCTTTGGATTCCAGAATCTGAAAATATTCATATCCCTTCTATAAAATGGGCCAGTATTTTCATATAACCTACATAGTCTGTTCCATGTACTTTAAGTCATCTCTAGGTGGCATATTATACCCAATACAATTAAATACTTTGGCAATACTATTATGCTTCATTGTGTAAGAAATAGATAAGAAAAAAGCCTTCATATTCATATATTTATGTACATCACAATAATATTTTCAGTCCACAGTTGGTTGAATCCTTGGGCATAGAGGACCAGCTGGTCTCACAGCCTTCAGGGCAGCTTTGTATGGTCAAGTCTCCATTTGTACATACAGGGAAACAGAGATGCTATTACCTGCAAAATGGAGCCCATATTCCTTTGTGTGCGTCATAAGCTTGTGACAGTCCACTCTAGCCTGCCTCCTGAGCTTGTTTCTAGCTACGCACACCTTCCAGTCCTCACATCCCTCTCTGGAGCTAAAGCACCACAAGCATTGTTTCCTGGAATGTGCCAAGTTGTTCTCTGCATCCATAAGCAGCTTATGCTGGTTAAAAGAATGCATCAAATGCCCTACATGCGCACGCGCACACACACACGCACACCTTTGGTGGACACATGTTCAAGTGCTTCCAAAGGCTCCTGGCTCCCCTCAAACCAAGTTGCTGATTCCTGAAGCCCAGAGGCTCTCTTTTAATAAATGTTTAATTTTGCATCCTATAGCCTGTGACTCAGACAGAGCTTGTCCTGTCTAGCCATGTGTCTCCTATAGTCAGAGCAGAACCATAATAGCTACTCAGTAGGCTTTAGGAAGAGGAGAGCTGCATTGGATAGCATTGCCTGGTCTATGGGAGGTGTTGGGAGTCTGGAATGTCTGACCACAAAGCCCTGAGTAGTTTTATAACTTAGGTTTAAGGACCAGAGCTGAGTATGAAACAGGCACTCTTTTTCTTGAGCTGGTGACAGTACAAATCTCAGATTCCTCATGTAAGAGTGTAAGGTGACACGGATGGTGATTGAGAATGTTAATTCTAGCCAGAAGCAAGTACAGCTTGCTCCTCTGACCTCTGTCCCTTGTAGCCTGGTTCTTGAGCTGCTCCAGGAGACATGACCTTGTTCAGCTCATTCTTCCTGCATGCTACTGGTTCTTCCTAGGCATCTCTTAAGATGGAAAAAAGTGCCCTGCGGACATCTAGTAGGTCATGTACCTGGTGTCAGGGATCGTGCAAGAGCTGGGGGCATCTATACCGTCAGTCTTGCTTGCCCATACTTTTCTCACTCAGAACATTTGACCTCCCGGATTTGTTGCTCAGGGGGCATGTGTCCCTGTCCACCTGCACAGATAGATCCCTGAGGGGCAGCATGACTTGTAGAAGCAAAGTGCATGAAGGAGACCAGGGTGACCTCCTCTTGCTCATCTGTGCTGAGTCTGAACCGATTGTCAGATCATAGGACATTAGAAAGAACTGCCATTTGGGCAGTGGTGAAAGAAAGCCAATTCTCTAAAATGCTGCCCGACTGGGAATTAGTGTGCTAATTTGAAATTTTGGTTTAGTTCTTACGTTTTCCATACAGTTCATATACCAAAACTGAGCAGTTTTTTAAATGTTTTCACAAAGTTTTTAACCATCACTACTGCCTAATTCCAGGACATTTCATCCCCCAAGAAAGTAAATGTACCCATTAGCAGTCTCAACCCTAACTACTGGCAACCACAAATGTACCTTCATCTTTTCAGATTTGTCTCTTCTAGACATTTCATGTAATCATGGTAGTTTGTAGCCTTGCGTATCTACCTTCTTTGACTTAGCAAGTGTTTATGAGGCTCTTCCTATTGCTACATAGGCCAATATCTTTTTTTTTTAATTTATGTATGGTATGTACACATGCCACAATCAAGGATGACTTTCAGGAGTCAGTTACCTTCTATCTTACTGAGCCAAGATCTCTGTTGTTTCTACTGATACACAGCATATGTCAGGCTGTCTCTGTCTCCTATTTCACTAAAGGAGCACTAGGATTACAAATGTGCCCTACAGCTTATCAGGTTTGTACAGCAAGAGCTTTTACTCACTGAGTCAAGCCCCCTTCCTCATTTCTTTTTATGACCAGGTCATTTTTCTGTGGAATGGATATACCACATTCTATTTATCAGAAGAGGGACCTTTCTGTGGTTCAGCTGGGATGAATGTTCACATAGAAGTTTATGTGTGAACATATGTTTGCAGTTCTCTTGGTAACACCTTGGAGTGGGTGTACCCCTATGAAAACTCTGTTTAATTATTGTAGAACTTATCTTGACTTGATTCTTGCCTTGCTGTTTAGTTTTGGTTGAGTCACCCCACTCTGTCCCCCCACTCCAAGTCCCTGATCTAGTTTCCCATCCCTGACCTTTGGGAAGGGCCTTGCTTGTGAAATGGAGTTCCAGAGAATGGCGGAGGCTAGGATCTGCTTCTTTTTCAAAACTTCATAACTGTGCCACCTGCTTTCCTACCACACCCTCTTCCCTCTGTCTCTTCCCTTCCTGGAGCCGAGAGCCTGCTGGAGACTCTTCCTTTCAGGAAACAGAGCCCTAGGGCTACAACCCAAACCCACCTAGGGTCGACTAGTTCTTGGCCTGACATGGTGCTACCTTTTGTTCCTGCCATATGACAGGACTGTGTAGGGGCCATGTCTTCCAGTCACTGCGGAGCCCTTTCCCACATTTCAGCAAATAGAACCTATTCCAAGAGCAACTAAAACCCAAATTCCAGTGCATAAAAGGACAGGCAAACCATAAGCTCCTGGCAAGGGCCATTGCTTTGTTGATTCTTGTGCTCACAGCCATAGGCAAGGGTGGTTTTGACTCCCTCCTACAGCCCAGTGTCTTATGCAGCTTGAATAAGACCAAGAACTCATAGAGGCCTAAAGAATGTCTCAGGGCCTGTGTTGGGGGAACAGTAGAGGTGGCATCTGTGTGAGTGACACCATGACCAGCCTAGAGGAGGCCAAGGTGCAGGTGTTAAGATCATGTTCCAAATATGTGATATAACTTAGAGAAGACCAAGAGGCCGGAAAAGGTCAGCAGGCAAAGGGATCCTCAACAATGGTACAGGAAAGCTGGTCAAGCAGAAGACTGACAAGCAGAAAAGTGACAATCACATAGCATCGGGTAAGGCACTGGCTTGTTACCTCGCCTGACAGAGCCACTTTCACATTTCAGAGACCTTTCCAGAGTTATACACAAACATGCCTGTCATGGCATGTGTATGTAAATGAAGATCAGAGGACAACATGTGCTGTTTTCTTTCCTTCCACCATGTGAGTTCTGGGAATTGATCTCAGATCAGCAGGTTTGATGGCAAATGGTTTTACCTGCTAAGCCATCATGCCTGCTCTCTTTACCTTTTTGAGACAGAGTCTCTTGCTGAACCTGGAGCTCACCATTTTAGCTAGACTGGCTGTCCAGCAAGCCCCCTGGATTTGACCATCTCCTCCACTTCCAGCACTGTGGTTACAGACATGTGCCACTGTGCCTGACTTTTTACATGGGTGCTAGAGATCCAAACTCAGGCCCTCTTGCTTGCAGGGCAAGCATTTTACCCACTGAGCCATCTCCCCAAACCCAAATTAGTCCTACATTTCCCTCCTAAGTGCTAAGATCACTGGTGTGCACTACACTTCATACCCTTTGGTGGTGAGCAGCTCCCGGTGACCCTGTCATCTTGAAGGAAAGCAACTTGTCTGTAGTGTGCTGTGTTGCTGAGCTCAAGTATTCATAGGTTGGGTTATAGACTGATATTTTCAAATTGCATTGTGTATATTAGGGCATAACCCCATCTTCAGTTGAAGAGCATTTATGCTTACAGGGATTTGTAGCCATCATCACTATCTGATTCCAGAACATTTATTTCATCATCTCAAAAGGACCCACATCTTAGCCTTATCTTGACCTTGTGTTTTCAAATTCCACCCAGCTAACCTCTCAGGGCCCTCTGCAGCTTTTCCCCTAGTCCCCTTCCCTACTATGGTTCTTTTTTCCCCCTTCCTCCTCCCACACCATCCAATGATTAATTCTTGGTCTGGGTTCAAGGTAGCACAATAAAGGCACAGCTGTCCCTGTCTTCAGCCAGTTTGCTGAGATGTGCTGGATGTCAGAGTTAGTCCTAAGGATGTACCTGTGGGTGAAGCAGAGGCAGGCCTTCTTGAGAACTGATGAGTTGGGAGCAGAAAGACTTGGCAGGACCTGCAGTGGGAGGAGCTCCATGTGGGAGGCATATAAAGCACAGGTCTTAGGACCCATGACCAGACACAAAGGGGCATGCATCCATGGTCATGCCTTCCCAACAGGGCATATCCCTGGTCTTTCCCTACTGCCCACTGTATAATGCAACAATGGGATGGGCTTTGCCATTGTACAGCTCTGGTGCCAAGTGAAAATGTTGTTTCAGGGCTTGGGGCACTCTTAGATGTAACCCCAGGGGAAAGAGGGCCTATGGCCCAAAGTAACTTGCACATGTATTCTGCCTCTTCCCTGGAAGAGTCAGTAGGCAAGTTGGCAGCTGAATAGGCCTTGCCCCCACCCAAAACTGAGTGGAAACACATGGGAGACAGTCCTGTCTGGATGTTAGGAAGTCACCAGAGGCCAGAATCACACCCAAAGTATAGAGGACCCTTTGGGTTCTGTGTGACCTAGTGTCACCTCTGCCGTGACGTCTGTTCTTACACAGGGAAGTATAGGACCAAGAACATCATACAATACAGAGACTATGAGATACATCCTATGTATGGTTCATCCTGATGCCCAGGACCTGCATCTCAAAGAGCCCTCTCCAGTCCTGGTTCAGAGTCAAAGAGGTGGGCTGCAGGAAAGATTCTCCAGCCTGATCAGCTTCCTTTCCTAGGCCTCGTCATCAGTGTCCTCTTAATCCGAACCTTCACCACATTTCCCCAAGCCCTTTCACAGCAATAGGCAAGCAGCACTTGGTCTACAGGTGTCCCTTCCTGACAAGACACTCCTCATCTCTGACTTCACCTCAGCCACATCAGCTCAGCCCATAGTAGGGAGTGTGTCCTTCATCCTCCGCTTGTCTCCCCAGGTTGTCTTGAAGGATCTGGAGGTGTTGGCAGAAATTGCTTCCTCCCCTGCAGGCCAGACGGATGACCCAGGCGCACCTGATGGCCCTGACCTCCGAGTCAGCCACTCGGAGCTTCATGTGCCCACCTCCAGCAGAGCCAACCTGCTAAACCCTCCCAGTAAGTATTTCCCTGAGGGCTCTGTCCTAAGAAGATGCTAGTACTGACTCTTACCTTGTACCAGGAGGTCACTCTCAAGGCTGTTGTTCTGCCAGGTATGAGGGCCAGTAGATTGCCGACCCATGGTCTTCTACCACAAAAGAGAGAGCCCTCCTGCTGCCTCCTGGCTTACACTCCAGTAGCCCCCAAAGAGACCTTCACAGCCCTTTTCCCTCATCTTCAGCACTTTTGATGCTTTTGAACCACTAACTAAGCACAAAACCCTCTGAGGTAATTTCTCCACAGGCAGGCAAACAGCCAGGACCTTCAGTCTTGGGTCTCACAGGTAGAAAAAGGCTAGGCAGCCATTTCCTCCTCAACAAAGCTCAGAATAGCTCTCAGCATGGCAGGCAGCCCAGGCAAGAGACAAGATAATTCAAACAGGCTGTTTCCAGGCTGTCCTTGCAAGTGAAGGTAGCCAAGGCATTCCTGGTACTTGTTCCTCAGGTTCCTTCAGGGTGGCAGGTAGCTCTTGTCCCTGGCCACACTGCTTAGCTCCTCCTCTCTCAGGCAGAGACCACCTCCCCCAGCCACATGATCCTTAAAAAGGCCCAAGGTCACAGATTGATAAGAAATTACCCAATGAGTCTTGGATGTTTGCCAAGTCTTTGTCCCTTGAACCCCTCATGCCATCTAGACACAAGGACCTCATTAGCTTTCCATACACCCATAGCCTTTCAGTAACATTGTGTCCCCCCTGCAACTCCATGGTATTCTGTTCCCTAGCCTTGGATCCATATTATACCTGCCCCACCCCAGTAGAAGCTCCTAGCTGTTTGACCAGACACCATGCCCAGTGTCTGAGAAGTTGGGAGTATTTTCAGGCCTTGGTACACCCCTGGATATGCCAAGTCAAATTGCAGGCCATGCACTGAGGACACCTCTCCCTGACAAAGCTGTAGATCTCCATAGCCCTGCAGCAGGAGGATGGGAGCCCAAGCTCCAGGCTCTCCCGCTGCATGCTCTGCCTGATGTGCAGAGCGAGGGACTCCAGCAGCAGCCTGCCTTCCTCTCTCCCATTTCCCCAGGATGCCATCACTTCCTCGCTCAGGAGACCAGTTTCCCTTGAGCAGTCATTAGCTGTGGTCAGGGAAGCAGCTCCCATATCCTGATGCCAGGGCTCCTGCTGTGGCTCCCACCTCCTCCTGTCCCTCAGCAGAAGAGTTCATTCTCTACCCTCCCTGTCTTCAAGTCAGCATAATAGGGGCCAGCCCCAAATTCGGGGGACAGATGGCAGAAAGCAAATGTGGTGGTGCAGAACAGGTAATAGGAGCTACACTGAAATGGAAGAAAGACTTTTCCTTAGATTGGGGGCGGGGGATCAGTAGGAGCCCTGCAATGGTCCTCAATCCTTCCTCCCTAGGAGATAGCACCCTACTGTCTTATCCATCTTCAGGGTGACAGCAGCAGAAGGTTGCATGAGCCACGGGCAGACTGAGATACCAGGTGCTCCCAGGACCCTCTGTGGTCTTTTGTTGCATCTATAAGCATGTTTTCTTTACCTCCTTCCTGGGCACAGAGAAGTTGATAGCTGCAATATGAGTTCCTGCTACTGAGAGTATGAGCCAAGAAACTACTTTAGGCACCCAGTCTAGAGTTGGTTCCTGGGGGCCATCGGGTGTCAAAAGCATGCTGCTGCTTAGAGACAAGAGCTGAGAAAACTTACATGGCAGAGAACTCTGAATCTCAATCCCTCGCCCCATCAAAATGGGTAGGCCATTAATGAGGCTGAAGTAGTAAGACTTTTACCCTGGTCTGCCAAAGCTCTTGGAATGAATCATATCAGCCAGGGACACTCAGAAGTCATAGAAAAGAACAACAAAACATCCAAGATGGGCAGAAAGTCAATCTTGGGAAGAATCCCAGAGAAATACCTATAGCCAATACTGCAATTTCCTTCACAAACCCGCAATTACTGGTAGCCACAAAGTTAACCTGAGCCCTTTATGGAGCTTGGGGCCATGAGACCCTCCAGACAGATGAAGGTGCATTCACATCTACATCTCCACAGCTGGCATCAGACTTTACAAATATGTTCATGACTCTGGAGGGTCAAGATCAAATCAGTAAGAAAGGAATGCAGGAAGCCAGTTTGCCCTCTGCCCTCTGCTGGCTCAGCTGCCTTGGGAGGCCCACTGCAGATGCCGTGGATGTGTGGGGGTGTGAGGTCAGAAAGCATGCAGGAAATGTCCTCATTGCTCTGCTGGCTGCTCTTCCCCAGATTACTTCCTGGGCACTGTGCACACATGCATATCTGCACATGGACAGAGGTTGCAAGACCAGCCCTTCTTCCTGTCTAGAGTTCACTGTCATCTGCCTCTCCAGGACTCAGATCTGAGAACCTGAGACTACAGTGCTGTGTCCCATAAGAGGAAATCACTCCACCCTCCATGCAGGAACTTTTTAGAAGGCAATGTCAGGGCATCTCCAGGGAAGCCAACGGCCCCTCCTTCACATTAGATCTGTACACTCAAGTAGTACAGATCCTACACAGTGATGGGGAAGAGACCTATCACATGCCTGGGTGAGTGCTGTGTTGCCCTAAATGCAGTACCACAATGGTCCCCAGAGCACTGGAGACAGAGTTGCCCACATGGGACTTTTCCTTTCACATGACCTAGCATAAACTCTCTCCTGCCAGCACAGACAACCAGGTCTGAGTTCCACCTCCTTTGTTCCTGACCAGAAAAGAACTCCCTCCAGAACAGCAGGAGAGCTGCCTAGGCCTCTGAGTAAAGCCATCTCCCAGCCTGGGGCTCCTGGGGCTCCTGGGACTCAGGTTACTGTATACCATCTCTACCCGATTCATAAAAATCTGCGCATGTATTGTATTGCCAGGCTGTGGAAAAAAGGGACAGTAATCAGTCCTCTGTGGGGCCACCCTGACCCATAGAACAATTAGTAGAACCCAAGATCCATCTCTTTTTCTCCTAAAGCCTGGACAAGCTCTGCTCTCAGGCAGATATCAGGCCTGAGGTGAGCCAGGTACCCTCAGAGTCCAAGCAGTAGTGTGGCAATCAGGGCTAAGGGTCACAGCAGGTCTGATACTTGACCTAACATTTAAGTGCCATGACCTGCCTGCTTGCCATGGGCCATCTTTCTTTTCCTATTTCTTTCTCTTTCTTTCTTCCTTCCTTTTTTTTTTTTTAAGCAGGGTCTCATATTCCCCAGGTTGGCTTTAAATTTATCAGGTAACTGAGGATAACTTTGATTTTTAAATCATCCAGCCTCTACCTCCCAGGTGCTGGGATTACAGGTATACACCACCACTAGGGAGGAGTAGGAATAGCTTTGTCTTTTCTCAGCAAGCATTCTATTCCCAGCTCCATTAATGGACTAAAAACTGCTCATGGCAACATACTTTGCAGGGCTCATTGGTCTGGTGTCTCCACCTCTAGTTCTGAAAGGGACAAAGGTGAAATGTTCCAATTCTACTTCATTCCCTGCAGACCAGGCCAGTGTGACCAGATGTCAGTAGTATCTTCCTATTATCAGACAACCAGGTCCTGGAAGAAACCCAGGAGGCTTTCAGGAACAAGACCATTTCTCCCTGTGGTAACAGTGGTGCCAAGAGCTGCCAGCATTGCCATGCACTTATCGAAACCTGGTCCTGTGTTAAACACTTTACAGGGATGTTCACCTAGATCAGCCCAACTCCATCCAGCAGCTCAGAGAAGAGAGCATGCCTTAGTCCCTTGACTGAGGGTTGTGACAGGCATTTGTACTGGCCCAGGAACCTGGCTGTCAATCCCACACTCAGAGAGGCATAGGGATTCCACCTTTGCCGCCCTTGGAAGCTTTCTTCACCTAAGGGGAAAAGCAGTAGGAGCCTAGTTGTCTAAGAGCTGGTCTGGGTGTCCTGTTCCCAGCTGTGGCTCCAGCCTACCAGTTCCCCGAGAAGTAGTTCTTTTCTTCACGGAGATTCCAGGGACCCTCCACTCTGGCCTCAGGCTCCATAGAACCTCATTTCCTGTCCTGCTGCCTTCTGCTTACTATTCCCACAGCTGACTGTCACAGCTCCCCCAGACCCTGCTCTTTGGACCTCAAAGCCTCTATCTCCTTTCAGCTTTTGGGAGGCAGCAGAAAGATCTGTACCCAGTAGTTGGCTCCTGCCCCAGGACCCACCTCCCTGTCTTCTAAACTGGGATGGAGTGCTTGGGGGCTTTGGAAGCTCCTCCATAGGCAGGGCTAAGACCAGCACTGTGCTGTGAGGAACTGCCTTGACATCTGTCTTTAGTATCACAGGACTACTCAGGTCAGTTGTGGTGACAGCCTCTGCAAGGCTGCCCGCCCCCAGCCCCTCATGCTTGCCAGGGTGGATGGTGAAACTGACCTTCATTCCCTCTTGGCTGTGACCTGTTAAGGCCCCTTCTGCTGCCAAGGTGCAAAGGTATTCCAAATCCTTCGTAGCCCAGAGTGATCAAAAATGCAAACATTCAGGTCATCCCTGCTTCTCTTTTGATTTTATCGGGATCACCAAGTGTCTTGTATGTTCTTGTGATCTCAGGCCACAGGAGCTAGGTTTTGTTCATGTATGAATCCCTAGCAGCAGGTACCCAGCAAGGATGAGGACTCTCTAAGAGATGATTGAAATGAAGGATGGCTATGAACAGGTCACCAAAGGTGAGCAGAAGTTCCCCAGACACGCTGTCCAGGAAGGTGTACTCTTGGGCCTGCAACCAAGACTTCTTGTTGGTTGGTCTTGCCAGTTCTAGCGGAGAGAGAGAGAGAGAGAGTCTCTCTCTCTCTCTCTCTCTCTCTCCCTGTCCTTGTCCCAGCCCTTGCTTCAGTAGCAGCCCCTTCCTGATAGCAGATGGCTGTGTGACCCCCACCACTCCCCTAAAAGCTGAGAATTACTCCTAAGCCCCTCTGAAACTGATTATCTTGTCTTGTGCTGTGAGCCAAGCAGCTAGAACGCATCCTGGATGTGGGTGAGGCTCCAACTCCTGTCTTAGGTGGTTACCTCCAGGATCAGGTCACCCAGGAGATGCTGGTGTGGTGTCCTTTCATCCATGAAACCAAACAATGGGTACTACCTTCAGTTCTACAACTCCCTCTCCAAAAATAAAAAGACCAAAGCAGCTTGGCCTCCCGTCTTCCAGTCACTTAGTTCTATAGGAAGTTACTCCTTTTCCCAATCTTGCTGCTTCTTCCATGAAGTACTTTCTTTTTGTTATTACTGGTTTTTGTTTGTTTTGTTTTGAGACAAGGTTTCTCTATGTAGCCCTGGCTGTCTTGGAGCTCCCTATATAGACCAGGATGGCCTGGGACTCACAGAGAGCCTCCTGCCTCAGCATCCCAAGTGCTGGGATTAAAGGCATGTGCCACCACCACCCAGCTTCATGAAGCACTTTCAGTGCCAATCAGTACCCCTTTCTCTGAGATGGTCACAGATGAGAAGCCAGCTCACTGTCTCCATGGCCTGGCTAAATCAGCAACAGGGTCTAGATCTCATCTGTCCTTTGGCCTCCTGAGTATGCTCTCAGTAGCCACTGGCCCTTGCCCTACTCCCTCAAGTCAGCAAATCCTGAGAGCTACTTGGTTGGGCCTGCCCAGATCCCTGGGCCTGACCTCAGCAGGGAAGAAGGTAGAGAATGAAGTGGGCCTTGCAAGTGGACTCTGAGCAGGGGGCTAATGTTTTTGCATCTGGTTCTGCTGCACTGTAACTTGGGTTGTGTATTGAGGCCAGAGCTATTTTTATCCTGACATGTGAGGCTCCTTCACGTCATAGCCACAAAACTCAATCCAAAACATCCCAGGGAAGGTTGTTTGTGAGGCGTTCTGCAGATTCTCATGTCGCCACATCAGGTTTCACTTAACAACATCTGCAGGACTGGCTCCCCAGCTACCACTCCACCGGCCTGTNTTTGTATACAGAGGACTCCCCACAGCATCTGTCTGCCCCTGAGCAGCCAGTCAGTCACATGAGCTTCCTTCCAAAGCCCCCACAGGCTTCTTGCTTGCCCAAACCAGAAATATAAGGCAGATCTGTTGACTGAGGGATCGCACTCTCCCTCACATCCCTGTCCTCTTTAGGTCAGGAAGTGGAGATCTTGCTCCTCTCAGCCCTTCAGGAAGAGCCCTGAGACACACATCCCTTTCTCCTCCTGGCCCGCTGAATCCCACCAAAGCAACTTGTCCACCGTTTGAGTGAACCTACAAAAGTGCCCTGTTGGTAATGCTGAGTCCAGTCTGCTAGGACGGCTCTGTCCAGATGCAGATCTGGAGGGCATCCCCTAAATCAGACCAAGCCAGGCCCAGCTCTGCCTGTCCCAGGCATGTGCAGCACAGCCCGTCTTGAGACAGAGCCACTTCAGACTGCACAGCCAGATGAGCAAGACCTAGAGGTGGGCGGAAGAGGCTGGTGGAGGCGGTTGAGCTGTCCCCTGGGAGGTGCAGGCTGCAGTGAGGCGGAAACCTCTGCAGTCACACTCCTGGGGCGAGTTTGTTCTCTCCATCTCCTCTCCTGAGCCCTACAGCCCTGGCCAAGAACTGTTAGGTTTGAGATGGGGCAGGTGATTCAGGAGGACATTGAGTCAGATTACTGGGGACTGAGGAATGCATTAGATGTCATTTAAACACATTGAACAAGAGAGGCAGAGGGGGGCAACATGGTGGGAGCTCCAAGGAGAATTCAAGACCCAGTACCAGAGAGACAGCCTGGCAGGATCTCTAAAGAAAATCGGTGTTCACATGGCAGAAGAGGGAATCTCTTCTTATACCTTTTTAGGGTAGGGGAGAAGGTCACAGCAAGAGGCTGCAGCCAAGCTCTCTGATCCCAGACAGGCAGCTGGGAAGCGGTGCAAAGCGGGATGTGGCACCTCTTTGATCTAAGCCCACTCAGATGAGATGTCATGGCATGGGCAAGTCTGCTAGCTGGGGACCTGTGGTGTCTCTGAGAGAAGGCCTGAGCTGAGGCTGTGTTTCAGGTCTTACCAGAGTCTCTTCTCGAGTCTACAAACAGCAGCCTGAAGACTTCCGAGGTCAGAGACAGTTGGGCAAAAGGGAAACCCAAGGTGAAGAGAGCTCTCACAGACCCTGACCCTGTCACCAGTGAGCACTGACAGCTCCCCTTTCTTGCCCAAGACTACTAACCCTGAATGGGTGCAGTGGTCTTCCTAAAAAGTGGGCTCTAAGGTCAGAGGTCCTGCTCCTGATGGTTGTGTTCCATACAGGACAATCTGGGGTTCTGGGTGGCTCATCCTAAACTGCCACACCTAAGCCTCCTGTCAGCCAAGTTTTTGGAAAGGCACATGGCCTTTTCAAAACCAGTGAGGGAATACTGGGCTTTTTATTGTGTGTGGTCTTTGAACAATGGGCTCACTTGAAGGGCTGAGCTCAAGGGTTTTCCCAGAGGAGACTGCTCATAAGAACTAGTCACTTGTCCCATGTGCTTTCTATGTGTCCACTAAAGGCCATCTCCATTTAGCCTGGTCACTGAGAGTCCTTTCGGACCAGTGAGAGCTCTTACTAAAAGGAGCAGAGATGTGTCCAGGGTAACCCCAAGCCATCTCTCCTGTTGTCTTTGACTAGTCTGTTCGCTGACCTGAGGGGCGGGGCACAGATAGCTAATTTTTGAAATATCCCAACAGAAATCCATGAGTTTGTTTCAGATCCTAATTCTCCTTGCACTTCCAGTCTGTTCAGCAGGGAATGAGAACAGTCTGCCCCACACGGTTCTCCAGGACAGGAAACATTTGCTGATGTCACACTCACCCCGTTTACTGAACACAGACTAGTGGCATGCCTTGTCCAGTACATTACATGTGTTGTCTCTTATCTCTTAACTGCCCTTATTTATAGATGAAGAAACTGAGGCCAGAGCACTATGCTCGATGCTTCTTTCCCCTGTCCCTGGGAAGCTGCAACTCCAGTGTTCCCAAAGCACCCAGCTCCTTAGGACTCCCAGATGGCCACAGCCAGGGAGGATGTACTTGTGATTACTCTCTTCACTGGTCCCTTTGTCCTTTTAAGTACTTTGAAGCCTGGAGGCCTTAGACCTGGAAATGAGGTGACCCAGGGGTGCACATAGAGAAGCAGGAAGGAGACAGGGACCCAGGTGATGCAGAGATATTCCCCAGAAGCTTACAGGTAACTAGATTTCTGTACGCATGTCCCTGGGGCTATAGGGTAGGTAAGCAGGCCATGACAGCCATCACTGATGTATCCTCCTGTGGGTGAGGATGGTGGGGGGTAGGGGCTGCCTCAACAGCTGTGTCTTCAGCCACCTCATCTACCATCAGTCCCAGCTGGGCCTAGAGTTCCTTGATCTGTGAGAATGTGACACTTGATTCTGCAAACAGCCCCCTCTGGGCCAGGGAGCAGAGACTGTTTGCCATTCCAGAGTCACTCAGTATCAGGGCAGCCAGTCTGTCCCCAGCATGGACCCAAGAACAATGCAGTACAAACAACAGAAAGTTGAATGGGGCCTGTCCTTAAACTGGGCTTTTCACTCAAGATACCCCAGCACAGTTCCTGGGAGGTTGTCTGGAAGGGTCTTGGGATTTAGGGTGGCCTGATTTGGAAGTGTGGAGGTTGTTTAGAAAGGTCTTGGGGTTGAAGGCTGCAGAGTGTGTAGGCAAAAAGCCGTCTAGTTCCCAGCCACTTCCCTGCAAAGATCAGGGGAAACACAAAGGGCCCTGAGGTGTTTTAGTGCCGCTGTAGCTCCGCTGGAGACCTGTGCAGCCCTGGATGCTTTTATCCATTCCTTTATCCATTTGACCTAATGCTTCTCAAGGCTCATGTGTGCCCCCACAACCAAGCTTGATTTCCAAGGACCCCCTGCACCCTGCCTGCCTTGTTCCACTACCTGCCTGCTTTTTCAGGAAGAGAGACTTCTAGACCAGAAAGAGGCCAGCTCAGAAACTGACAGTCTGCTGCCACAGTTGGCCCTATTTACTCTACTGTTTCAAAAGCATTGAGCAGCCAGAGGAAAAAAAAATGACATATTGGACTTAACCAAAATTTAAAATTCTGTGGGACTGGTGATGTATCTCAGGGATAAAGGCTCCCTACCATGCATACATGAGGCCTGTAGCACCACAAACATTGTTGTGGTTTGGTTTTTGCAATACTTGGAATTGAACCCATGGCCTCGAACACAGTAGGCAAATGCTTTATCATTGAGTTGTTGTGCCCCTAGCCCAAATATTTTTGTTTCAGAGGACAGGATCAAGAAAGTAGACTGGGGATGTGGCTTTGTAGTGGAGTGCTTTCCTGGCAGGAAGTGGGGAGAGACCCACAGAATAGGAAAAAATGTTATAAACCACCTACCTGATAAGAACATATATATATATATATATATATCATAACAAAAAGACAAATAGTTCAATTTTGGAAATAGGTAAAGGAATCGAGTAGCTGTTTCTCCAGAAAAGATAAACATAGGCACCATAAACATGGATGGTAATATAGCTAGAGAAGTACAGATAAAACCCACAGTGAAACATCACTTTCCATCCACTAGGATGGCTGTAGTGAAAGACAGGCAACACATACTCGAGAGGGTCTAGAGAAGGCAGAGTCTCCTTTGTATCCACTGTGGAAAGTGGCCCAGCAATTCCTCAGGACCCAAACAGTCTCCATGCTACCCAGCAGTTTCATTCCTAGATATATAGCCAACAGAAAGGAAAAACTGTCCATACAAGACTTGTAGGCATGACTGAACAGCATTCATAATAGTGACAGAGTGGAAACCACCAAGTACTCGTTGTTTGATGAATTAACAAATACAATATGGTGTATCCATTGTTTGGCCATAAAAATGAATAAAGAATGGATATGCACAACCAAGATAAGCCTTGAATATGTGCTCCATGAAAGAAGCCATTTTGGGTTCCATTTATTTGTGCAAAATGTATGTGAATTGCATAGGATATGCAAGTGTATAGATAAGGATTTGTTTCCAGGGTTTTGAGAAGAGACTGGGAAGTAAAGGTAATACAGGATCCCAGTAGAGGAATAATTAAAGTATTCCACAGTTATTGCTGCTTTCTGTACAGCAAAGAATATTCTGAAAATTTGTAGATGGTATGCTTTGAAAGGCATACTTTATGGGGCAAAGGTGAGACTAATAAAGCTGTTGTTTTTAACAAAGATGTCCCACTATTAGATTGGGCAGACAGAAATGCCACCATCCTTGTCGCCCTTTCCAGCACTACAGTTGGAGTCACCATGCATTGGAAAGGAAGGAAGGTGCTGTGGGGAGTATGAATAGCCCACACCAGAACAAGCCTGGCATCCCATCAGCCTTCCTCCTATGCCCTCCATGTTGGGGGCTTCACTGAAGGCACATATGCAAGTGCAGGCTGGAGGAGTGGCGGTGAGGCAGAGAGTGTCTTCAGCCGAGGCCTGTGAGAGAACAGTGCACAGCCAGCCAGGGCTTAGCAGGCTTTCTGAGAGCCAGCTGAAGAGCACCTTAACCTATTTCCCACGCTAGGTGGGGATCCAAACAGGTCGCCCTGTCTGCTGGGTGTTTGCCGTCCTTAGCCCAGAGCGTGATTTATGTTTTTTCTCAACACTGGGAAAGGAATTTCTCTTGTGCATTGTTGCTAGCTTTTCTAACCATGGAGAAGTTGCACCTACCATCTTTTTTTAGGTTGTTTTTCATTTTGTTTTGTTGTTTTAGTTTAGCTTTGGGGTTTTTTTGGGGGGGAGCTGTTTTTTTTGTTTGGTTTGGTTTTTTCAAGACATGGTTTCTCTGTGTAGAGCAGGCTAGCCTCAAACTCAAAGATCCACATGCTTCTATATCCCAAATGCTGGAATTAATGCGCCACCATGCTCAGCTGTCTGTCTAACCTCTTCATTCTCTGACTGGCCACTGATTGTCCTTAATTGTGCAAAGCAAACCCCACATGTATCTAATTTGTTTGGATAATGGGGAGAATCATGTTCATTTATTTTTATTTTCAAGATTTATTTTATTTGGTATTACATGCATATGTGTTTAACTATGTGTGGGTATGAGCATATGAGTACATATTACCATGGAGACTAGAAGATAGTCTCAGGTTCCCTGGAGTTATAGGTGGTTTGGGGCTGCCTGCTGTGGGTACTGGAAATCAAACACAGGTCCTCCACAGCAGCAGTACATGCCCTAAACCACAAAGCCATCTCTCCAGGTCCTGTTTGGTTTTTATTGTAGCACCTAACAGAGCTCTAACCTGTGAGATGTTCACTGAGTGGTATGGGATTACACGGAGGAGTGAACCAGTAAATTGTATGTGCTTGTATGTACCCATAAAATCTTTGCTTCCGGTCTCTGGCCCTTGATTGGTATTTACAATTATATTCTGTCTCTTCACCCTGTAGACACACAATCAGATTAAAGCTTGGCTCTGTTTCTTTCTTTGCAGGTACCAAAGGCTTAGAATGCTCTCCTTCTACTCCCACTATGAACTCCTACTTTTACAAGTTCATGATCAACCTTCTGCAGACATTCAGCAGTGAACGAAAGCTTCTGGAGGCCAGAGGCCCATTCATCATCAGGTCAGCCCTGTATGCCTCAGCTTTAAATCTCTTTCTGCATATGGTGGCAAAGTAGCCACCTGCTTTCCTTTCTCCCCCTTGCCTCCTTTTCCTGATCTTTGCATTGTTCTTGGAAGGAATGAAGATTCTTCCCTCGTACTAGATTGTGGTACTACCAACATGAAGCAGGTAGTCCTTGGCATTTCTTTAAAAACTGAGTTAAGTGTTTATTTCTTGGAATTGTTTTCCCTTCTGGTAAAATATCCTCTCCATAAGTGCCACCATTGTTCTTTTGAAGAAGAAAGTAAGTGAGCCAGACAAAACATAACATGGGCTGGAGCCCAGCTACTAAGTAGCACAAGATTTGGCTAGTTCAGTGAAGCCAAATTCTTGCACTGAATGAACCTGGTCCTGGACAGGTCTGAGAACTGTCATCCCATGCATGGGACTTCCTCTTTGTTTGTCCTCAGCATCATAAAGCAGCATCACCAGAAGAGTGCCCAGTGTCACGTTCAGGCTAATGAAAGCTAGATCAAGAACAGTATTCCTGCAGACTTCCCAACAAAGTCAAATGGAAGAGCCTTGAAGAATAATCCAAATGGTCCTAGATGCCCTATAGCAGTAGATCTTAGGTCTGCTTGTTAAAATCTGCCTAGACCTCCGTCTTGACCAGTGGAATCAAAACCTCAGAGTGATGGGGTTCTTAATGTGGTTGAGGGTACTTAGGAAACAGACTGTATTGGTGTGCCCACAAAGGTGTAGGAGCTGGGTACCCCAGCAGAGTCGCAGTTGGCACAGAGAACCTGATAGCAGGAATGCACATGAAGAGTTTACTTTGCTATGAGCCTGAACACAAAGTTGAGCAGAGCTCATAGACCCTCTCCTCGTGCTCTGGGACTCAGTACATCCAGCATGGCAATTACTTGCTGTTCCAGAGCTCAGTCCCCTCAAGAACTATGTTGAATTCTGTCTGAGAGGGCATCAAGACCAGCCTCCAGACCAGGCTTCACTCCACCCAACATAACTGTAGAGGGTCTCAGCCCTGGGCACTGGCACAGAGAACCCAGTTAAGTGGGTTTTGGGGGGTTNNNGGGGGGGGTGGTTGGTTGGTTGGTTGGTTTTTGTTTTTTTAAGGCAGGGTTTCTCTGTACCTTTGGAGCCTGTCCTGGAATTAGTTTTTGTAGAATAGGCTGACCTCGAACTCAGAGAGATGCGCCTGCCTCTGCCTCCTGAGTGCTAGGATTAAAGACTTGCACCATCACCACCCAGCTTAAGTGGGTTCTTTTGTTATTGTTGTTGTTGTTTTTATTGAGCTGTATATTTTTCTCCGCTCACTGCCCTCCCTCCCCCTTCCTCTTCTACCCTCCCCCATGATTCCCACGCTCCCAATTTACTCGGGAGACCTTGTCTTTTTCTACTTCCCATGTAGATTAGATCCATGTATGTCTTTCTTAGTGTTCTCTGTGTTGTTAAGTGGATTCTTAACCTTACTCAGAGATCAGTCAGTGAGAGGCTACATGATGGGGAATGATAGGACCAGATTTCCGGTTTGAAAGGTTGCTGTGTTGGGAGAATGAGTTAGAAGGATCAAGATGGATAGACAACGGATGCTGTGGTCTTGATGAGACTGGCTGACTGTCAAGGGCATGAGCAGCAGCGTGGATTGGGGATTAAGTGCAGGAGGGACAGGGGAAGAGTCGTAATAGCATGCAGGCCCTGAGCCCTGAGAGTATCAGAGTAAAGACAGTAACATGCTTGAGCTTGAATTGCTTTGAGAACATCAAAAGTATGTCAAAGCAGCAGTTTGATGCATCAAAGAGAGACCTAGTTCTAAGATGCAAGTCTGGAAATGAATGGTGTAGTCACTCAGTCAACAGATAATTACTCAGTGCCAGTCCTGGTTCTAGTTGATTCTGCCCTGTAGAGTTTTCATTTAGAGGCAATAAGAGGAGCCAAGTGAAGAAAGGAGTCTGAGGTTGAGCCCTAAGAAGCTTCACATATGCTGACTGGACAAAGGGAGAAGCTAGAAGAGGAGGCTGAGAAAGGCCAGAAAGGTGGAAGGAGGTGGGGGCAAAAGAAGCTGGGAGGAGGCAGTGAGGTAAGATGAAGCCTGAAGATCTGGGAGCTGACGCCGAAGCCTGCTCAGCCACAGAGTGAACTCAGGAGATGGGGACAAGGCATGGAAAGGGAGAAGAGGGAACTTGATGGACAGGCCTGTCTGCAAGGGAGAGGAAAACATAGGCTAGATTAAGGTCAGAGAATGGAATTGAAGACACCCTTGGAACTAGGCTAAAGGACAGAGTCATGAGAAAGGACAGAGAGAATAGTAGGACCACTTCTGATGTCTGAACTCTAAAAGGCTGTCCCTGTGGTCTGGAGAGATTATGAGCCCTTAGTACTGTGGGCATTTGAATCCAGGTAATTCTTTGTGCTGGAACTATAGGATGTTTAAACAGCATCCCCAGCATCTACCCACCGGGTGAAGTAGCACCTGCTCCCACCGATTTTGGACAATCAAAGATGTTCAGAGACTGGGTAGGTAGCTCAGATGTAGAGCATCTGCCCAGTGTGCTTGAGGCCCAAGAATGCACCAGTTGAGAACCACTGTTATCTCGAAATGGCTGAAGTGGCAGTAGCATGATCAATGAGTGCATGGTACCACTACAGATTGATTCTTCACCTCATTGGCCAAAAGAGGAAGATGACTATGTGTTCTTGGTTTGTTTGTTTGTTTACTCTAGCCCCACATTGGAACACCAAAAATGTAGTTGGTTGTTTTTACTCTTTACTGTTTCGGGCCTGCTATCCAGCTCTGAAATAATTCACACACACAGGCTTATTCTTAATTATAAATGCCCATCCTTAGCTTGGCTTGTTTCTAGCCATCTTGAGAGAGAGAGAGAGAGAGAGAGAGAGAGAGAGAGAGAGTTTTATTTTTTTGTTCTTGGTTTTTGGTTTTTTGTTTTTCAAGACAGGGTTTCTCTGTAGAACTTTGGAGCCTGTCCTGGAACTCACTCTATAGACCAGGCTCGAACTCACAGAGATCTGCCTGCCTCTACCTCCCAAGTGCTGGGATTAAAGGCATGCACCACCACCGCCCCGGCCTATCCAGCTTTTCTTAAAATTATTATTCCATCTACTACAACAGCTGTTTTTCCCCCATGGAGTTGTATAATTCCAGTTAAGAGATTGAAGCAGACATGAGATATAACACCAGGGACCCACACACATCAGAACAACAGACTATCCTCACATGAGTTAATGTCATGTGGTTTTCCAGACTGCAGAGGTGTCAGCACTCCTGATGAGAAGTTCTTGTCTATAGACTCAGGAAACCAGTAGAGAGAGAATGCTTTGGAAGAGGTAGGAGCTTGCTCTCTGGAGTACAGGGCTGCCCTGGGTTTTCCATGCCTTCCTAGCTGCAGACTGAGGTCTTGAGGTGGGAACTTAAGATGGTACCCAGCATCCCCAGACTGCACAGAACAGAAGTGCAGGTGCCATGGACGTGCTTGGGCCCTATCTGAGACTCCATGAAGCTGGTAGCCAGGCCACTACCATGTTTCTGTTTACAGACTTAAAGCTAGTAAGACTTTGCTGGCTTCTCAATGTCCCCTTAGTGTCTCAGAATGGTAAGAATTCTCATTTTTCCTTAAGGGAAAGTGTGCTTAAGAAGCAGTGTGCCAATTAGCATTGCTTGGAGCTGGGCTGCACACTCCTCACTACTAATTCAGCACCCACTATGTTGTCCCTCTGGAATTGGTGACAGAGCTTGGGATCTCAGGGACCCCTGAACATCTGCATTCTAAGGAACCAGGGACTTGGACTATGGTCCCAGCTCCTCAAAGGGCTCAAGAACAGGGCCCATGGATCATCTCTCCTTGTCCTCTGAGAACTGGGAATATCTAGCATGGCAATCACTTGCTGTTGAGCTCAGTTCCCTCAAGAACTACAATGGGCTCTGTGAGATCATCAGGGCAGCCTCCAGACCAGGCCTCACCACACCCAGCACAGCCACAGAGGGTCTCTTAGCCCTGGGTACTGGCACAACAATCCTTCACTAAGATCTCTCCTTGACCTTTGCTCTAGCCATCCAGCTTGTCTACCACCACGCCCCAAAAACTACCTGAGAACCCTCTGCCCACCAAGCCAGTGCCCAGCCACTGCTGACCAGCCCTCTGATTACTATCTCAGACACCCAGTGTGGGCTCTGAGGGCACACAGACCAGGATCTGGCATCACAGACATGCAACTCCCTCCCTGCTTCCGTAGTTGCACAGGAGACTAAGGCCTTCAATGAGGTGGGGTGGTTGGCAGCCATGCTGCCTCTTCTTTTCATTTTCTTTATAAGTCTTCTCTGCTGATAGCTTTAAAGAGGGAACATGCTCACACTAGGCATTGTGATTCTCAGTTTTTAATCCCAGCACTGGGGAGGCTGAAGTAAGAGGATTGCTGTGAGTTCAAGGCCAGCCTAGGCTACTAGTGACCTAACTAAGTCTGAACTACACTGTCTCAGTTAAGTACATGCTGCACAAGCAAGCACCAGGACTCAAGTTCATATCCCCAAAGCCCACATAAAAAGCGGGGCATGGCACTATGTGCTTGTAACTCCTGTGTTTGGTGTGGGGGATAGGTAGAGCCCTGGAACTCACTGGCTATCTGGACTAGCCAAATTGATCTTCGGGTTCAGGGAGAGACCCTATGTTAATAAATAAGTAAGTGTCAAGAGCACTCAAGAAGAGTCACTGGACATTTGCCTCAGGCCTCCTCATACCAAAAAAAGAACAGCACGAAGGGCATGCTAATGGCACACACACTAATGAGCACCACAATAAATGGCTTCTCAGCCCTCTCCTTCAGCTGTTTAGTTGTTCCTCTTGTCCTAATTCTGCTCACTGACAGAGATAAAGGTGGCACCTATGAACAAGTTAGAAACCATTATTTGGGGCTGGAGAGATGGCTCAGCCATTAAGAGCATTGCCTGCTCTTCCAAAGGTC
>LOEQ01000069.1:0-21693 GCA_001685075.1 Bramus lutescens
GGCTGGCCTATCAAAAGGCCAAGGCAATTTCTTTATTAACCAATGAAAATAACACATAGAAAGATGACCTTCCTACATCAGGGGATGCTTTTATTATGCTCATTTAAAGCCCAAGTCCAGAGAGTGCCAGCCAGCAATGAAACCAAGTAGAAACCTCGAGCCCTTTGTTCTGGAGTGGGGCTGCCCTGCTGAGAGTAACAGGGCCAGGATGCTACAGCAGCTGTGTATGGGGTTCCACTCTGCTGGGGTCACACTGTGCTGGAGGCAGGCTGTACTGGAAGACAGGTTGTGTTGGGGTCAGCCTGTTCTGGGAAGGAGGCAGGCTGTCCTGGGGGTCAGGCTGTGCTGGGGTCAGGTTGTGCTGGAGTCAGGCTGTGCTGGGGTCAGACTGTGCTGGGGTCAGTCTGTCCTGGGAGTCAGACTGTCCTGGATTCAGACTGTACTGAAGTCAGGCTGTGCTGGGGTCAGACTGTGCTGGGGTCATTCTGTCCTGGATTCAGGCTGTGCTGGAGTTAGGCTGTGCTGGGGTCAGGCTGTGCTGGGCTTGGGTAGTCCTGGAAGGAAGGTTGTCCTTGGATACAGGCTGTCCTGGGGAGCAGGCTACGCTGGGGGTCAGGTGGTAGCAGCTGGTGAAGACAAGCCCTGGCCTCACCTGAGGCCACACACTTTAAGGTTGCTTCCAGCAGCTGTCTGTTACTGGTTTGACATTTGTGTACGCAGAATGCTCCTGGTATCTTGCATTTGTTTAGATTCCGTTTCTGGTGTTTTGCTCTGTGTGAATGTGTTTTGTCAGGGCTGAGCCTGTTCAGGCTCTGAGCTCGTCACTTTAACGCATTCTGGTTGATGTAGTGCCGAGGATAGGACCCAAGGCATTGCACTAGGCAAGGGATTTACCACTGAACTCTGTCCCAGCCCCTTTCTAGTGGAGAGCATCCTGTTGCCCCTGAAGGAGAAAGGGAAGTAGGGGCTCAAAATCAACTCAGCAGCAATGTCTTGTGGCTTGACAGTGCCATGCCTGGGTGAAATTACTCTTCAGATCAATAAAGAAAACCCTGAGGATCCCATGCTGAGAGCTCATTTTCCTGCAGCTTAATACCACAGAGTCATCTTCAGCTGTGGCGTTTGTCTTCCTGTGAAAACTCAGACCCTCCACACCTCCTCCCTACCCCCATACCATGTGTGTGTGGTATGTGATATATATATATTATACATATATATGTATTTCTGTGTGTTATATATGTGTGATATGTGTGTGGTATGTGTGACACATATGTGTATAGTATAGTATGTGTGTGATATAGCATGTGATGTGTATGTGGAATATGTGGCATTATGTATGTGGTGTATATATGTGTATGGAGTGTGTTTATGGTTGCATACATACTGTGCCAGGTGAGGCATAGAGTAGTTAGTAGATGGAGTCAATCATGGACCAGGGTGGAACAGTCATTCTAGCCTGAGGAGTAAGGGTTAAAGTTCTGGGGCAAAACTGAAGCTATAACCCAGCCAGGGCCTGCAGGAGTGTGGGTGGAGACAAAGGCTCAGTCTACAGGAAACAGGTGAATGGCAGAGCAGTGGTCATAGCTTCATGAGCTAGTGCTAGGTTAGGGTCTTATTTACCATCTCTGCCTGTCTTTCTCTCTGCTTCTTCATCGCTCCATTCCCATCCTTCTCAGTCCCTTTCTCTCGGTGTCTCTTTCTCTTTCCTTGCATTAATTTCCTTCTTTTGGTGAGACAAGGTGTTACTGCATAGCCCAGGCTGGGCAGAAACTGAAAGGCTCCAGCCTTTCAAGAGGGATTCCAGGTGCAGGCCCCTCTGCCTGACCCTTCTCCATCTCTCATGAGCATTTGTATGCAGGCACATTCCCTTTCTTTTGACTTAGAAGAGCTCCTGGGTAGCCCACAGCACCAGCAGGAAGAGAAGCCTCCTTCAAAAGATAAGAGGCAGGGCCCAGAGATAGCAGTGAGAGCCCCATTGCTAGTTCTCTTGAATCCTGGGGTTAATCATAGGCAATGGGGCTGCCCTGCTGTGGGCTTCCGGCTGTTGCTGACAGGGGGTTGAGATTGAGAGGCTTTGCAAAGAACTGGCATGCCTTTGCCGGCATATTTCAGAAGACATGAGTCCTCACAGAGCCCTCAGCTATTTGCAGCCCCAGGATTCTGCGTTACTGCTGGAATGAAGGAGGCAGGTGCGGTTAGCTCCCACACTACCTGAATGAGTGCCAGCAAGGTTCACTCAAGTCTCACCCTGGCACAGGCACTTTCCATCCCCAAACCCCCCAGTAGGCTTTAAGGGACTTGATATGGTCGAGAAAGATGAGATGGATGGGTGTGGTGGCACGCCGCAACATGTGGGATACTGAGACAGGAGGATTTCTGTGAGTTGAGGCCAGCCTGGGTTGCACAGAAAATACCAGGTCAGCCAGGGTTACATAGCAAATTCCATCTCACAAAAAAACAAAAAGGAAAAATGAGGGAGGATGGGAGGGAGAAAGGGAGGGAGGAAGGGAGGGAGGGAGGGAGAAAGGGAGGGAGGGATGCAACTCATGGTCCTAGTCTTTCCTGGAAATGTGCACAGCAAGAGCCCGGAGAAGAGGCAGGGTCACCTCCATGTTTCCCAGCCTGGTCCCAGCAGTACAGAAGGACCAGCACTGAAGGGCCCCAGGGGAACTGCAATGGACCTCCCAGTTTAATATGGATATTTTGTCATCGGTCCCTTAGCCAATTGTAAGGAGTGGCTTGGCCCAAAGGGCAAAGTTTTCATTAAAGGGTATGCGACCCAAATACCCAAATAAAAGACCGGGGTGGGGCCAAGCATGCTTTCTTGGTTGCGAGTGAACTAGCAGCGAGCCAGAGGCCCACGCGTTGCTGGTGGCTTGGTTATGATCCTCTTTTGGAACGAGGTGGCGGAAACGGCAACACCCGCAGTGGTTTAGCGGTTTCATTCTGTCCTGTAAGTTTAGTACACTGATTCTAATCTGTCTGTTAATAAACCCTATATGACTCCAGCTGGCTTCCTTCATTATGTTTCTATATGTTAGTATATATGAATTCATGCACCCTTCTACATGCATCTGTAAGTATGCATGTGTGTATGCATGCATGTATATTGGTATACATTTATATATTTATACCTGTATGTTACAGATGTGTTTATACATGTCTGTAGGTGTTTATGTGTGTACATTTGCATATGTTATGTGTACATTTGTGTATGCATGTTTTTTGTTCTTGTTTTTGTTTGGAGACAGGGTTTCTCTGTCTAGTCCTGGCTGTCCTGGAACTTGCTTTATAGACCAGGCTGAGATCCACCTGCCTCTGCCTCCCAAGTGCTGCGATTAAAGGCGGGCTCCATCACTGCCTGGCATGAGTATGCATATCTGTGTGCGCATGTGTATGTGGTAGTGGTCAGGGAAGAGTAGAGGCAGCCCTGTTGCATCTTCCTGTCCTCCTCTGCCCAGGGAGAAGGTAATTTCTCTTGACGACTGCAGAATATTAGAGAAGACACATATGTGCAGAGCGCGGCACAGCCTCAGACCTTTCCTGGCTCAGAGTCTGGAAGATTCCCTGCCCTTTCATCTGCCTCTCATCTCTGTGCCTCACCTGCTGGTGTCACAGGCCCTTTTCATTTCCTGGCACCTCTGTTCCCATTTGTTCTCTTCTGTCTGTTTATTCAGCTGGTTTGTTTTCCTCTTGCAGGGTCTGCAGCCCTGTGCCGTCTGTCCCTTCTGCCACTGTCCCCTCTTCCTCCTGGCTTGTGCTGAGCAAACTGGCAATGCTGTCCTGGCAGACCCTTGAGAGCCAGCTCTCAGAGGAGCGTTTGAGCTGTTGGATGCTTTGGCTCATGGCTTTATTATTATTATTATTTTAATTCTGCTTTCACCCTCACCATTTGCAGCTAGGGGGCATCTGGTGAGGACATGTTCTGAGCCCCGGTCTCAGTACTTCACCCCGCAGGACTTCTCCTAACTGGGAGAATCCAGTCATCCTGTCTTACAAATAGGAACCTCTTCTTCATGCCGGCTTTGGTGACAGCCACCAGATGGCAGGGATGGTTTTTATAGTAACTCGTTAACCTCTTGCGATCCAACAATTAAGAAAACATCTCGTTGCTTTTGCTGGAGCCATCCTACGAGTGATCTGGGCAGCTTGTGTTCATCTTGTGAACCAGTTTGCAGTCAGAGCTCCAGGGAAGGGACAGGATGGAAAGTGGCAAATCTGAGGGCAGGGAACATTCTGGAGATCCTACATTGCCTTTGGGGGCCTTTTGGGAGAACATAAGCCATGTTTCCTCTAGACTGAGGAAACCCTGTAGATTCTATCTGAATGCACTTAGTGGTGGCCCAAAGTTCTTCCCCTAGGTCAAGAGACCTCTCCCGTCACACAGGTGAGGACTGGCAACCTGTGTTCCCTCCCTGCCTGCTGTGTTCTCATTCTCCCTATCTTCTGGAATATTTGGGAGCCTTGTTCGCACAGTGGAAGCTCTGTTGACCCTCAGTACCCAGCGGTTCACTCAACACGCTCAGAGCATCTGGATAGGTAGTACAGCTTGAGAGGTGGGACTTCCGGCTCATCAGCATGCTCTCCATCCCCCAGGGATAACCAGCCCCTGAAGATAGTCACTGAGTACATGACTCTGTCAGTGACCCATGCTCCAGCTCACAGCATAGCTCCCACACCTGACATATCCCATACACGGTCCACTCACTGGGGCTCTTAGCGTTAGTTTTCCTTGGAGCTCAGCAGAAGCCCCCTGGGCCTCTTGACAATGGTCAAAAGCAGGCCATTTTCCCTGGATGAGGTGCCATGGGGCATGTCTCTACTCACCTGTCATTGAAATGCTCTGTGAACAGTAGAGGTCTGCCATTCTGGTGGAGAAGATGTGAGGGGACCCTGCCTAGTCCTTTCCTATAGGCACGTGAAGAGAATGCATGCTCTGAGCTGTTGGCCAGAATATTCTGTAAACAATAGGTCTGGCCGATCGATAATGTTGTTGAGTGTATCATTGCTGACCTTCTGTTGACTTGTGATGGCAGGTAGGAAAGGGGCTCGAATTGTCCAAATATGGCTGTGGGTTTGGATGCGTCTCCTTTCAGTTCTATTAGTCTTTCTTTTCTGGGGTTGAAACGCTGTTGTTGGATGCGTAGGTGTTAAGCATAGTTTAGCCTTCTTGGCAAAGTCTCCTTTAACCATTAGCCTCTGCCTCTCTTTGTTCCAAGGAATGGTCCTTGCTTTAAATTCAACTTAGGTATTATTACAGACTAGCTGACTATCTGAAAGAATTTTGTAATTTTTTACCCTTTCAATTATCTATCTTTTTCTTTCTTATAGATGGTAGATAGCAACCACTGGCTGGTTAAGTCAGCCAGTTAGGGTGGGGTGCTAGGAGACTGTAGAGAGCTGAACTTCCATTTTTGTAAGACATTTGTTCAGGGTATAGAATTCTATGTTGATTTTGTTTCCTTTTAGCTCTTTAAAGATATTTTCTACGATCTTCTGATTTCTCTCATCTCTGCTGAGGAATCTCTGGGCACCTTTGCTCTTATGTATGCAATGGGTCTCTTTCTGAATTCATTTAAGATATTTCTGTTTATTGCTAGCTGATTACAATTTGATTATGACACGTGTTCAGATTTTATTGATACTTAGTTTAGAGTAAGTTGGTTTTTGTGTCCAGTATAATATTATTTAGAAGTCATGTTTGGAAAGTTTGGGCCATTATTTCCTGAAATGTTTGTTTTCCCTTTCGCCTTTTGTTCCCACAAGACCCAGTCACCCTCATGTTAGGTCCCTTGTTGTTCCACAGATCATTATTGCCCTTTTTGTTGCTTCTCAGTCTCTCTTCTGTTTCATTTTGCATAGCTTTTGTTACTGTATCTTCAAGTTTAATGATGACATAAGAAGATATATAAATATATAAATCACGCCCAGTGGCTATCTCTCTGTCTCTGTGTCTCTCTGTTTTGTGTCTGTTTGTCTGTCTGCATATCTTTGTCTTCTGTCTCTGTTTCAGCGTGTGTCTGTCTCTATCTTTGTCTCTTTTTCGTGTGTGTGTGTGTGTGTGTGTGTGTTGGGAATAGATTTGTGGGCCTATAAGGACACTCTCCATGACCCTCTCACGTGTCTCTCTCAGCCCCATGCATGTGTTCTTGTCTTTACTCCCTCTTGCTACCCTGCACAACAATTTTTTGCTTTCTCCTTTGAGAAACAAGCCCTTTCCACAGGCCAGCTGTTACCTGTGCATTTCCTGTAATCATAACAATGCAACCAATACAATACCATACAGCAATACATTTGGTGGGAGTTCATGGGTTGCACCTTGTTCTAAGGAGAAAGTTGATGATTGCACCTCTTGCCTTCAAAAAGAAAAGGCCCTGACTTGGTCCCCATCACCTTCCTAAAAGAACCCAAGGCAGTGAGGAGTGGGAATCCAGACCAAGCGGGAGCTTCAGGTTCACAGTCGCTGGCCCTTGGCTAGGTGCAGGCATTTCCATGACACACGGTGTGGAGACACGGTTGCTCCAAGTTCTTTTTTTTTTCATTTGAGATTCTATGTTTGTCACTTTCATAAGTTCAGTCTTTTTTCTCCTTTAAGACATCTTTCTATGTTTCTATGCATCGTGCTCATGTGCTCTTTATCTTTCTGAACATACAGTAGAGTTCTAGTAGCTGTGTTGATGTCTGTATCTGTTAGTTTAATCATCAGTGTCATTTGGTATTGGTTGGTTTTTGTTTCCCTGGCTATGGGTCAAATTTTCTTTTCCCTCTTCTTGTAGATTTATTTTTATGACTTTAAAGTATGTGTTTGTGTGTGTTATCTGTGTGTGCACAAGAGTGCAGGTGCCTTAGAGTCCAAAGGAGTGCCAGGGATCCTCTGGAGCTGGGGTTGCTGGTGGTTGTCAGTCACCCAGCATAGGTGCTAGCAACTGAACTTAGGTTGTCTGTGAGAGCACTGTGCTCTCTTAACCACTGAGCTATCTCTCCTGCCTCATGACTTTGAAGAACAATGGGTTCTAGGGATTGAACTCAGACCCTGGTGCCTGGAAGACAAACCCATTACTGACTAAGGCATCTCCCCAGGCCTGTGTAGTAAGTTTTGAAACCAGGAACTCCACACCCTCATTTTTTCAAGACTTTTTTTGTTTATTTTGGGTCCTTCAGAATGTTTCTATATGAATTTTGCAATCAATTTGTCAAATTTTTCAAAAAGAAAGAATAGCACAACAGAAATTTAGGTAGAGCTTGCATTAAATTTGTAGATTAATTTGAGGGATATGCCTCTGTTATTAACAATATTAAGTCTTCTGGTCCATGAGCACAAGATGCCTTTCTGTTTACTTGGAGTTTTAAAAACAAATTCCCAATAATGTTTTTATAATTTTCAGTATGTAAGCCTTGTGCTTCTTTTGGTTAAACTAATTTCTACTTAAATATTTTAAAATATTTTTTATTAAATTTTATTTAAATATTCAGTACTTTAAAATATATTTTGAAAAATTTGGTGGATAGGTTTTTTGAGATTTATTTAATTTTATGTATATGGGGGTTTGCTTACATGTACCACATCATGTAGTGCCTTCCAGAGCCAAAGGAGGGCATCAAGTCCCCTGGAACTGGAATTGCCAAAGGTTGTGCGCCATCACGTGGGTGCTAGGAATTAAACCTGAGCCCACCACAAAGCAGCAAATGTTCCTAACCACTGCACCATCTCTGTATACACACATTTTGGTATTTTTGATACTGTTGCAAATAAAATTTTCTTAGTGTTATTTTCTAATTGTTTCTTACTGGGTCTGTGATATGGCTTTTGTATGCTGGTGCAACTTCAATGAATTTGTTAGTTCTTACAGTATTATGAGATGTTGTTGGGCTTTCTGCACGAGACAGCCCATCATCTGTGAAGATAGATGCATTCATTCTCCTGTCACGGTCTTTTTCTTTCCTATTGTCCTTGCAAGGCTAGGTAGAAGCCGTGAGAGCGGTGAGTCTAGGAATTGTTGACTATGTGATGAGCATATTTTTCCTTGGTGAGTGTTGCATTCTGCAACGTCCCTTTATACCTCATAGAGCAACGTGCCAGGGTTGCAGTTAAGTTCCCTGGAGCCAGCTTGATCCTTTCTGATTTTGTTTTTAAGTTCTCTTGACCGAAGTCCACTGTGGCCTTTGTCTAGGGCTAATTTGTCCCCATCATGAAGGTCATGCCTTTCTGAGGAATTCTTGTTTTGTTTTAGGAATCTAATCGCTTTAAATTTAAGTTAAAATTTCTTCTGCTACAGGAGTATGGTTGCCTCCTCACTTCCACTCCTCCTCCTCATTCCAACTCTTCCTGTATCCCCTCCCAGTTCCCTCTGCAAGCCATGACATCTTCTTCTCTAATCATTATTGTGCACATACCCCACCCTGAGTCCTCGCAGGGCTGCTTCTCTGTATATATGTCTAAGGTACCTCGTTGTGGTTTTATTTACATTTACCCAATTATTTGTAATGCTGAAGTTTGAAAATTTTACTTACTGGTCTTTTGTATGCATTGGTTCTTTGCCCCCTTTTAAATTGCCTTTTTGTTTTCTTGCTATTGTTGGTGAGAAGAGGAAAAAAGAAAAATGTAAATGAATATGACTGTCACAGAAAACTACACAGGGGGCTCCTCACAGATAAAAGCAAGCTGTGAGGTATATAACCTAATGAATCAAAATCAGTGTCAAGGAGATCATGACTCTCGCATGCTTATCGTAAAAGTTTTCACAATAGAGTTTCCAATGGTGGGACATGTCAATAATCCTAGCATTGGGGAGGTAGAGGCACAAGGATCAGGATCCTGGACAAGTACATTCTTAACTACGTAGCAAATTAGAGGCCAGATTATGTCTCTAAAACATATGAAAGAAAGCAAAACAAAACCACAACTTTATTTTACCACAGCAGCTAAGATACAGTTATCAGTCTAGGTGCCCATCAATGGATAACTAAATAAAGAAAGAGTAATTTGCACAATGGAAAGATAGTCATTCACAGAAAAAAAAACAGTAAAACTCATCATTTGCAAAGAATATGGATAAGCCTGGAGGACATCATGCTAAGGGAACTAAGCCAGACACAGGAAAACCTCATGTATATGTGAGATTTTATTAAGTTGATCTTATAGAAGTAGGAAGTGGAATGATCTAGAAGGATCCAGGGTTGGGAGAAGAGGGAAATTAGCTAACGGATATGAAATCTCAGAGAGAGAGAGAGAGAGAGAGAGAGAGATCCATTGACACTACGTTGAGTAGAGTTAATAATACACTGTATTCTTTATAAATGCTCAGGGGGGTATAGAGTATTTTCCTTCCCTAAATAATAACCATGTGAAATTCTGGATGAGTTAATTAGCTACATTTTGGGGTCCCAAGAGTACATTTTAAAGCATCATGTCATTCACAAATAATGTAAAAAAATAAAGAAACAAATGAAAAGTTAGAGTTGTCCCTTTGTGGTCTTTTGGTCTCAAGCTGCAGACTCGAGCTGCATGTATCGCTCCTCCACCTCTTTTAGAGGCTGATGTGGGTGCCCCTGTCACCTTTATCAAATGNTCTTTTAGAGGCTGATGTGGGTGCCCCCGTCACCTTTATCAAATGCATCAGCAGTCCAGATGTTTGCAGCTGAGGGAGGGAGAAGCGGGAGAGGTGAATGGAGTTGCCTGGTCATGCTAGACTTCTCTTATGCCACCCTTCTTCCTCCTAACCTATGAGCCTTCCACAACACGCCAGGATGCACCAGAACCAGCCAGGACACTGAGGGTTGCAAAGTCTTGGAAGTCTCTACTCACACCCTGCCTGGGTCCTGACATCCCTGGATCTCAGGGTCCTCACTCACCTCTAAATGCACAGAGTGGGGTTCAAAGCCATCTGAGCCTGGCCAGCTCTGTTGCCTGACACGGTGGGCTTTCTGGACTCTTTCTTTCAGGCTTCTGCCCTGAAACTAGAGGTCCAGTCCTTTGCCTCATACAGCTGAGTCCCAGGGAGCCCTAGAAGCCACCGAGAATGCCCCAGAGTGGAGGTGGCATTTCTGCACCTGTTGTCACAGGTAGAGGGAAATAAGAATCTTGTCAATGGTAACATCTCTGTGTTTTAGAGAACAGACATTGGGCTATGTGAAGGACTCTGTGGAGGAAAGGAGGGAGACGTGGAGGCTCCCTTGCACTGTCTAGGATTCCAATGACAGCAGCACTTGAAGGCAAATGCCTGCTCTTCCACTGATCGCCTGTGTAACCTTGAAGAAGGCACTTGATCTGCTGAGCTCTGAGGTCCTTGGCTCCAAAGCTGGATGAAAAAGATGTGCTATCAAAAGATGTACTGTCAGCCCGGGCTAGGCTGGCTTAAACTTGACTTTCAAACTCGACTTTCAGCTTGAGATCTCATGTGCAATTCATCCACACAGAGGCACGCACACATTAATATGTAAAGAAGACAGTGAATACATTGATGAGCTCTTAGGGCAAGGAAGTGATTCCCCGGCAGTCTGCTCACGGTGACTGTGCACATCCTGCTTGACTGTGGCAAGAGCTGGCCAGGGGAGGAAGGAGAAGAGCAGGGAAAGGCATGAAGAGTGTAAGAGGAAGATTCACAGACTGTGTGGGTGGGAGCTGGGAGACCAGGCAATCAAAAAAGGAGGTATGAGACAATCTAGTTACCTTCCTGAAGCCCCTGAAGTCTTTAGTAAACTCAGTGATGGGCTTGACCAATATGGCAAGTGACCATCAGGCAACTGGGTTTACTGACTTGCCTAACCCTGTGTTGCTTTGCATGCTTGCTTCTTGGAAAAGAGGAGAGGGCCTGATTTTGTCACGCCTAGTTCCCACTGACTCACTGTGCTTAGGGCATTCCAGGGTAGATGCCTGCAGCTGGGATTCCTAGAATCTGGGAACAGCTGCTGATGTTGGGGAGTTGTGCACCTGGCGGGCTGGAGTTACTGAAGCAGGAGGTCCTGGCAGACAGTACCATGGAAGTATGCATTGGTGGGGGCTGAGTAAGCCAGGTTGTCTCTGGTACACCCTGAACCACACATGGCTTGTATGAGACTCTGATGCCTATGACTTTCTTGGGGAGGGTGTTGCCCCCAGGCTGTGGGCAGATGGGCTCTTGCAGTCCCATGTTCTTTGGAGCTGTCAGCTGGCCTGGGTGCCTCCATGGAGTGGCATTTCGCTCCTGCCTGATGCCAAGGCCCTCTCAGCCCTGTTACTGCTTGGATAGATTCCTGGGGCTGGGGTGGCTCCGGTGGCTGGGACAAATGACTCCTGCCCTGGGCACAGAATCCAGGGAGGCTGACCATCCTGGCAGAATGTCTGGCATGAAGGTAGACATGCCCCAAAGTGAGTTGAGAATTCTAAGTCCCTCTTTCAAAGGCCCTGTTTGTTCCTTCTCAGGCCTAAAACCCTCAGAGAAGGGAAAACCCTGCCTTCCCTCCATGTATTGGATTCCTCTTCTACTCCTCTGACCTGTACCCAGAAGCCTCCTGGAAATCTTAGTGAGGGCATTTACAAGCACATGTCCTCAGCCCTGGAAGACATGTGGACCTTCAGATCATCAAGTGAGAGCCAGCCTGATCCAGGAGCAAAGCAAAGGATTTCAGAAACATCCCAGCTTGATATTGGAGCTCTCTGTAGTGTGAGGCTTCTCTGTTTCATCCTCTTTTGAGGAATGATGGTCAGATTGTCAGTGATCCTAAATGGCAGGACTGGAGATCAGGAAACATAAACTTGTTACTGGGTAGGGCTTCATGGATGCTACCTCCTAGTGGGAGTTTAATACTCTGGGTGTTAATTAGGGTGTACTCTTGGTTGTAGAACAGACAGCAATAGGTTTAAAAGGTAGTCTGTAGGGGAGTTCACCTGCAACCCATCCTGACTCTTGTGGTGCTCTGGGGGTCAATCTGCGCTTCCATCCCTGGGAAGTCTCCAGAACAATTCTCAGGTGGATAGTTTGCTAGAGGAACAGAGCTCAGCATAGCAACCCAGGTGGCTATAACTCAGAAGAGCAGGAGGACTAGGAGCAAGTACACCCAGAGGAAAAGGCAAGGGATGAAGTGTTTGGTCCCATGGAAACAAGGACTCATAGTAACACAGGCTATGCTCCATCCTTCCAGCAGTTCATTGTGAGGTCACGGTGCCCGTGGATGAGCTCCTTGGAGATTGTCTTAGTTACTTTTCTTATTGCTGAGATAAAACACCCTGACGAAAGCAGCTCTTGTGAGGAAGAGTTTATTCCAGTTCACAGTTGGGGATTACAGTCCAGCATGGCAGGGGCATGAAAATGGCAAGGGCTTGAAGCAGCTGCGGAAACTGCTCCTAACCTCAGGACACAGAGAAGGATGAGGGGATGCTACTGTTCAGTTTTAGTTCTCCATTAAGACAGTCCAGGACCCTAGCCAGGGAACGGTATCACCCACAGTGGGCAAGTCTAGCCACCACAAATAAATTTATCAAGTTAATCCCACGTAGGCACACCAAGAGGCCCCCCTCTGAGGTGATTCTAGAAAGCTGAAGATGTACACTGTCTCGGAGACTGAGGGCCCAGGCTTTCTGCAGGGGCCGTGAAGATAGGGTCTGTATTATTCCTTCTCTGTGGTTGTAATACAATGCCATGACCAAGGCAATTTATAGAAGAAAGAGTTTGTTGGGCTTGACGTTCTAGAAGGAATGTCCATATAATAGTAGGGGAGACATGGCAGCAGGCATCTGGAGCAGGAAGCTCATTTTCAAACCCAAACAAGAAGTGGAGAGCAAACTGGGAGTGGGGAGAGGCTGTAAACTCNCCTTTCTAATAAGACTGAACCTCCTGAAGGTCCTATAACACCCCCTCCTCCCACTAACTGAGGACCAAGTATCCAAATACTTGAGCCCATGAGGGACATACTCATTCAAACAAGGACCATAGCTCAGGTGCTTTCTGCCCTTCCCTGTACCCAAGTGTCAGGCTCCCAGAAGAAAGTTGATGTACACTGGTGTGCTTATATAGTCGGGGTCTAATGCTAATGAGCCATCCTTAGCACGGAACCGTGGGAAACCCTGCCGACCTAGAGTTCACATAGCTTGTCAAGGAGCCCTTTATTGGAGGATGAGGATCAGGAAGTTATGCTAACGGCTGCTCATCCTCTGTCTTCATCTCATTGGATATTGGTCTCCAGACAGAGGCTTATATAGCCTTGGGGGTGACCCATACCTCCCGACCTGGGAATGCCCAGCTACCTGACCAGAGTCTGACCCTTAACACCTTCCTTTAAGGGAACTTAGCCTATAACTGTGGCTTGCAGATGTGTGAAAGAGCCAGGTTGGGGAATGACAAGTCTCAACTTGTGGGCACACCTAGACATCACCTTGTGGGGACTCTGGAGAGCTCAGGCAAGAGGAAGGCTCATGAGGGGGGAGGGATGCCCTCAAGCCCCTGATGATGCTCACTTGTCAATCATTTAAAGGGCTTGGAGGATGAGAGGGGGTTAGGGAGGGAGGGAGAGAGAGAGANGAGAGAGAGAGAGAGAGAGAGAGAGAGAGAGAGAGAGAGAGAGAGAAGATAGAGCATGATAGTCAAAGGGAACTGGGAGACAGCACCAGGGAGACAGGTTGTCTATAGGTACAGACCGAGTGGAACAGAACCAGACATCCATGCTGAACTGGCTAGATCCACTGGATAGACCCATCAATGTGGTCTTAGGCATCCCTAGCTGGCCTGGAATGCTTTATATATTAGAGGATGACCTTGGACTTCTGATCTTCCTGCTTCCTCCCCAAGTGCTGACATTACTAAGGGGCACCAACACGCCTATTTTCTATGGTGCTAGGAATCAAATCTGAGACCTAGTGTGTGCTAGGCAAGCTTCTACCAACTGAGCTACATCCCTAACCTCACTCCCTTTAAAATTTCTCTCTCTCTCTCTCTCTCTCTCTCTCTCCCTCCCTCTCTCTCTGTTGTTTTGTCCAGGTCTTACTGTGTAGCCTGGAACTCTCTGTATAGACCATGGTGACCTTAAACTTGTCTGCCTCTGTCTCTCTCCATTGGAAATAAAGCTATATTAGTTACTTTTCTGGGACTGTGATAAAGCACCAGGAACAAAGCGATTTATGGACGAAAGCTTTTTTTTTTNCTCTCTCTCTCTCTCTCTCTCTCTCTCTCCCTCCCTCTCTCTCTGTTGTTTTGTCCAGGTCTTACTGTGTAGCCTGGAACTCTCTGTATAGACCATGGTGACCTTAAACTTGTCTGCCTCTGTCTCTCTCCATTGGAAATAAAGCTATATTAGTTACTTTTCTGGGACTGTGATAAAGCACCAGGAACAAAGCGATTTATGGACGAAAGCTTTTTTTTTTNCAAGGGGTGGTGGTGATCATACTGGCAGGGAAGGCAATAGCAGTGGGAGCAGGAAGCTGATGGACCACATTTTTACCCACACTCGAGAGAACAAACTGGAAGTGGAACAAGGCTGTAAATACTCAAAGCCAGCCCTTGGTGACAAAGTTCCTGCACTGACTGCAATACCTTCCCTGTGTTATTAAAACTGTGTTATTAACTGGGGACCACGTGTTAAATAACTTAGCCTATGAGGGATGCTTCTCATTCAAACCTCCACAGACTTGTGCCCCGATGCCAACAGGTGATAGTTATTCAAAGCTTTAGAAAATCTTATCTGCTGAACTTAGAACTTCTAGCCTTCCTCGTGACTCTTCTACCTGCCTCCCCTCTAGAAGCATGGAATCTAAACCTTTCATGACCTACTTATCTGATGTGATGACATTCCCAAGTTTGTGTGTCTCCAACCAGGAGGAGCAAGGACTCACAGAAGCCTAGGGTATTTCTGGCTCCCTTTCTGCTGGCTGTGTGGCCTTTTTCCAGTTCCTTGGCCTCTATGGGCTCCATCTGTAGATGGTGAGCCAACACGTCTCCCAGTTGATGTGAGGATTGAGAGCAGTTGGGGACATCACAGACCCAGAAAGAGTCTCTCCCAGGAGAGCGGTTATGAAGTTTAGCTTCCATCTCTCCCAGGAGAGCCCACAGGTTAAGGGCTGGGAGCACCCACTGCTGGCCTTAAAGATGTCGCGGGAACTACATACAGCAGGTAAAGAACTTATTCACTAAAACTGGGAGGATGGGGGTAGGGTAAGAGCATAGAGGAGCTAGAAGCCACCTGGCAGACATTTGTGTGTCATCCCAACCTTTTCTGAGAAATTAGTTTTTATTTATTTTAACACTGTCTTCTGTCTCCTCCATTGAGGTGGTTCTAAAAACAAGCAAACACACAGAGACAGCTCCACTTATTTTTACTTACTTTGTGTGTGAGAGTGTTGGGCACATGCATGCCACGGTGCTTGCATGAAAGTCAGATGCCAATTCGTGGGAGTCAGTTCTCTCCTTCTACCATGTGGAGGTTCTGGGGATCAAACTCAGGTCAGGCTTGGCACAAGTGCCTTTACTGCCTGAGCCATCTCGCTGACCCTGGACACCTGCTCTCTTTGTGAGCGCAGGGCTTATGCTGGTGGCTTTTCACTCTCATTGGGCACCTCCTAAATGTCACATGGTTATCTCAGATCCCCTCCAGCTTCTCCCAGAACACCCATGTCTCAGGCTACAGCTCTCTGCACTGTCTCTCCTTAGCCCCACTGCTTCTGTCTTCCAGAAAGCCCTGGAGATGCCAGGTGCCACTCTCTCCTCCCCCTTTGCTTCGCTAGTTCAGTATTAGGGTAAGACATCACTGCCTCTCCCCCCTTCTCTTCCTCCTCTCTTCATCCTCTAAGAGGCATCTTTTCCTTTCTTGAGGGACACCCTGGCCAGAGGAAGAACTGTAAGTTCTACCTCAATCTCTTTGGATCCTTCTGTGTCTCTTTCCATGATCACTAAAACCATCTTCAAGAAGAGATTATTTTTCTCCTTTTCTGGTAAAGGAACTGGGGTGAGATGATATCCACTGAGAGGCCCAATCAGTAGGAGGTGGCTGCTCTCCAGGCAGCCTTCCCCTGTCCCCTGCACCTACCACCTGCTCTGGTTGCCTTTCTGTTGCTGTGATCAAAGAAATGCCCAACAGAAAGAAGCTTAGGGGAGAACGGGTTTATTTGGTCTATGGCTCCAGGTTTACAGCCCACCACTGATGGGGTCTCAGAGGCGGGAACTTGAGACAACTGGTCACATCATACCCACAGTGAAGAGCACCCATGCTGCCTGCTGGCTTGTTAGCAGTCATTGATCTTAGAACAGTTCGGACCCAGCCTAGGGAACAGTGCTACCCACAGTGTCTGGGTCTTCTCAGATCAATTAACAATCCAAACCACCCCCATATATATACCCACAGACAGACCTCATTTAGGTAACTCCTTATTAAGACTCTCTTCCCAGGTGAATCTAAGTTGTGTCAAGTAGCCCATTAAAACTAACCAGCGCACCACCTTTCTGCCACCCCAGACCTCACACCCTGTTCCTGTTGTCAGTGTGCCTGAGGACGCAAAGATCTCACAAAACAAAGATGTGTGCTCTCTGTGGATCCTGCCCAGGAATATTCTGCTGTATGGTCACATCCACGGCCAGGGCATACTCCTGCACTGCACGGGGTGATAAAACATTTCACAATTGGGGTGATTCAACAAGTCAGTACCTCTCTTCTTCAGGGAACTCTCACTTCAGAGGACTGGCCTCTGTGGCCTGGTTTATTCTACTGCTGATTGATATTTTCCCAGGAAGCAATTATCAGTAATACAGGAGTGCAGTCACAGGGGTGATGTCCCCCAGCAGCCACCTCTCAGACACGCTGGGTCATAGGAATAGCTGTGGTTATTCTATAGCTAAGAATTTCCACAGCAGGGGGAGGGTCTCAGGGACTCAAGGTGGTCACCGGGTACCTTGAAGGTTGAGATTTGAACTTGAAGAGGGCATTGAAGTTCCCAGAAGGGCACCAGGAATTGGAGAGAGAGTTTGTTATTACATGCTAGTGTGGTTTAAAAGAAAATGGCCCTCAAAGGGAGTGGCACTATTAGGAGGTGTGGCCTTTTTGGAGTATGTGTGGCTTTGTTGGAGGAAGTGTGTCACTATGGAGGTGGGCTTTGAAGTCTCATATATGTTCAAGTCACGCCCAGTGAGAGAGTTCATTTCCGATTGCCTTTGGATCAAGATGTAAAGATTCTCAGCTCCAGCATCATGTCTGCCTGTATGCTGCCATCTCTCTCCATGATGATAATGGACTAAACCTCTGAACTGTAAGCCAGCCCCCAAATAAATGTTACCTTCATAAGAGTTTCTTTGGTCAAGGTGTCTCTTCATAGCAACAGAAACCCTAATTAAGACAGCTAGCTTCATCAGTTGCTATGACAAAGACAATGGCCAAAAGCAATTAGGAAAGGAAAAGATGTATCTGACTTATAATTCCAAGACACAGTCCATCATTGAAGGAAGTCAGGGCAGGAATTCATGCAGGAACTGAAAAGTAGAAACCATGGAGTAATGCAGCTTGCTGGCTCACTCACTGATTTGGGCTCAGGCAGCTTTCCCTTGCAGTCTAGGATCAAATCTGCCCAGGGAATGGCACTACCCTTTCAATCGACAGTCTGGACCATCCATCAAAGACAACCCATAGGCCAATCTGATCTATGCAATTCCTCACTGAAGTTTCCCTCTTAGAAGACTTTAGACTCTGACAAGTTGACAATTAAAATTATCGAGAAGTTACTTCATAGTGGTAAGACGTTCTGGGGATATTGGAAAGAGAAATCCCAGAGCCTAGAGCCCAGAAAAGGAGCTAAAGATCCCCATAGTTGAAGCAGATGTCACTAGGGAGAAGCAGGGTGAAGAACCAGGTTTCCACTGTCTCCTTGGAGGTACCTCATGCTGCCCTGCAGACCTGAATAGAGAGTTGGATGGTGGTCTCCATGGTTACATGAAAAACTGGTCCTAACCTGGGCTCGCCTATGACAGCCTTAAGGAAGCCTTCCCTACAGCAGAATGGATGTGGAGGAGAAAGAAAAAGCATCCTGCCCTTTCTGCAGATTTAAAGTAGACTTTTCTCCTCAGACCTAGGCTGAATGAGGTGCAGGTGCAGGGGGAGGCATAGAAGCAGAATGTGAAGTTCTGAGCTGGGCTATCACATTCTAAGGAGAACACCAATATGAACAGCCTTATCCCTAAGAAGCTCTTCTAGAACTTCTTAGCAGGGAAATCCATGCTTGCTGGGATCTAGCTCCATACTGGAGGGATGACTCCAAGGATGGCATCTCCTGTGGAACCAAGTGCCACCTCCTTCCATGGCCATAGTGGGGCCTCTACCCCCTATCTATCTAGAGGCCCTGCAAAGGCAGGCTTTTTCTTTCTCCTCCACATCCATTCTGCTGTAGGGAAGGCTTCCTTAAGGCTGTCATCAGCATCCTCCTCATTGGACCAGGATTTTCAGAACAATATCGGGCTCCTACGAACTAAAATCCTTCCTAAAGCTCTGGAGTGCTTTCATCTCAGGGGAAATGCCTCAAATGAAGGGGCCCTGTGAATCTGGGTACCCTGTGTCTCTTCTGGTACCCAGGACAGACTTTGTACCCCAGGGTGTGCAGGGTGTCTCACCTACTGCCTGGGGCACTGTGGAGGCTCTGGGCTGGAGACAAGTGACTCTTGCTTATCAGGAAACTGACCTCAGGCTCCCCACAGAGTTATTCCCCCCCCAGGTAACCTTGACCTTGTGTTTGCACAGTTTCTTCCCAGACTAAATGTTCTCAGGGAAAGGGCAGCACTCGAAGCTTGTCAGGACCAACTCGTATGTGGCTTAATCTTCTTCAAATGTGAGCTGGTGTTCCAGAAGCTGACTGTAGCCTGGGAATTACTGGGCAGCCATTATATAATTCATTAGTTTGCTAACAACCTTTCAAGAGCTCCCCACCTGTGACGCTGTGACTGACGGTGTGACAAGTCACCCCCAGAGTCTAGTTAATTTGTTCTGGGAGGCTGTGTGCGCACATGCGCACATGTGCATGCATGTGTGTGTAGTCTTGAAGGGAATGGTGCAGACTGTGGAAAGGAGGCAAAGCTCATGCAGTGGCAGGATTCCAGGCCCATCAGAAGCAGGACCTTGGACAAGTCACTTGGCCTTTCTGGAGCCCAGAGTGTTTACAGCCTGGGAGGAAATGGACCAGTTCAACTAATTGCCCTCTCTTAATAGACTTACCTAGAGATGGCTTCCCTGTGTCCTCCCTCCCTCCCTCCTTCCCTCCCTCCCTCCCTTCCTCCCTCTTTCTCTCCCTCTATCCCTCCCTTCCTGGCTTCCCTTCTTTGTGTATGTGTACGATGTGTTTGTGTGTGTGAATATTTGCTTGTGCACGTGGGCAAGCACTTCCCCAGCAGGCATGTGGCGGTCAGAGGGCCACCTCTGCTGTCACCTCTCACCTCTCACCTTTTTGGGGGTGGGGACTGTCGTTTGTGACTGTGGTATATGCCAGGCTAGTTGGCCTGAGAGCTTCCGGGGAGTCTTGTCTCCACCCAGACTACAGGCACACCCTGTTTCCTCCAGGTTTACACGGGTTCTGGGCATCTGCACTCAGGGTCTCCCCAGTTCCACTCCTTTCTTATGGCAAGGGGACTCAGTTTCTACCCTACCCTTCAGCTCCTAACACCCTGCAATTAAAATCAGAGTGAGTTGGGTGAAGTAGGAAGCTAATGTGAATCAAGATGTCAGCCATGGTGGTGGTATCAACCTTCAGACTCAATAATCTTGCCCATTTGTCACATTTAGTCTGGACATTCAGGGTCAAGGGAGTAAGGGCCAGCTGCTGCATGGCTCAGCATGGCCAACATGTGGAACCCACATGGCTCAGATGCCATGTTTCCAATGTATGGTAAAGCTGTATTTCTGCTTTACTTATGACTGACTGAACTCCTACAACACAATCAGCTCCCAAAGTCATTTGTAGAATTCAGCATCTCATGATGTACTGTGGGTGGTCAGTGACCTGGAGAGTCTTGGCATAAGAGACCCCATCTGCAGGAAGTTATGAATTCAAGTCCCAGTTCTGTTCTTAGCGTTTGATCCCTTGCCAAGTAAGTCTCAGTTTCCTTATCTGTCCCTCACCAAGTGTGCTCTTTCAGAGTCTCTAGCCACTCTGCCTCCTGACTGGAGTCTGGGGAGCCAGGCGCTGCTGGAAGCCTGGTACTTCGTACTCTGAAGTCAGAACACAGGCCTTAAGGAAGCTTTGGCTTCACGGTTGCTCACTTAAGCTCAGGAACACAGTGTCCTTCCAGGGAGTCAGGGAAAGCTGCCCGTCTGCATTTGGAGGGGGTTCATTCCCTGCCTGTGAGCTGTTATTTCTCCTAGGAATGTGTGCATGTGTATGTGGCGTGTGTGTGTGCGTGTGTGTGTGTGATATGTTTGTGCATGCGTGTGCATGCAAAGGTCTATGTATGTGGGCGTGCACACACACACACCTTTGTTAGAATGTTTTGACCTCAAAAGGCAGTAAGAGGAGGCCATCCTCAAGCAGGAGTGGGTCTTTTTTGACCCTTCAGACAAGAGAATGATTGGCATATCCCTCTCTTGAGATGGTTTAGTCTTGATCTGACACTAGCCCTTGTCAAAGACCCCATGTGAGCCAGCACCATTTGGACAGAATGTCTTATCAAGTTAAAACCCTGTGGGCTGTCAGTTTCTCCGTCAGAAATCTAACAATGTTCCTCCCTCCTCCTCGCTTTCTTTCTTAGAGACTTACTTTTTATTGTAGGTGTACATGTGAGCACCTGTTTGTCTATATGTCATGTGTCTGCAGGAGCTCCCAGAGGCCAGAAGAGGGGGTTGGGTTCCTTGCAACTGGACTTACAGGTAGTTGTGAGCTACCTGGTGTGAGCGCTGGGAACTAACAGAACTCAGGTCTCCGCCAGTGCTGTTAACCACTGAGCCCTCTCTCCGCCCTGCTGGTTTCTTTCTTCAAGTATATGCTGATAATAGCAACTGTATTGATGAAGGGAACCCTGAAAAGCGTCCGAGGAAGCCAAGAGTAGGCCAGGATAAAGGCCCGCCTTTGGACCTGGGTCTGCACCACTGGGCTTCAGGAGTGGCCGTTACTAACGACAGTTGTGCATTTGCTCCGGGATGCATGTCTTCTCTATGCCATCCTGTGCCCTCTCACCTGCACTCGAGGGAACTGGCTGTGGGGTCTGAGCAGCAGGGAGCTCCCCCTGAGTTTGGGGGTGCTGGACCTGTCCTTTCAGGACCTCCCAGCTTTTCACTTTACCTTAGCACCTCCTTTCCGCTGCTCTGCCTCTCCAGTAGTAATACATCACGTGTGTGGAGGAGCCTGAGAAACATGTGCTTTGGGGAAGAAAGAAATGGAGCAGCCACCTAGCTTAGAGCTCCCTCGCCTGCCACTTCCCATGCGCACCTGGTCCCATCCTTAGCCCCGGGCCTCCCATGGCTTAGGGTGCCCATCTTCATCCTCCTTTGGTCCCCATCGCCTGTATCACATGACTGGTCGTTCTGCTCTACAGACAGTTGCTAGAAGAGTCTCTAGTGTGCTGCTTTCTTTATGGCCCCCTCCAGATCCAGATCCTTACTGCCTGCCCTTGGCTCTAGGTTAGAGGCAGACTTTTCAAGCTGGCCTTCCATCATGGGCCATCAGCCTACCATCTCCATCTTGCTTGGGACCAAAGGCACATCTAACAGTACAGGCCATGTACCACTTTCTCCTGTGCCTGGAGTGGTATCAGACAGCTTTCT
>LOEQ01000069.1:21756-33396 GCA_001685075.1 Bramus lutescens
TGACTCCTTTGTCCTGAGACTTCTCTGCTCTCGACTTCAGTGCGTACACTCATCTCCTGGTAACTGCTGCCATCAATGATGTGTGCAGGCCATTTGCTCGGAGCTCCTGGGGGAGCCAGGACTTCGTCACCATCACTGTAGTCTCTCCTGAGCCCAGAGCAGATATTTACACATAACAGAAGCTCAATATACAGCCATGCAGTGACCAAATAGGATTCTAACCCAATGTGCCAGTTTCTTAGGCTCCACTTACTCCAAACCAAAGCAAAACATGAATTAACCTTTTTTTTATGTGATCTCTTGCAAGTGCCCAAAATTATGTGGAACACTTTGAGGATTAAGACCTGAGCTACCACACTCTATCTTCTACCATTAAGAAGGTGAGAAGGTTCAGATCTACAATCCTAGTACTCACAAGGCTTTGGCAGAGGACTGAGGGTTCCAAGATGGCCTGGGCTACATAATGAGATCCTGTTTCAAATAAAACAAAGCAGAGCAAAACAGAGTCCAGGTAGGGACTGCTTGCTGGCTGATTGTCATGGGTCTGAGATTCAGCATGCAGCATAACCCAGCATGCAGTCTGACAGGCTGTTGGCCTGTCCTTTCTTAGAGTGTCTTCTCTGGCCTTCTCCCTGCCATGGTTGGTGTCTGTCTGTCTCATCCATTTCTTGCCATTTGTCCTTCTTGTTTCTGCTGTTTGCTATGGTAGTTGGGGTGCAAGTAACATGACCTGCTTTATTAACGGAACCTAAGGGTGTTGCTGGAAGTTGTGAGTATTCAGACCAGACTGCTGCCCAGGCCGAGCCCACCTCGACCAGCCTCTTTCTTTCGTAGAAGAAATGGCAAGTCCCCTCTGGAGAGTCCTTCTGTACATCTCTACCTCACAGCATGGAGGGGAGGGGAGCAGCCCAGAGGGTCTGGAACCAGGACTGCGGACAGGTTCAGGTGAGGGTACGGTTTGCTCTCAGAAGCAAAAATGTTGGTGAAAGGACAGATTGCCAAGGGACTGCCACTGCTGCTGATAGTGTTCATGCGATTCCTTCCCTGGCGAGAGTCTCATAAGCAGATGCCTCCATATAGGGCGCCAGCACCAAATGCAAATATGAGTTCACCACAGTCTGACTTGGAGGACCAAAGTGTTTACGGGTTCTACCTACAGGGCATGGGGTGGAGCTATTTACAGGAGTCTAGGAGACCCACCTTCCCCCAAAGCAGCCACCCTGTATAGTCAGCTTTCCTTCTTATTAATCACAATGACACATCTTCACAGTGTAAACTAATATCCTGCAACAACCCTGGAAAACCCTTGCCCAGCCTGGATGACTTCCTAACAGTTGCAGAGACGGAGCCCCCCCCCTTCTCCACTTAAGCTCCCACATACACACTCTAACACCCACAGCAGCCAGGAGACCATGTGCAACTAAGACAGAATTACATACAAATGGCTGCAGTCTCGGGTGAGAGTTCAATGGTCCTCTCCACTTCCTTCAAGGGGGAAGAAGGTTAATGGTCAGCAAGCCCGGGGCTCTAGCACAAGCTGCTTGCAGCTGTTCTGATGAGGATGGCCGCTCTGAGGGTGAGCTCTCCAATTGCTCTCCTCTACTTTCAGATTTCACAGACAATCCAGTGGCTGTGGTCTCACGAAGGTGAAGGGTGACGACTGCCAGCCCTCCTCTGGCTTCTGCCTGCCCCTCCTACTTCCAGCAAACACGTGATCCCCCGGCAGGCTGGCACATTTTTACCCCACAGGTGTTCTGGAAGTGACAGCCTCTGGGCAGTGCCAGCACCAACAAGACATTTAGCCATGCAGGGTCTCCACCTCTGCTTACCCATCACTGGAGAGAGCAAACAGTTTCCTCTCCTGAGCCAAGACCTCAGGCCATTAGCAGACAACGCAGAAGGCAAATGGGGATTTGGATTCAATTCATGTCACAAGCTTTCGGGGCTCCTTCCTGGGGCATGAGGTACGGAGGTCACTTGTGGGAGCTCTGAGCTCTGTCCTTGCACAAGGACAACTTGGGGACAATTGGCTAATTAGCATTTTACATCTCCCTCCAGGCTGCAGTGTCATCCTGTCACACACAACCCAGGGCTCCAGAGGTTGGTCCCAGATATTGTAGCATCAACAGGAGCTTCCTGGGAAACTGGAACCTGCCTTGTAATCATGATGTTCTGAATCTCCACCACTGGGATAGTGGTTTTGTGGAATGCTCACCCTCTTCCTAGTGAAAGACAAGAGAAATGGCCACTAACCTCCTTAAATGAATTTAAATATCAGCTTTACCAGGCATGAAAGATATTTATTAGCTTCAAAGATGCTGTCGATGGTACCCACTGAGGCTCCCATCAGCAAAGGTACAAATAGGGCTTAATAGTGGATGGAAGGAAGGGAAAAGGGTAGCTCCGGTGAGAACTGATTCATCTAGGAACCGGTGATTCATTGCATAATAGTGAATATGACAGTCCTGTTCATAAAGTCATCAGGACCCCCAGGGCTGTGTGGTGGCCTTTGTCTGCCCCCAGGCTTATGGCGAGAGGAAGCTAGCAGTTGAAATCTCCCTCCTGGTGAATGGTTACTCTGGAAAGGCAGCCTGCCTCCCAGGATGCTGCTCTGCTCCTTGGCCTGGTGCCAGTTCCTTGCTGGTTCTGTTGGAGACCTGGAGCTATATGGGTTCCAATACAGGGAGGGTAGAGACCTTGGCCCCAGGGAACCTGAAACTGAACATCAAAATGGCCTTGACAATAAAGTAAGGACCCAGAGTCTAAAGTAAGAGAGGAACAAAGAACACAAAGATGACTCTCCTCCTCCGCTGAAGAGTCTCAAGCCAGTATGTGACTGGCAGCAACACCAGGAGGCACTGTGTCCTGTGGCAGTGCCACAAAGATGGCCCGGCATCATGAAGGGAGCAGCCACGAGGACAGAGATTTCGTCTCTGCCCTTGTGAACTCTCACCCTCTGGATCTGTGACCACCAAATAAATTACTTCTTCTCTATGTGTCTTGGTCATAGTTGTTTACAGCTACAAAATAGTAATTAATTTAGGGCTTAAATACAAGCAAGAGATGTTTCTTCTACAACAGTAGTATCTGAAAATGGGATAGAGGTCTAAGGATGTGGCTCAGTTGGTAGAGTACTTGCCTAGCATGCTTAAAATCCTGGGTTCAATTCCCAACACCTGAGTACAGGGACATAAGCTAATATTTTCGGTACTCAGGCGGTGGAGGCAGGAGGATCTGTCTTAAGGTGATCTTAAAAAATTGGGAAAAGAGTCTGGCAATGGTGGCTCAGCAGAGGCAGAGGCAGGTAGATCTCTGTGAGTTCAAGGCCAGCCTGGTCTACAGAGCGAGTTTCGGGACAGTAGGGCTGTTACACTGAGAAACCCTGGCTTAAAAAAACAGAAAACAAAAATCATCTCTCTCTCTCTCTCTCTCTCTCTCTCTCTCTAAGAGAGAGAGAGAGAAAAGATATATGGAATTCCCTAGCTTGGAGGACAGGAATAAACTCAATCACTCATCTGCTGAACTTCTCCAGCCAGTATTACCTGATGCCCAAGAAGTAACCTAGACACCAGTGTGTGGTCATAAAACAGATAGTATATGTGGTGATCTATCTTTCTCCTGCCCCTTCCTCTCTCTTTGCATGCATATATGTGGTATGTGGGTATGTGTGTATTTGTGTTCACAAGTACATGGGTACGTGTGTGTGAGTGTGTGTTTGTATGTTATTGTAAGAATGTGTATGTCTATATGTGTCTCTCTGTACGAGTGAGTGTGTGTGTGTACAGAGGTAGAGGGTGACATCAGGTACCTTCCTATAATGTTCTTCACTTTCTTTACTGAGACAAGGGCTCTCGCCGAAACTGGAGCTCACCCGTTTAGCCATCTAGCTAGCCTGCTTGCTCCAACAGCCCTCTGACTGCTGGGATTATAGCCAGGTTGGCTCATCCATCTAAAGAGGCATTCTGCCTGCCTACCTTCACCCCTTGTTGGTAAGTGCATCTATGCTGCTGCTCTCCTCTGCTGGCATTTGAACCCAGCTTCTTGGCCTTCCAGCATAGACAGGAATCTAGCAGATCCTCAGGACTCCTCCAGGCCTGCAGAGGGAGCTGGGAGTGCTGAGGTGTCCAGCTCTGGGGCCTTCCAGTCTCTCCAGCTCTGGGTCAGCCATTGCCGGGCTGCCCAGCATGTATAACGTAAGCCAACCGAATACATCCTGTTTTAATATATATTCATTCTATTAGTAGCGTTCTTCTCCAGATCCCTGACTGATAGCCCAGCACTTCCTCGGTCTGTCTGAAGCTTTTCTTTCCTAGGCAAAGGGAAAGGGGACACTGGTGGGAAGTTGAATCTCTGAACTTAATTACTGGTTTTACAGAGCTCATCTCCAACCTACACTGTGTGGGTTCAAGGACTTATCCAGGGCAGTGAAATGTGTGATGCCTGATGAAGCTGCGTTTGGAGGCAAAGAAACAAATAGTTGCTACTATGGAAGAGGAAGTTATCATGAGTCTATTTTTAATCTCCCCTTCCTTTTAAAATAATCGAGGCTGTCTTCTTGAGAGGAAGAATCTAGGCTTTGATATGAGGCAAGGTGCAAAGAGTGGTCCTCTGGGGGAAGATGCTAATGAGCCGCCATTTATCCCACCTAACCTTCATTAACTGCATTAGTCAGCATTAACACCTTTTAAAGTCTCTTTAAAGATGCATTCAATTCCCTTTCTTTAATCTCTTCTTTTCTAGGACGGTGGAATCATCTTGATCCTCATCTTCGTCTTTTCTTTGATGACAACTTTGGGTTTAATTTGTATTTGGAGATTGAAATGCAAATTTCCCATTACCCACAATCCCCTCCTGCTTATGCTTTGCTGGGGAGTGGGAGCTGGGTTACTGGTGATACTTCATCCCAGCCTCCTCTCCCTCCTAAGGATGGAGTCTGCTCTGTAAATCCCAGGCACTTAAGACAAAGTCATACATGGTGTTGAGTGCTGTGTCATGATAAGCTGCCCAGCGGCAGGGAAAGTTCCAGTGGCGGAGCTTGGAAGATGGCTCAGTGTATAAAAGCACTTGCTTTTCGAGTATGAGGACTGGAGTTTGAATCTCTAGCCCCCTTGTAAAAAGCTGGGCATAGCCACATGAGTCTGCAACCCCAGCTTTGAGGGTGGAGACAGGTGGATCCTAAGATCTCACTGGCCAGATAACCTCGCTGAAAAGGCAAGCTGCTGAGATTTGAGACAGAACACTGGAACACCACAGAGGAGGAGAGTCCATGTTCCTGCTCTGGCTTCCTTGTGCACTCATGCACAGGCTACATACCTGCCCTGCATACTCACACGCAAACACCATGAACACATACCACAAACACACAGCATATCTACAAAATAACAAAATAAAATATAAAAAAAAACCAGCCTGGCTTTCAGGATGGGAAAGGTGTTATTTTTTTGTGTCTCTCTCTGCCCTTTGTCACAGTGTCCTCATGTTGAGGAGAAGGTTTTGAATGTTTTCAAGAGAAGTAAGGCATAAACTGGACTTGCAGCTGGACCTGGCCATGCAGGCCAGTGATCTCAGCTGCTCAGGAGGTTGGGGCAGGTGAAAAGTTCAGGGCCAGGCTGCACATCCGAGTGAGAGCTTGTCTCAAAAGAGAAAGTGAAAAGAGATGTGGCTCAGGGAGACTGGCAGCCTGGCATGCCAGGTCAATCCCTAGCACCGTGGGAAAATGCAGCACAGCCAAAGAAAAGCCATACTGGGTTTTCAAGGAGATCAATGTAGAGCTGCTGTATGACCCAGTAATTCTATGCCTACTCGACATGCAAAGGAATTGAAGACAGGTACTTTCGTTAACACACACACAGCACACACACAGTGGAATTGAAGACAGGTACTTTCGTTAACACACACACAGCACACACACAGTGGAATTGAAGACAGGTACTTTCGTTAACACACACACAGCACACACACAGTGGAATTGAAGACAGGTACTTTCATTAACACACACACAGCACACACACTTCCCTTCACGAATGTCCATTGCTGTTCACAATACCCCCAAAGTGGAGACCGCGCCAATGTCCATCAGCAGATGAATTTTGCAAACCAATATGGAGTCCTATTCGGTCTTCAAAAGGAGTGAAATATGAAGTGTGTGAAGTACAGTGTGGAAGAAGCTTGAGAACACTGTTTGAAATGAAGGAAGCCAGGCACAAGAGCCCAGGTATGCTTGATTCCCCTTATGTGGCATGTCCTGAGTCCAAAAGCCAGAAAAAAGAGAATAGTGGTTTATAGACATGGTCCGGAAGTCTATAGATGGCTGGACATACAAAACTGAAGATACTTTGAATGACACTAATACATTTAATATTTAAATTAAAAAGTAATATCACAATACATTTATATTAAAAATATAAAACTTTATTTTTTTTCCACAGTGACGTGCTTTTTCTCTCATGATCATCTGAACATGAGGCTAAAGGTTCTGGGCTGTTGGGAGAGGAAGAGCAGAAGAGAAATTCAGGGCTCTCTTACCCCTGGCTGGCCAGTTCCACCCCTTCCTGGCAGGGTGCACACAGGCCTTTGACCTAAGCAGCTGACAAAATACTTGACAAAGCAACTTAAAGAGAAAGGTTCATTTTGGCTCAGATTCGAGGGGACAGTCCATCACAGCAGGGTACAGTGGTGGAGGCAGAGGTCGCCATTTTATCTGACGATGGGAAGAGAGTTCAAGAAAGCAGCATTCAGCTTGCTTTCTCCTTTTGCTTCCATCCAGGACCCCAGCCCCTGGAAGGGTGGCACCCACGCTTAGGGTTTGGATGGATCTTCCCACCTCACGCCTCTAATCTAGAAACTCCCTCACAGCTGTGACTAGCGGCCCATCACCTAGGTGATTCTAGATCTTGCCAAACTGGCAGTACTAACCATCCCAGGAGCCTGGCTCATCTGCTTTGCAGAGAAAGGCTAATGATGCCAAGGCCTACGTGGTCAGTGGGAGGGTGGGGGAGGCCATGGCTATCTTTCCCAGCATTTGCTAGGTGCTTAGTGAAAACACTGTCGGCTTTCCAGGGTGTCACTGTGGAACCTAGTGACAGAGAGAGGCTGCAAGGAAAACAAGTTTCATCTGAACGTGTGATGGAGTTTAGGCATATCAGGGGAAGAAAAGAAAAATGAGGATTTATTATTCTTAATTATTTTTATTTATGTGTACATGTGTCTGCTTGTTTATATGTGTACTGTGCGCATACACACAGGTACCAGAAGAGGCCAGAAGAGGGTGTCCGGTCCCCTGGAGCTTGAGTTATGGGTGATTCTGACCCACCTGACGCAGGTGCTGGGAACCTAACCTGAGTCCTCTGCAAAGGCAGTAAGTGCTCTTAACTGCTAAGCCATCTTTTCCAGCCCTGACTTTTAATTTATTTTATTTAGTGGCACTGGGGATTGAACCCAGGGCCTTGACATGCATGCCCGTAGACTGTCCATGCAAGGTCCAGAAGGCTGGTGCGTGCTGTCCAAAAACAGCTTTTGGTGTTAAGTTCCAGTGGTCTTTGGTGCAAGGCTGGATTTTTCAGAGCCCTTGTGATAGTTTTTATAATGACATATGTGAGCAAGAACCACCTGACCCCATGTCCTCTCCATTATATCGGGCTCTATCCAAAGAACTCCGTTTTAACTCCAACAACTTCAACGCTGACAACTGAAGCTTATTTCAGTGGACTCGTGCAAAATGAGCAACTTTATCAAGGACCCCAGAAACTAAAGGTTTTCCTTGAGAAGGGCAGGTCCCATGTTGCCCCAGGCACCCACCTCTTCCAGACAGCGATGGGGCATCAGCTCCACCCCAGCCCACCCCTGGCCAGTAAATGCCTCTTAGTTCATTTTTAGTGCACCAAGAATCTGCTTACTTCAGCAGGGGACCCAAGCATGTGTGAGCTTGAGTTTGCACATGTATTCATGTGAGATCCTTCCAGGCAGGTAGGGTCCCGGGTACCCTCATGATCCTGTAACCACTAAGGGCGGTCCATGGGAATGGGAGTGCCAGTCAGTCAGCCTGCGGTGCCTGCAACTCTGTCCTTCTGTGGCTGGTGGTGCTGAGCAGGATGTGAAGAAAGGAGGTGGCCCAGGGAGGAAGCCTGGCCTCAGGCCGCAGCACTTTCTCTTCCTGTCTCTAACTGGGAAAGGCAGCTTCAAGCCTGGTCCTGCTCTGAGCCTTGGCTCGCTCAGTTCCCCCTTACTCTTGCCTGCAGCAAACCTGCATAACTTCACATTTGCCTCCTCCGGGAAGTCTTCCCAGTGGGTCCACTCCCAAGCTCTTTCTTTATGGTTTCTTTCTGGGTCACGTGCACTCCACTAGCGTTTATCGTTTTCACACACGTTGTGACTTTTTGTGTTCTCTGAGGTCTCACCAGGTGCCATGCCACTATGTGCACAAAGGGGCCTGGAGTCCACAGATTGTATGGGACAAGATGAGCCCTGGCTGGAAGCTGGATGGAAAAGGACCCAGAGCCCTAAGGCATCTCCATCACTCTTGCCTGGGGCCTCTGCACAGCTAAAGGCTATGTGCATAGACAAGAAGGGAAAGTCTCAGCATAAAGCGCAGCTAAGGCAAGCACGCAGTGACTGCTCTGGAAGAACCAGCCCGTGTTAATTCAGGGCCCACTGTGCTCTGCTCAGTGGTGAGCCGACTTCCACAGATAGCTCTGCTTTCGAATTGCTTTGCTTCTTCACCGACAGGGTGGCTGGGGCAAGCCTTTAACCCTGAGCTTCTCCAGGCAAAAGATATGGGAAAATGAAAGCCAGTGGACTGAAACTGCGTGTGCTAACTGGCTTCCATGGCCTCGGGCGAGAGGACAAACCTAAGAGCTGCTGACAGAAGCGTGAGGAGGCCTCTGGTGGAGACGACCATGGGCCAGCAGTGAGGTAAGCAGCTGGCCCAGTGAGAAGGGGAAATGGTGGCTGTCCTCCCTCTGTGGCAGGCTGAGTGCCTGCGGGAGCAAACTCCTAGGGCGAGCACATAGGGTCTGCTTTTTCAGAAGTGCTGTTCATTTTTCCAGGCTTTACACTAAAACCAAATATGCCAGGAAGGACTTTTCAGGTTAGAATCTGGCGGCTTGTACAATTAGAGACATCTGTCTAGTTAATGCTGCTCGTATATGAGAACTTTCTTCAGGAGTGGGGTGGAGGGGGTGCTGACGAGGCTATGTCCACTTCCTTCCCTCTAAAGTCCCAATGACAACCAAAGTTTGATTCACGAGTTCTCCCTGGTGAACCCCCGAGTAAGGGGTTATTGACAGGAGTGTGAATGACCCCAAAGTGGCCACTCTGAAGTCTTCACCTTGCATGGATGATGGATTCCCCTTGGCTACATAGGCGAAGCTCCATCCCCTTAATCCTCCTCAGATTGTATACAGTCTATCTCCTCCCACAAGGCCCAGAGGCCACATGCACTTAGGGTAGACTGCAGGCAAATGGCTAAGAGCAGAGGCCGAATACTCAGGCGAGGGTCCCGTGACCCTCCAGGCTCTCTCCTACGAGGGAACATAGACGATTAACAAGCCCAACTGTCATGATCTTTTGTGAATGGGCACACTTGACCTCATGAAGACGGCGATTCTTGGCCTGGGAGGATAGTGCTGTGGAATAGTCATCCGGGAAAGTGTGTGTGCATTTCCACCCATGCAAGTCTGAGTGAGATGAAGAGGTTGCTGGGATATGAATCCCGGGTACAGACTTTCTGGATTCCAAGCCAAATAAACTGCTCCCTAGGCCTCAAAGAAGGCTGTACTGTGTGCTTCAAGTTTCTGAGGCCTGGCTAGAATTCGAGCAGTTGGAGATACACACAGGAGATACTCGCAGGAGGGCAGCCATGACCCTGGAAACCAATTCGCTCAAACCAACCCCTAATCTGGGGGAACCTTCTTAAATGTGACACAGGATGCATCAAGAAACCACTGGTTTCCTGAAGCATGGGAAGGAGGTCAGAGTCGTTCCAGGTCATAGTCAGCCCTTGAGTTATTCCCATGGTGATGCTGGCAGAGAGGTCAGAGAACCAGCCAGTGAGGCCAGGCTTTACTGATTAAATGGTGATTATGGGTAAATTACTTAAACATTTAAAGTCTTAGTTCCTTTATTATTGTTCCCAAAGTTTATATGTGTGTGTTTGTGTGTGTGGTATACTTGTGTGCATATCCACATTTACGTGTGTGTGTGCAATACCCACGGTTGTGGGAGGCAAGGATAGACCTTGCTTGGCTTCCTCCTCCCGGTTTTGTTCCACCTGGGCTGCCAGCCCATTGAAGAGTGCTGCTCACATTCAATCTGTGCCTCTCACTTACTAGGTCAAATGTGCCTAGGAATGGCGTTCCAGATACAGCCAGAAGTGTGCTTTGCGGACCTCTTCAGCACCTCTCAGTCTAATTAAGTTGACAGTGAAGATCGGCAGGCACACTGCTTTCCCTCCTGTCCTGGGAGGAGTGGGAAGCCTGCAGGGGCACATGAAGTGGGAGGCAGGAGGTTTTGCGGTGAGCTGGGCTACACTCTGAGTCAGGGGTAGATTCAGAGCCCAGGATACTCGGTGATGAAAAGGATACTTGGCTGAGGTGGTGCACGGTGGTGCACACCTTTAACCCCAGCACACGAGAGGCAGAAGCAAGCAGATCTCTGGGAGTTTAAGGTCAGCCTGGTCTACAGAGTGAGTTCCAGGACAGCCAAGGCTATGCAAAGAAACTATGTCTTGATAAAACAAACAAACACAAAAACAAAAACAACCAAACCAAAACAAAAAAGAAAATCATACTCCAACCGGGTGGAGTAAAACACAGGACAGGTGTGTTTTATCAGCTTGACACAAGCTAGTTGTGGGATCTAAGGAAGCTCTGAGGGGATGGGTAAAGAGGGGATGAGGTCTGACCCCACTAAGGTCAAGTCTCAGCCATGCAAGTCTTGGTAGCTGGGTCATCTGGGCAGAGGAAACCTCAATTGAGAAGATGACTTCATTAGACTGGTCAGTGGGTGATTCTGAGGGGGGCATTTTCTTGATAAACGATTGATGTGGGAGGGTACACAGCACTAGAGGTGCTACCAACCCTGGGCAGGTGGTCCTGGGTAGCATAAAAAAGCGGGCAGAGCAAGCCATGAACGAGCAAGCCAGTGTAACCATGGCCTCTGCTTCAGTGCCTGCCTTAAGCTCCTGTCCTGGCTTCCCTGACTGATTCACTCCAGCGCTGAAATGTAAGCCTCAAACCAAACCTTCCCTTTCTTCAGGATGCAGTGTTTCTCCTCGGAAGAAGTTTCTGCACAGCGGTACTGGGGCTGGTTATCGTGTTTGCAAGGTAAGAACTTCACAGACTGAGCCACAAGATGGGAGAGTTCTAGTAACGGTTTCAGACTAATCTGCATGCTGTACATAGGTCATTCCTAAGCGTCAGCCAAGCAGCATTAAAGCACCGAGGCCCTTGCCACTGAGACAGGTGCTGAAGCCAGTTTGTGTCTAGGGTTAACATGAAGTGGGGGTGTGGGTGGGACAATAGCTTTGAGACTGAGAGTGGCATAGTCAGAGACCTCTTGTGAAGTGGTATTCTGGACCAACAGCAAGGGAACCGTGTGTGTGTGTGTGTGTGTGTGTGTGTGAGAGAGAGAGAGAGAGAGAGA
>LOEQ01000069.1:40303-64682 GCA_001685075.1 Bramus lutescens
GGCTTGTTGAGTTTGGTGGCATGCTGCTTCTAAGGGCTCACGTGAGACATCGGCATTAACCGAGTGCTAAGCGCAGGCCCGGCACTTCGTGTGCTCCTTATTTCACTTCATTTACACAGTGATCCTATGAAATGTGCCCCTTGACATATGTCACAGGAGGGAAATGGGTAGGTACTCAGAGAGGTGAAGCAATTTGCCTAAAGGCACCACCCAGCTGTGGACCTAGCGTTCAAGACTGGTACCTAAGGCACAAAGGCCTGGGTGTGGACCTTCGGTGATCATGATGGCTTCTGGGACATAGGGATAGACCAGGTACATGCTGGCCTCTGGCTTTCAAGCTTGGGGTGTCTACTTCACACACACACACACACACACACGCACGCACGCACGCACGCACACACACATGTACACACTCATGCACACACATGTGTGCATGCCTGTCACTTTTCTGTCTAGGTGGGCCCCAGGCTGTGTGCTCTCTGTGCTGACAAGATGCCCATGCCAGTGTGATAACCCGCTCCTCTGCTAGCAGCTGCTCTCCATCATAGCCTGGAAAAGCCACATGAGGGTGCAGCTACCCTCAAAGAGACAACGGCTGCCCACTTGGTCCCTCTGCCACTCCCCTCCTCCCTGGAGCTCAGGCTACTGGTTGTCCTGAGATTCCTTTAGGTTGAAGGCTTCAGGATTGTCTGGGTCAGGTTTTGGGACTGTGATTCATGTCAGGGCAAATCTGTGATCTGGGTCCATGGTACTGTTCCAGGGACAGTCACAGCACACTGGGAATCTAGCGCTGAGTACCACTTGTCACTCCTCCTCATTGCCTTTACCCGACTCTGACTGACCCTCTGGCATGCAGATGGAGAATTGGCTCCTGATTTCTCAAAAGAAGCTGTGCCGTACAGGTGAATGCTTCATTAAACTCAACAATCGTGTGCCGTGGACCGGACACAGAACCAAGAGGCATTGCTGCTAAGGAGCTCACCCTGTAGGGGGCAGGAGAGAAACACCCAGGCTGTAGCATGTCCATAGGAGCTCACCATGTGGGGGCAGGAGAGAAACACCCAGGCTATAGCATGTCCGTGATTGGTGGAGGGAGATGTGAACCCAGACTGAGAGAATAGAGAGCAGCCCCTGGGGAAGGGATGCTGAAATCATGAAGGAGGACCAGTTAGAGGAAGAGGACGTACCCCAAAGCTCCCTTCCCCCATGTCATCAGACCGTCTGTTTCCTATGATGGCTCAGATGCCAGTGTGGGATTTTCTGTCTCTGTGGCTGTGGATAGCCTCAAGCTAGACATGTCTTGTCAAAGCCTTGGGCTGGAGGATTGGAGAGAGCTAGTGGGTGAGGGAATGTGTGTTTTCAGTAGTGGCATGTCCTCAGAACCTGCTTTGAGTGACTCCACTTCAGGAGGGGACATGCTCCCCCAGGACCTTGCCTGTGCCTGACACGGTAGATGTGCTCCCAAACAGCACTTGAGCAGAAGAACAAAAGGGAATGAGTGGGCAGGCTGTGCACTTTGTTCTCTACTGTGGGGCTGGTACCTCTCTAGGGAGGTGAAGCACTCACAGGAAAATCTCTTATCACCAGGGCCGTGGCTCAGATGTTAAACTGCCTGCTGTTCATGTCGCAAGAGCGAGGGCCAGAATCTGGATCCGCAGAACAATCTGAACCCACATCAGTGCCAGCTGGGCATGGAGACCAGTCTGTAATTCTAGAAGCAGGAAGGTGGAGACACGATGCCCAGAGCAAGCTGGATAACAGACTAGCCCACATTGGCAAACTCGGGGTCCAAATGGGAGATGCTGCCTCAATAAATAAGGTAGGGAATGACAGAGGAAAACTCACACTGTCAACTTTAGGCTCCACACCTATGCTCCCAGACAGGCACACACACACACACACACACACACACACACACATTAAGAAAAAGAAGAGACGTGTGTCCTCATGTGACCCTGTCCTGCTATGCACCAGTTTAAGGCACACAGGGTTGAGGAACTTCCAGGTGGCAGGGAACAAGATAGGAACGTTCCCCATAAGCAGTGTCAGCCAGGTCATCCAGCATTTAGAGAGTTTCTGCTCTGTGGGGAGCTCTGGGTTAGCTGGGAAGGAAATGGGATAAAGAAACCACCCCTGGCATCCGGGAAGCAACTGTGTGGAAAGAGAGATTAATGTGCAAATAAAAGGTTACAACCAACTGTGTGAGGTAGTAAGGACAGTCACCAGAGCAGAGAGTGACAATTACAAAGCAGGCACTGTGGCCAGGCAAGCCAGCTTCAGATCGCAGCCCCATCACAGCTAGCTGGGGCATGAGGGGCAAGCTCCCAGCATCGTTCAATGTCTAACCCTTATCTGTCCAGTAGGGATCATTTCAGAGCACAGTGTGGACTGTTCTCAGGATGAAGCGCTTGATGAATTTGGGGCTGTGCCAACTCAGAATTGCTGGACAGTGCTGGCTCTACTGATCATAACGTGCAGAAGGTAAAGCTACTTACTGACTGTCAAGAGGGCTAGGGGAAGTGATGCTAAGTGAGGGACGGAGCTCAGCAGGTGGGCAAGGATGGAAGAGCTCTGGAGGCAGCAGGAACCAAGGCTGATTGGAATAACTTAACAGCATATTGTGGTTAGGCAGCCATAACGCCTGGGTGTGACTTGGATGAAGGGCTAGAGGCAAAATAAACAGCAGAGGAACGGGGACTGAAGCTGGAACCCTGATGGGGCTATCTTAAACAGTGGAGCTAAGGGGGTACCTGATAAGCTCCAGTCATGCTGTTACTTCCATGTCGCCCCTGCAGCAGCATGGTTAATCCACCACAGAGCTCTTCCTTTAAGAGCAGAGCATGGTGCGAGCGCCATCCTTGAGCTCTCTGGGAGCCAGACTTAGCTGACTAGATGTGGAAGTCCCTTCCACCTCTTCCTCCTCTTCCTCCCTCCCTCATCTCCACCTTTTCTCCTCCTCCTTTTCCTTTCCCCTCCCCCCTTGCTCTCTCTCTTTTGTGTAGAACTTTAGAAATTAGTATATATTGATTGTACAGAATGATGGATATCATCATGTGACTTTCATGTATGTGACATGTGCTGATCACATGTATACCCTATAAACACCACTCTTACCTTACTCTCCTTTCCTGGGTCCCCTTTTTCTTCCTTGATCATCCCTTTTCTACTCTCACATCTTATTTAATCTCTGTATGAAAAAATACACATTATTTTCCTTGATCTGCCTTATTTTGCTTAACTAAATGTTGTCTGGTCCCATCCATCTTCTGCAGGTATCATTTTGTTCTTCACAACTGAGCAACATACACGCATGCATGCACATACACACACATGCATACACACACACACACACACACACACACACACCACATTTCATTTATCCAGTCATCGGTTATTGGGCACCTAGACTAATTCCATAACTTGGCTCCCATGAAGTGTGTTGTGATAGATGTGGTGTCCAGGTATCTCTGCTATAGCTGACTTTGGTTCCTTCAAGTGTAACCCAGGAATGGTAAAGCTAGACCATGCAGTAACCCCATCTTCAGTTTTTAAGGAACCTCCATACTGATTTACACCAGGGTTAGACTATCCTATCAGCAATGCAGAAAGACTCCCCACTTCCATACTCACCAGCAACTGTCATTGTTTTTCTGATGATGATAGCCATTCTGACTGGGTTGGGTGGGATTTTGATGATAGACATTCTGACTTGGGTAGGTGGAATCTTTATGTAGTTTGATTTCTCTGTTCCTGGTGGTTAAGGATGGTTAAGAATTTGAAACTGTTCCTTATGTAATTATTGGCCATTTGTTCTTTTTCATGCTGGAAATGTATATTCAGTTTGGGTGCCCATTTATTGATTCAGTTGTTTGTTTGGTTTTAAGATTTATTTTTTTTTATCATGTATGTAAGTGTGCCTGTCAGGGGTGGTATATGCACATGAGTGCAGAGCCTGCAGAGACCAGAAGAGGGCATCAGATCCCCTGAAGCTGGAGCTCCAGATGACTGTGAGCCACCTCACATGGGCACTGGGACCCAAATGACTCTGCTGCAAGAGCTGCCAGTACGTGCTCCGAGTCCTCTCTCATGGCTTTGTTTGCTCTTTTGATATTTGCTTATTTGAGTCAGAAAAAGAAATTCTAAATGCTCCAGCAAAAATATCCTAGAAAAGATAAATTCAGCAAAGTAGTGGGCTATACAGTCAACCTAAAATCAGTAGCCTTTCTATGAACTAAGACTGACACATTGACAAAGAATTGGGAATTTGCAATATCCAGCTCCACCCAAAGATGCCTAAGGAGGACCTTAGCTGAGGAGGTGATGTATTTCTGCAATGAAAACAGCAAAGCATTGATGGAAGAAACAAAAGAAGACACTAGAAGATGGGAAAACCTCCATGTTCATGAATGGGAGAATTAATATTGTGAAAATAGCCATACACTAAAAAAGTGATAAAAGATTCAACGTAATCTCCACTAATACCAATGACGTTTCTTTGCAGAAGTAGGCAGCAATGAGGAACTCATAAGAAAGCACCAAGAGATCCTGAATAGTCAAAGCAATCCTGAACAAAAGGGGCATTGCTGGAGGTGTCACAACTCCAGACTTCAAAATATACTATGGAACCATATTGACAAAACCATCATGGCATTGACAACATAAGAACAAAGACATACAGACCAATAGAGTGGACTAGAGGACCCAGAAATAAACCCATGCGGCTGCAACCACCTCCAGCTAAATGAAGGTACCAGAAGCACACACTGGAGAAAAAACAGCCTGTTGAGCAAATTGTGCTGAGAAAACTTGATGTCCACAGGTCAAAGAATGAGACTACATCTCCGTGTTTCACTCTTTACAAAGAAATCCACAGAACGTGGATCTGAGACCTCGCTGTGAGACCTGAGACTTACAAGTGCTAGAGGAGACATGGGGGAATCGTGTCAAGATGCTGGCACCGGGGAGGCTTCCCTGAGCAGGATCCAGGAGCTCACAAACAAGTGCATCAAGTTAAGAGGCTTCTGCATGGCAGAGGAGCCAGTACAGGGAAGAGACTCCTCCGGCGTTGGGAGGAATCATGCCAGTTATTCATCTAACAGCAAATTAATATCCAGAATATGTAAAGAATTGACATGTAAATCAGAGGCAGTTTGCCATCCCTGAGCACGAACTAGACACAGGTTTTAGTTGAACCAGCTCATTCATTCCTCCCCCTGGCTGGGTGATTCATCCAACTCTGCTGCCCCCCCCCATGCTGTGGTTTGGCTTCTTCTGGCTGGCAAGCCTGGTCCTTCTTGAATGCCAGCCTTCTCTGGATGGGCCTTCTAGCCACAAGGCCAGCAGGCAGCTGGAACAACCTGCTATTTGAGGTTTGGCTAGGCCTACGCTGTTCCACCATAGGTCTTCCCACGACCAGGGCATGGGTACTGCCCAGCCCTAGCCAAGGGTGTGACTGCCTGGGTGGGCGGCNTAGCCACACAGCCTTTCCACCTGTGGCAGCTGTAGCCAAGCCCAACTGATCAAGCCCAGGGGTCACTTTCAAAGCTTGCTCCGAGGTACTTCCAATGGGGTAGAATGGATGGGCAGGGCAAGGGTTACTCCAGGACGACCCACTGAGACAGAGGCCCGAAAGAGCCTAGACGGACACTCTGTGTAGCACAGACATGCTTCATTTAGAGTACACTTGATTTCTAGGTGGCCTGGGGTCAAATGTTGGCTTTGCCTCTTTACCAATCCTGCCTCCTATGTCCCGAGAGCCTTTTCTTGAAACCTGGGATATTATTACGGTTATTCTTAATGGATCTGTTGCAAGGTTTGCTTGAAGGACTGTAAGGAGGGCAGGGATGCTTGGTTACCCCCATGGAGATTATAACAGCAGGGCTTGTGGCCAGAAGGCATATATTGGAGTGTGAGGCTGTGCAGGGATGAAAAGCTACGCAGAGAGGCTTTTAGTGGTTCGCTCCCAGCTCCTGGGGCAGGCAAGAGGGCCTGGGATCCAACATCTCCTCCTGCCCAGCCATGTCACCCTAGGGAGACCTGCCCCCGAAAACTGACCCCACCACTCGGCAAAGGTGCAAAGGTCCCCACAGCCTCCTCCCTCCAGCCTGGTAAGATAGGAAATTAATCTCCCTTTAATCCTATACTTAAAGTGCAGGATTCCACTCCCCAGTGAGACAATGAAATTAATCTGCCACTAATTTTCTGTTTGCCAACTCTGGGTTGCTTCATTTCCAACTCAGCTCTTCCAAGGATCTTAAGCCCTGGGAGACAAAGACGTAATCTTTTCTCTGGCCTTGATTCTAAGTCGTCAAAAACTGAATCCCATTGGTATTCTGCCCAGCTTGTCTGGGGAAGGAGAACAGAAGGCCTGCTGTCTCCCCAGAGGCCACGGATTCCAGGACTGGCCCCTGGCCTCTCCCACCTCTCTGGGTCTAAGGGGATTAGGGGCTCCAGGGTCTGCTGGCGTGTCTTGAGTTGCAGAGTATGAAGCAAAAGATGACTAACAGGCCTCCTCCATGGGAACTGGGTGTCAGGGGAGGCCCTGGAGGCAGAGCACCAAGTTCTTCTGGGTCTCCTCTTTGTAAAGCCTACGACAGAGTCATGAGCTGCTACCTTGTAACCTTTGTTCTCAGCCCTGAAGGTCTTAATCGTGCTGGTGGACTGCTCTTTCTGGAGCATGACTGATAGAATTCGAAAGAGCGATTCCTTTTCCTTGCTCTTCTTTCTCTCGCATTGGAAAAGCCTTTGCCTCTGTAGCCCTCACAACAGACAGCTCATAGCACTCACTGTGCAGGTTGGCAAAGAGGAATGGCTCATTTGATACCTTAGAAGTATGTGACCCTGGGCTGGGGTGAAAGCTAACCAGGGTGCGCTAGCCTTGCAAGGATAAGAACCTGAGTTGGATTCCCCAGGACCGAAGTCAAAATAAATCTGGGCATAGTGGATGGTATGCACTTGTAATCCCAGGATTGGGAAAGCAGTGGAATGAGATCCGTGGGCCTGGCTAGGCAGCCAGTACAGCCTACGTGGGGTGTTCCAGGCTAGTGGGAGATTATTTCTAAAAACAAGGTGGGCAGTACCTGAGGAATGACAAGCTGAAGTTAGTTGTCCACGGGCTTCTACATGCAATGCATACGCACTGGTTAGCCCAGAGACGTGCATGTGCGTGCGCACATATGTATGCGCTTGCGCACACATGCACGCGCGCGCGCGCACACACACACAGAAGTAGGCAGGATTAGTCGATGCGCAGCAAATAGGAACAAATGTCCCACTCACTTCTGGGATACTAACCCCACCCCTTCAACAGAAAGAGGACTGCTCTTCCCTGACCTCCACAGAACCCCCATTCTGGGGCTGCCTGGAGTCAGGGAGCAGAATCCCACTAACACTGCGTTTCTTCTCACTGCAGAGAAGGAATCAGAGCTACAGAGGTGATGTCATTCTGGGCTGTCAGGAGGATTAGTTGAGATTACTCTCATTAAGGGCTTAGTGTAGGGCATCACCTGGGGTACGCCATAAATAAATGTTATAATGTGTGGTTACTATGGTTCACTCTTAGCGACTTTGTGTGGGTAGCATTCATCCTTGCCTCTGCCAGTGAGCACTCCTCAAAGGCAGTAAACTCTTTGGAGCCCACCTGCTGGGTGGGAACAAGGAATACATAGCAGAGAAGACTAAACAAATGAAGGAAGCCTGCCAGTCCCCTGCAGGGGCCAGTCTCGTGACTCAGTATGGTGTCCCTGGAGGTCTACCTCCTGGGCCTTCTCTGGGAGCCAGCTTCCATGCCTGGCATCCCAGCCTTGCTGTATCTCTGTCACAAATGATGTCCTGGTAGTGGTCACAATCACATCTCTCCCACAATTCCAGTTCTTCCTTACAAGCTGATTTAAAAGCAGGGGAGACAATGAAGTATACCTTGAAGCCATCTGTTCCAGCCTTATGTTTAAACATGAAGAGACTTACGACCAGAGAGGCTGTCCACCTGGCTGGCCTATGGTCACACAGCAAGCAGGAGGCAGCATTAGAGCTGGCTAGGAAATCTCTTGACTCCTACTCCAGGGTTTTCCCTCAGCCTTTTCCTCAAAGCCACCACAGTTACAGCACACTTGTCAAATTGAGTGCCAGATGCTGTTCCGGCTTTTGCGTGTTAGCTTAGTCATTCCTCTCCACACACCTGGAAGGAGATGGCATGACGTTCCTCATGTCACAGATGGGGAACCTGAGGCTAAAGAGATGAAATTTCCCAATCCAGGTCACAGCAAGGCCAGGAGGAGGCTGGAATGCAGCCTCAGGTTTGACTGACACTATGGTCCGTGCTCTCTCCAGTCCCACGGCAGGGGACAGGTCACAACCGGGCCCAGCCCTGAGTGTGTGGGATGGATGGGGACTGCCAACTCAGCGTGAATAGTTTCCTCTCGCAGCTGTGGACAGACCTAGAGAATCATGGATGAATTCCAGGCAGAGCCTGAGACCTAACAGCCAGGGCCATTCCCCCTCTTTGTCCTGTGGCCCATTGGGCTGGACAGGCATCTCCTACCCCTGCCAGATCTATCGAGCAGCAGAGAGCAAGCCCTGCAACATCATGAACCTCTGACTGACAGTGTCAGGAAAGGAAGAGGCAGGAAGTGGTCTGTGGGAGCAGGGACTAGATCTCTGCTGTGCCATGTGGCTCTGTCTGAGGTTTCTGCTTGGGAAACTGACTCATGAGGACACAGCAGGCTCCCTCATGATGTTCCCAGGGGGCCAATTAGGGTAATTACAGGCCATCTTGGAGGCAAGGATGTGTTTTAAGGGGAGAATGAATGGGTTGCCCCAGGGCGCTGTGGTTTCTCCAGGCCAGTGGGCAGAAGGGTGTGGGGAGAATGGGTGTGCTCAGGCACTCTGGGCTGAGCAGCCTGAGGAAAAGTACAGACTGCCTGTGTGCGGGTCTGTTCACAAGGTCCCGGTACTTGATTCTGACCTGTTGGACGGCCTCCCAAAGCTTGGCTTCTCCAGGCCTCATCCTGCGTCCATCTCAAAGAACTAGATGACTGTGGACCATCTCTTGCCAAGGTTGCAGACTAGCCAGGGGCTGACCTGACCAGAAAGGAAAACATCTTTACTAGGTGTCCTGAGCAATAGCCAGCTCCCATCTACCTCAACACCCCTCCCCTTTTCATTTCTTCTGATGCTCACTCTACAGTCACCTGCTATGCCTAGAAGGATATGCAATTTTTTCCCCAGATTATTCTGCTGGAAGGATCAGCATGCTTCTGCATGGACACCCTCGTTTCTCCCAAAGGGCCTCTTATGATCACCCTGTCACTCCCTGATGTTCCTTCTGTCCCTCCTCAGATCCTTGGAGAGCCTAACAGAACCAAAGGGACCTTATTGACCCATCAGTGGCTGGCGTTTGGAGAAATCTGGGGAGCTTGGCTAGAGAGCAGTGGTGGGTGGCCAAGAAGGCCCAGCTTCCTGGTTGCTTTTCCAGGCTGAGGGATTCCTGTGCTCCACAAGGTGAAGCACAGTGTTCAAGTGGTGTTGGGAGTGTTGGCCTTCATGAAACAAGTTCCATTAACCCCAATTGAGCTTATTTTTCCTATTTAGTTTTTATTACATTTCTTTTTATTTAAGTGTGTGTGTGTGTGTGTGTGTGTTGGGGCGGGGTGCAATGTGTCATAGCATACGTGTGGAGGTCAGAGGACAATTTCTGGGAGTTAGTTCTCTACACCATGTGGGTGCTGAAGATGGAATCTTTGTCTTCTGATTTGGCAGCAAGTAGCCTTTGTTTGCTGAGCTATCTCGCCAGCCCCTACCCATTTACTGAATGATAAAACTGAGGACTAAGGAATGAAATGGCTTGTTCACCCTGCCCACCCAATGCGCATACAGAGATGCATATATACACACATAGATAAACACATACACAATGATACACAGGCACATGCAGAGACATAGACACAGTCACAGAAACACACACACACATACACCAATCACATGATGTCAGAACTGGGGACCAGAACTGAGGTGTCTGGCCCTGGGCTCCTGGCTCTTCACCTTCCAGAACTCGGAGCATCAGATGGCAAGGCTGAGAGGCTATTTCCGGCCTTGAACAGGGATGGACTCTCCCACGGATGTTGGAGATTCCGTAAGAGCTCTTGAACCTAGGCAGTAGGACATGGCTACTGAAAGCCAGTGGAGTCCGACCTGCATCTTGCTCTGGGGCAGAGTGGAGCCATACTGAGAGGAAAAGCAGGCCTGCAAGGGAGGCTGGAGCCTTGGTTTTGTTTTTGCCTAAAATTACCTTCTCGGTGTCTGATATGCAGAGAAGTATCCAGGATAGGGCTGGTCCAAGGATACGGGGAGGCCTGTATTTTTTCTGGAGGTTAGAACCAAGGTGACAATCCTCTTGTGCCCTGCACCTATACCAGCTGGGGCTGGAGCATTAAATTTGGATACAAAGACCCTAGTTTAAAACTACTGTGCTCTGGCCTTCTAATATGTCACCAGCTCTTTCCTCTGGGTCTCAGTTTTCTCTCAATGCCAGGACAAGATCATCAGTGGTTCTTAAACCCAGCTTCCCAGAAACTGACCTAAGAGCTTTTGAACAACTCTAAGGTCCGGACCCACCCACGCCTCTGTGGATAGTGGCTATTTTAATTTTAGTTTTTGAAATTTGTTTTTGAGTGTGTATCTGTATATATATTCTTGAACGTGTGTGTGTATGTGTGTGTGTGTGTGTATACATGTGGAGGTCCCTAGAGGTCCCTGTGATGGTGCTTGCTTGTGTACAGGTAGACAAGAAAGATCAGAGAGGACCCAGAGTCCTTGGCTGGAAACGATCTCTCGGGGCATCAGCAGAAACTTCTCTCGTGCCAGGGACAGAATGCCCACCAGCCCCGGGAGCTAAAGCCTCTGGGAGGAAAACAGGAAGGACAGAGAAGCTCTCGAAAAGACATTAAGTGATGAGTTGAGCAAGTTACCCTCTGAAAGTGTTCCTGTGTGAAAACAAAGCATCATGGGTCGAGCCAGCCACCGTCTACACAAATGCACATGCAGGTGATTGTGTCACCTCTGGGTCCCTTTCGAGGTGACTTACCAGCTTGTGGAAGCAGGGACACATTCCTGGTGCCACTCTAAGCTCCTGTCCTCCTCTGGCTCCTGACCCTGACATGGGATAAGTTTGCCAGCCACCAAGTCAGAGTTGAAGCCGAGCCAGCTCCTGAGATCCACTTCAGGAGAGTTAGTCTAGGGTGCAGCTGGGGGAGAGGGCACTGGGTTCCCAGCTGCCCACAGTGGGTTTTAGCCTCCCCTAGGACCTTTGCTCACCTGAGGCTGGCAGGTGGAACCTTCCTGTATTTGGAACTGTGGAGGAGGAAAGGGGCTTCTTTCTGGCTAGTCAGTGGTGGGGTTCCCAGGGAGACAGAAATTGGGGTTCAACCTGAAGGTCAGAAAAGGAAAGCAGCCAGCCACTGGCTCTTACCTCTACCTCAGTCCAAAATGGCGATTTCTGTCTCCAGGAATCCTCAGAATGAGTCTGTCTGAGAGCTGTCTCCTCCAGCAGTATATTCCTCTCTAGTGCTGGGATTAAAGGTGTGCACCACCACCTCTCAGTTTCTATGGCAACTGGTGTGGCTACTGGGATTAAAGGTGTTTGTCACCACTGTCTAGTCTGTAAGACTGGCCAGGGTGGCTGTTTTACTCTCTGAACTTCATATAAGCTTTATTTATTAAAAGACAAATGAAATATCACGACAAGGGACCTTGGGTGAACGAAGATGAATTGAACTGTCCCCTTCTGCTTCTGCCAGTTGTGGTCAGAAGACAGTGGTGTGAGGCAGGGAGAGAGACTGTGGGAGTCGGACTGAGGGGAAAGGATACGAGCTCAAAGAGAACAGTGTTTGAAGATAGAGCCCAACCAATTCTGCTGCAGACTCTAACCAGAACATTCTACCACACCCACCAAGACACCCTCTGGGCAAGAAGCTCTCTCCTGCACTTGCATCCCTGCCAGCTCTCCTTAGCCAGCTGAGATTTCCCAGCCCCACTTCTCCGCATCCTCGTCAGAATCAGTTGCCAAGCTACCTTCCCTCCTAAGCCTGCAGTGGCTCCCACGTTCCTGTCTGGGCCTCCTATTGCCTTTCCCTCTTCTTACCGTCTAACCAATAGGAAGTCCAGCTGCTCTGGAAAGCCCTAAATGCTGTTCTCTCATCCCCCAGTGTCTACAGGGTTGCTAGAGAACATACAGGCACTCTGTAGGGCTTGAGCTTCAGAGAGAAGAAATAGCCTTCCTTACTTCATTGTTCTTCTGAAGTTTGGACGCAGGTGTCCACCTTGCCCTGCTGCGTACTAACCCTCATGCCCTCAGTCCAGCCCAGCCCCTCCCACCCACATATCCCTTAGCTCAGGATCTGCTGGGGCAGGATGGAAGGCTCATCCCAAGGAATTTAATTTTAAACATGTTTGTTTATTTAAATAAAATATTTAATTTTGAATAAACTGCCCTGGGGCCCTAACTCCAACTGCCATCCAGGTGGCTCTGAGTGACAGGACACACGCACCCTCCCCTGAGTTAGTCACGCGAGGAGTTGACTAGTAAGAGCCTACTGTCTGGGGTTCCAGTGTCACTTGACCTAGAATGTGAGGAGGTAGGACCCCAACCCTGAGCTCTGTGCTGGACAAATGAGTGCGGATCTGATCCTCGTGACCTCCTGGGCCTACTTTGCAGGCCATGCAGTTTGAGGTTATGGGCACTAGGGGTCAGACTTGCACGTTGGTGGCTAAACTTTTTTTGCAATCTTCCAGGAGCTAAGAGCGATAGTGGAACATTTAATATGTGGATTCTGTGACCTGCAGATGCAGAAAGGGAGTAATTCTCTCTGTCTTCATCCTCTGGAGGGCTCATCATGTCCAGCCTTTTACCTCAGAAGACCCTATGGAAGAAATTGGCTGGGTAGCCAGTTACTGGAGAGACTAGGGGTTGGGTGTTGGATGAAATGTGAGCCCTAGTTCCAAATCTGCCTCTTGTGAGTGTCCTTGATGGGTCAGGTGACCTCCTGTGCCTTGGTTCCTTCATGGGTGGAATGGGGGTGATGAAAATCTGGGGATATATGAAGACCCTGGAGCTCAGGTATGGCCAGCAGGCAGAGTAGCTTCTGCAGGGCAGCCCACGCCTTTGCAGAATGACTCATAACAGGAACAGACCCGGGAGAGAAAGACCATAGATGAACACAGGAAGGGAGTTGTCCTGAGATATGCTATCTGGTCACTTACCCAGCCCTGGGTGCAAGCAGAGGAGGAGAGAAGGATGGCTCAGAGAGGGGCCTTCATTAGCTTGGGGTCATGTCGCTAGTGGGATAAACTCAGTGCCTGTGGGTAGGGGTAACCAATGACTGCTGTAGATGAACAGCACCAATGTGGGTGTGCCTGACATCAGTCCACAGCATGCAGGCTGTGGGGCTTCTGGGGTTCCCAGTGTAGTTCAGTGCATTCCCGGGGCACCTGCTGGGCCCTGGGAGCTCACTCTCTGCTGGCATAGCTGCCTTTAGGACAGGGCGGTGAGCACCATGGCATCGTAGTACTCCACTCAGGCACAAGAACGGCACACACGGAATCCTGCTTGTGCTCACACACTCACGGTTGTACAGCGTCCTACAAGACGTGGTGTAAATCAGCCAATTAGTGTTTTAACACGTGCTCAACATCCCTAGTTATCAGAGACATGCTTGGAAGGGCTGGAGAGATGGCTCTGCAGTTAGGAGTACTTGCTGTTCTTTGTAGAGGACCTGGGTTTAGTCCCCAGCACTCACATGGCAACTCACAATGGAGCACAACTCCAGTTTCAGGGGCTCCAAGTCTTCTTCTGGCCTCTACAGGCACTGCACACACGTGGTACATACACATACATGAAGGCAAAGCACTCATACAAGTTATAAAAACAAATCCTGAAAAAGAAACCCCATAAAGCCCTACTTTGAGACCCTAGCTGTGCCCAGTCAGAAGGGCTATCATCAAGAAATGTGACAACAAATGTTGGGGATATGGGGATGAGGAGCCCTTATTCACTGCTGGAGGCCGTGAAAATTAGTACAGCCATCATGCAAATCAGTTTGGAAGTTTCTCAAAAAATTAAAACTAGAACGACCACATGGCTCAGCTACACCATTCCTGGGACTCCAAAGAACTCCATAGGCTACCACAGAGCAGCCTGCACAATCGTGTGTATTGCTGTTGTCCTCACAATAACAAGGAAAGGGAACCTGTCTCTTCATTTGTCAACAGACGGGTAGGTGAGGACAACCTGGCACATATACACCGTGGAATATTAGGCAGTAGTAAAGAAAAGTGAAATCACAAAATTTGCAGGAAAATGGATGAGTAGACAAGGAGCCCCAAACTCAGACAAAAGCCATGCTTTCCTCTGTATGTGACGATGTGACCAGGAGCAAGCATGGGTTAAAAATCTACAAGTCTGGGAAGGAAGCTAAGGAAGTAATATTAGGTGACCAGGAAGGATGGGGACAAGAACACGTGGAGCATGAAAGAGGAAAAGAGACTCCACAAGAGAGGAACAGGGGCGACAGGAGTGGAGGGGAGGGAAGAAGAATGACACTTTGTTAGAAAATATCATGATGGTTTCTAACACATGACGTGCTAATTTAAAAACAGAATCATGGGTAGCCACATGCTGGCTGCCCAGGGAGAGGGTTGGGTCCTGCTTCGGCCCTTCACCCAAGAGCTCTGCCTTCCTCTCTTGTGGTGTCCGGTCAGGTGGAAGCTGAACCTTCCTCTCTGACTCCAGCTAGAGTGGGTGGGGTTGCTCTTGGAAGCCCAAGCCTAAGGGGGTGAGGAGAGGGATGAGAGGTGGATGTGTGTCCCTGTAGCTCCCATCGAGCCACCCCCCTCACTGGGTTGCAGCTGTTTTTTTTTCCGTCTGAAGAATGACTTGTCACCCACAATTGCATCAATCTGTCCACAGACAAAGTGAATCATGTCGCAAGCTGCGGTTCTGGCCAGGCCTCTAGTGGGGGGCATGGTTCTGACCTGTGCCCTGTGCTCTGGTAAGGGTCTGGCTGGGCCAGGCCTCTAGTGGGGGTGTGAGGCTGACTGTGTGGACCTGGACTTGGCAGAGGAAAGCAAAGGCCAGGCGAGGGATGCCAGGGGTGGAGGGAGCAGAAGTGAAGTGGTGTTGAACTCTTCAGACAGAGGCCAGTGACCTATGTTGGCACTACACTGGTGAACTTTCTGAATTACTCATCCTCCAGCCCCACAGCTAGCATGGCAGAAGAAGAAGTGGAAGAAACAAATGGATTTCACTCTGCTGTGTTCCCAGGGGCAGGGGAAGGGGTAGAATGGGGTGGGTGGAGCCAGGGTTGGCTGGGTTGCTTCCTTTTTCTCTGTTTCCTACTCCCGCCTTCACTCCCCTTTAGCTGACACAGAGTGGCCATGGCCTGAGGGCTCCTAACCTCAAGGCCAGTTTCTTCCCCCCTAAGATTCAGAGGTGAGGCCTAGGTTTGCAGCCACACACACAGAGGGGAGAAGTTGTCTGCTAGGTGTTTGATGGCCCTTCCAGGAGGCCGAACCAGGAGTCCTTCCCTTCCAGTATCAGGAAGATGAGTCTGTCCATTTGTGCCCATATATGACTTATGCATAGGTGCCTGTGTGTGCAGGTATAGATGTGTACATACATGTGTGCATATGTGGAGGTCATAAGATATTAGTTGTCATGCCTTAGATGCCATCTACCTAATTTTTATTTGAGGTAGAAATTTCCCTGGCCCAGAACTCACCAAGGAGGCTAGGCTGGCAGCCAGACAACTCCAGAGATTGTCCAACTGCCTCTACCTCCCAAGCCCAAGCATTATTAACTGTGACCAGCCTCATAAAGCTGTGGGTTCTGGGATCAAATTCCTTTCCTCATGGTCACATGGTAAGCACTTCACTGATGGAGCTCTCTCCAGTTCCCAGTTCTACCCATCTTTCAATGTGGAAGACAGGATTGGAAGGGAACCCAGAAATTATCTTGCTCTGACACGTTGACCTCCAGTCCCATGGTATGGCTCAGTTCATTGAAGTAGAGTCCAAGGGTCTTTAGGCATTGGCCATTTGGATTAGGTGAGGAAGGGACCCAATACTTGAGTGAGTGTCTCCCCCTTCCCCTACCTTCATTCTTTCTATCCTGGCTAGGAATTTGATGGTATCACTCATTATGAGGAGCTTGGGAAAGATGGCTGTGTATCTAATGTTTGTGTGTACATACACAGGTGCTTGTGTGTGAAGAGACATGGCTCTGCTTTCAGGGGACTGTAATCCCATCCCTGTTGTGTCATTCCTGGGTACCATCCAGTGTGACACTCACTGTAAATAGGCACTGAGCTCAAGGATGTGTGGAGAATCATAGAGTGGACATTTAAGCGATGTCTCAAGGGGGGACGAGGTTGGGATCTGAGTGAGGAGAAGGATAAGGTGGAGGGGACAGCATGTGACAGAGGGTGCAGAGAGCTCAGAGAACTTGGTCTATCTGGGGAATGACTACTTCAGTGTGACTGTAACAGTCAGGAGCATGGATGAGACATTAAAGACAGCAAAACCATTTGATTGTGAAAGCCACAGTGATGGGTTGTGGGGACTGGAACGTAGCTAAGAAGGACTCTGAGATCAGATTTGGTGGCACACACCTGCAACCCCAGCTGGGAAGGCTAAGGAAGGGGCATGGCAGGTTCAAGGCTTGCCTTGGCGATATAGCAAGACTCTCTCTCAAAAACTAAGATGCTGGGGGCTTGGAGAGATGGCCCAGCAGTTCAGAGTACTTGTTGTTCTTGTAGAGAACTGGGTTCAGTCCCAGCATCCACATGGTGGTTCGCAAACAGCCATAAATCCAGTTCCAGGGATCTGAAGCCTTCTTCTGACCTCCATGGGCACCAGTGCAGACATGGTACATACACACACATGCAGACAAACATTTACATGCATATAATAAAATAAATCTAAAAATAAAATTTAAGAGTCTAATATGATGGTGGCAATGATGATGATGATGGTAATGATGATGATGATAATAAAGGGTTCTGAGGTTGCAAATGGTCTCACAGGAAAGAGTGCTGCAGTTAGCTGGTGCTGCTTCTTTGGGCATGGAAGCCAGGGACCTGCATTACACATTCTGATTTTGCCTTAGAATTTGAGACCATAGGGTGACTTTTAGACAGAAGAACAGAGTTTGAACCACAGGTTGGAAACATCACCTGTATCATGACCAACATCATAGAGCAAATAAATGGAATTGACGTGGCTAGAACCCATGGGTGGGCCAATAACAAACCCACAAGCAGGCAGGCAGAATAACAAGCAGGCAGTGTCGCCTTGTCTGGCAGGGGAACAGCATCTCCAGCCAGCCTTTCCAGGCTTGCCAATGCTTTCTTCTTGCTGCCTCTTGCTTTCATCGCGTCTTGCCTCTGCCTGTCACCACTCCCCTTTGATGCCGTCCTCCCTTCCTTGCTCACAGACCATCTCAGCTGAGGTCATGGAGGAATGTCCAGGAGAGGAGTGTGACTTGTAGGTATCCTGCAAACCCTTCTGAGCTGTGAGGTCCTCCCTCCTTCTGAGGGTAAAGCTTATTTTGTGTTTGTGTGTGCTTACTGTCAGGGAGTGTCTGCAGACAGATGACTGGACTGGGATTCTGTGGCAGAATGTCTGAGAGAAACAGCCAGGAGGATCCGCCTGTCGTGGTCACTAGGACTAGGGCTGCGGGGACAGTCACTGCACTAAGGGAAAAGAGAGCTCTGGAGGGCTTTGTGCCTGCAATTAAGTGCTCAGCCTACTGTGAGTGACTTCCATAGATCCTGCTCACAACCCATTGGCCACAATGAGTCACACATCTCAGGACAAAGGGGATGGGGAGCTGTGGTTTACCATGTACATGGAAGGTGAAGAGCACAGGCATGGCAAGGGCAGCGGACAAGAATTCTTTGTATCATATTACTTGTGTGTGTACATACATGTTTGTGGGCACATGCATCTGTTCATTCACGTGGAGACTGCATAAAAATTATATCTCTCTGCATTTTATCCCCTTGTGGCAAGGTCTCTCACTGAACTTGGAGCCACATTGGCAACTCAGAGATCCCAGCCATCCTGCTGTCTCTGGCCCCCACAGATGGGTGCAGGTGACCATGCTCAACTTCTTATAGGGGTGCTGGGGGTTTGTCCTCAAGTCCTCATGCTTACGCAGCAAATACTCACTTGGCCATCTCCTCAGACTGAGAGCATTTTTGATGAAGGTGGTTTCTAGCTTACCCAGTCTTTCAGGGGGATCCTTGCTGAAGGATCTCTGTGTTGCTGGCTTCATGGACATATCACTCTCCAACATCTTCAGTCTTGAGTGGAGAGCCTACCTCACTCTCTGTGGTGTCCTCTGGGCGATAGCACACAATGTCTGGCCCGACTTCCTTCCTACCTCTCAGTCACTGCCTCCCTGGCTCCTTTGCCATTTCTCTCTCTTCTACTTGGTCCTGGCCTTTGGGAGTTCCTCAGAGTGTGGACCTACTTCCTCAGTAGCGTTCACCTGCCCCTTGGCCTTTGACCCTTTGACACAGATGGTGACCCACCTTCATCTGAGTAACAGCCTCTCAGATCTACCACACTGAAACCCTAAGTTGGAACCTTCACTTTTCTACCCTGGTCCACAAAGCTGGTCCTACTTCTGGGATTCTGAATCTCAGTGACTTGCAAGCCCACCTCCCTGGTCATGTGATCCAGAAACCTAAGAGTCAATCTAGAAACTTTCTTTCCCTAGTAACTTCCATGTTAAGTATCAAGTCCCATTAATGTAACTTCAGCTGTTCTCTAGCGGCCTCTGCATCCTTCTGATTGGTTTTTTAGAGGAGCTTCCAGTCCATTCATGCTCTACCTACACACTATACTACAGTTAAAGGGATCCACTCACAGTGGACTGTGACTGCAAGTACCTCTCCCACAGCTGCTCCAGTGATCATCATGGTTTGTAAGAAAGTGGTAGGACTCTTAACCAGTCCTCGGAGTGCTTCCTTGACTCACCCTTCTGTTGCAATCCTTGGCAGTTAGTAGTTTTATTATTATTCTCTCTCTCTCTCTCTCTCTCTCTCTCTCTCTCTCCTCTCTCTCCTCCCCCTCTGTGTGTGTGTGTCTAAATATGTATATATTTGAATGAATAGATAGTATATGAGAAATTACCAACCAGTCATATTATTTTGGATCTTAAGAAGAAGCCAAGGCAGCCAGAGTGGGTTTTCAGGATACTGAGGATGGTTTAGAGTCCCTAAGCTAGTGGTCATATTTTTCTTTGTGACTTTGAAGTTTAGAGATGGAGACCTCTGGGCCACAGTGGGAAAGCTTCAGTCTGTTGAGACCAGGGACTGCATTTGAGACTCTGAGGCCAGGGAGGGCCAGGCCTCTCTGGCTTTGGGGCCTTTCAGCACCCTTGCCCGCTCCTTTCTGCCCAAGTGCTGAGCAGAAGAGGGATCCAATGGAATGAATGTTTCACGTTTCATCCTCTTAACCTAGGAGCAAGCTACTTTCTTTGTCTCTGTCTTACAGATGAAGAAATCAAAGCTTAGGAGTTCAAGAGCTCAGCCCAAGGTTTTTGTGCAACTTGATGTTATCCCTGATTGATCCCCAAAGGCTGCCCTGTTTTCCCATCCCAAACTCACTCTCTGTAGGCCAAGAAGAGGCCATGGGAAGAAGAAGGTTCTGACCAGAAAGAGTACCACCCGGAGAGCTTGAAGCGGGGGCATGAACACAAAGACATCTCACCAAGAGCGGGTAGGAGGAAGGAAATGAAAGACAATGATTAGAAATGCTGCAAACTGTCTCCAGCTCTGTCCTGAAGGACCAAGGGGGACAGAACATGTTCAGGGAACTAAGGACCCCTGGAGAAGAAATGAGGCTTCGAGTAGCAATGATTTTCAGGACACCTTCCCTTGGCTTGCCTTCCACTTTCTTGTCTCTTGTCAGGCTAGATGAGGCTCCTTCTCTGGCTACACTCTAGAAACCAAGAGGCCAAGAGACTGGGGAGATGACATCTACGGATAACATCACTGTAGGGGTGGAGAATGAAGGAGATAGACTTGCAGGGAGCATCTCCAGATTGGAGAGAAGGAGGGAGGGAGATGGGGGAGAAATTGGTTGATTGACTGATTAGTGTGGACACTGTCCCTCTTTGCTCCTGCTTATCCCAAACATGTTGAGATATTCAGTCAGTTCCTACTCTTCTCAGGCACTAGGGGATGCCTGACACTTCCCTGCCATGNCTTCCCTGCCATGGGCTCTCGTGTCTGCTGCCTTAGCTGGTGCTTCTCCAAGGCAGCTCAAGGCCTCCAACATCATCCTGGGGGAAGGCAAGAGCTGGAGCTGGGCCTTACTCACTAGCCTCTGCTTTCCCTGAAGGCTGGTTCTTTGCACTCAGTACTCCATTCTCCCTGGCCTGGAATGGATCCCCAGGAGTAGAGTTGACTTATTGTAGGTACTCTCCTGGCTCCTCTCTGTCTGAGTGCTAAGGGGCTGACTGGTAGCCATTTTGAGCATTGCCTCTTGGGTCCAGGGATAACCATCCTAAGGTCGGATAAACCAAGACCTTAAGCTAGCTAGAAGCATGCTGGGCTTTCATGTCAATAGCTGGCTAACATGAGTAGGGAATAAGAAAAGATAGGTGGGTTAAGCAGAAGAACAGAGAGAAGAATTTCCTGGGGATTCCCCNCCCGCTTCCTTCCTATAGGCCCTGAACTTCTTCCCAAGAGCCTTGGCTACTGGAAGTGAGGGGTATTAAATATTTATGAATTAGTGTTCATAGTGTTTTCTGAGCCATAAGTTTTCATGATGTGTGTTTGGTGAGTAAGGCAGCTGCCCGGCTAGTGCCTGCTGGTGCATTAATCCAGCTTGCTGTTATAAATTATTTTGTCTTGGGTGTGGGAAGGTTGAGGGATAGGTCAGGCATTAGGAGAGAGGCCTCCAGTAGTCCCCAGCAGTGGTAGTGGGTTGAGTGTCTGTGTAGGGGAGACTGTACTGGAGACAGATGTTTGGGGGAAAGAACTCATGCCTGGAGCTGACAAGAAGGATTCAGAAAATGTTGCGAGGAGAGTCAGAGTCATTAAATCCTCATTGATAATGATTTCCCAAGAGGATGCTCTCAGAGGTACCGGGGTCCTAGCAACCCGAGGAGGGAAGTGTAGCTGCCATGGATATCCTTGTGAGCTGGCTGTGGGCCTGCTTGGCTCCGTCTATGACCTGGTCTTACACAGCTGGTAAGAGGGTGGTGCCAGGTGAAGAGACTTGCTTCTGAGGGCCAGATCTCTTCAGTGTAGTGTGGTCTGAGGGATACAGAATAGGTAATGGACAGAGTCCATCCTCCCTGCTCCTTGGTAACCCAGGATGCAAAATAAGAAACAGGCTGGGCTTCAATTCTCAATCCCACTTGAGGTGATGCATAGCTCCCTCTAGGCTTCCACTGCCTCAGCTGCAAGATGGGGATTAGAAATCAGACCAAGCTGTGCTGCACTGAGGATGGCATCTGGTGGTGCTCAGGATCCCTGGTACCGTCCTACCCCAGCCATTCCCTGAGGGCACTTCATGGCAAAGGGGGAGGATAGCCACACTGTGTTAGAGTATTGGTGCCTATCACAGCACAAGGTTCCGGCAACCACCTCCTTAACCTATACAGAGTCAGATATGGATCTTCTCCTTCTTGTCAGGGCTGGGGAGGAGCAGGCAGCGGCCCCAGAGCCAAGTGAGCAGCCTAGTCCTAGGCGTTCAAGTCCATGTCAGAAGTTATCGGGTCCACTTGCTGTTGAAGAGGATGGGGAAGAGGAAAGATAGGAGAGAGGCTGGGTGGGGGCATTGATAAAGGAGAAGATTAGTGGAGAAGGTTTTCTTCAGCCACAGACAACAGCCTATCCTAAGACTAGGGACGGGGAGTAGAGATTCACCTCCAGTCCTGTGAGTTCTGTTCTCCTTGAAGCACCACCCTGAAGAATGTTGCTCTTTTGAATAACTCATCCATCCTCAAGTTAGAGATGAGGCAGTCAGGTTGGGGGATGTGCCATGGAGGGAGAATCCAGAGACCCTCCGGCCATCTCATCAGGTATTGGAGAGATGACAGAGGGGTGACTGTCTGGCCAGATGGGGTCTGGTTAAGCAGAATTCTACAGCGGGCTTGAAGGGGACATGGAGACTGCTCAAAAGGATGCCCGTGTGAAGTGGGCATCTTTTAGAGTCACTAGGGCCTGCCCCCAACAGGTATTGGGTCCTTGCTGGAGCAGCAGAGGCCTGGAGGGGAGAGGACCAGCGAGTGAGAGCTGTGGGAGCCAGGGACTGTCCATTTGCTGCATGTCCTGGTCACTCTGCCATTCAGATGGGACTTCTCTATCTATAAATGCTGATGGAAGGTTTTTTTTCTGTCTCACCCAGTCACACTGGACCGGTTTCTCTCCTGCTCGCTAGTTCCTGCAGCTGTTTATGAAATCACCACTCTGAGGCTTAATATTAGTTACAATTGTTTGGTCAGTGGCTTAGGCTTCTTACTGCCTAGCCTAACTATAAATTATCCCATTTCCAAGAGTTTATATTTTACCATGAGGCTCTTGGCTTGCCAGTAATGTTTGGGTCTCTTTCACCTTTAGCGACCACATGGTGTCTACGACTCCGCCTACTCTCTCTGTATATATCTCTGTTTGATTTCCCGCCATGCTTTACAATGCTAAACCACTGGCTGAAACAACTTTATTCATCAACCAATAAAAGCAACATATATACAGAAGAACATTCATATCATATAAACCCACATCCCCAATCTTGAGACTACCCAAAAGCCACCAACAGACCCCTTGGAGTATCCTTGAGGTAGCTTGAGATGACTTCCCTCAGCAGCATGTATCATTAGGAAGACCCCAACTCGGGGCTACTGTCCTGTTGCTCTTGTTCAGAGTTCACAGATCAACCAAGGGGAGTCTTTGGAAACCTGAACCTGACTCTATGTCTGTTTAAAAATCACCAAGGGCAGTTCCTTTCTGTCGAGGTAAACACTCCCCAATAGTCCTTGGCTTTTAAGGCCCCCACCATTCCCCACCCAAAGAGCTGCCTCAACTGGGTACTACAGGCTTCCCAGCCTGGCAGCTCCCAGCAGTCCACCTTAGTGTACCCGTGGCCATTGTTCTTACTGTTTCCTCTGCCCACTAATTTCTATGGCCCCACAGATCTCTCAGGCCTCTCTCAGGCCAGGCCAGGCCTGATCATCCTGCCTCCTTATGAGCGTTAACCATAGTTTAACGAGATAATTGGTAGTCTAATTCATCTTCAATTGCCCACCTCCCAAGCTTAAATGTCATCTCTGGTAAAGATAGGGGGTGGGGCAGGGACCACATAAACTTTAATCAGCTCCCAAAGCCCAAGCAGCTTGCTTGAAGCACCCCAAGATCCCCAGATTCTCACACGGTGTCAAGACATAGAATAAGTTCAGTATTGGTCGGATGAGCGTTGGAATCAGACCGAGCAGGAATCCAGCCCCAAGACCAAGCTGTCCGTAGCAAGCCACACCTAAGGTAGCATCCAGGTCCCCATCATGCAGTCAACTGTCACCAGCTCTTGGTTACCCTTCCATGGGGCCTTGCTCGGAGCTGAGGACATTCCCTGCACAGGACCTTGTTAGAACATAGTAGCTCATCAGAGAGACAGTGTGGCTGGGTCTCACCTATCTCCCCCTCCCCCAGCTGCCCTTGATAACAGAACTACTTGAGGGGAACGGTATATGATTTTGCTTTTATAGTTTTCGAACAGGAACACAAAAAGAGGAAAAATAAAACCACCTGGGGAAGCGACAGGGGCCCATTTTGCCGGCAGCCTGATGTGTTTACTGGGCACCAGCATAGAGGGCCTGTCCTATTTATTTTAAAGGCCCTGCCTTATGAATCCATTGGGTAGCATGGTGACAAAATGCAACCCATTATCAAGAAAATAGCTGAAGAGTGCCATGCTATCCATGCCCAGCCAGCATGCCACTCACGACTTTTGAAATCACTTGTTTTCTGGCCAGCATGAGCCAACTGGAGCTGTGGTTCTTCATGTTGCTCTCCAAGACCCAATGCCAAGTGCATTTGAGATACTTCAACAATCGCCTCAGCACGGCTGCGAGCCGCCAATGCGTGTTTGCTGTAATTACACAGCCTCCGAAGGAGGCGCACAAAAGACTTGTTGATTTTGGATGGGCTCAGGCCCCTGAGAGATGAGGCCTGACCTGGGCTCCTGGCAAAGAGTTGTGGGCAGACAGGCCGGCTGCCCTGGTGAGGACGTGACCAGCTGGAGCAAGCCTTGAACCTGGGCCATGGCTGCCAGAACCTTGCCCGCTTGCCCGGCTCCCCTAGCTCTCCTGCCAGCT
>LOEQ01000069.1:70898-88322 GCA_001685075.1 Bramus lutescens
CACACACACACACACACACAGGCACAGGCACACACACAAATACACTTTTCCTCTCTGTATGTGTTTATTTCTTTACCCTTCTTCTGCACTCTGGGTATGTGTTCATGCACCTATGGACCTCCCCCCCCCACACACATGTGCACACAAACACACACTTTGCCTCTCTGTATGTGTTTATTTCTCTACCCTTTTTCTGCACTCTGGGTGTGTGTTCATGTACCTGCGGACCTCTCCCTCTCCCTCCCCGCTCCCCTCACACACACGCACACACACGCACACACACACACGTGCACACAAACACACACTTTGCCTCTCTGTATGTGTCTATTTCTCTACCCCTCTTCTACACTCTGGTTGTGTGTTAGGGTACCTGTGGAAGCCAGATGAAATGTCTGGTCTTGTGTCTCAGGCCCCACCAACCTCATTTTTTGAAACAGGATCTTTCTCTAGCCAGGGACTATCCAAGTAGGCCAGGCTGTCTTCCTCCACTTACCCATCATGTCCAGAAACCATGTCCAGCTTTTTTTTTTTTAATATGAGTTCTAGGTATGGAGCTTGGGTCCCCATGCTTACAAGTGCTTTACCAACTCAGCCATCTCCCCAACCTTCTCTCCAGTCCTTCCTATCTCTAGACTTTTATCTTCTGTTTACCTTTCTCAGTATCCGTTCCACACTTGATGATAATGTAGCCTTGACCCTGACCCATGCATATGTCCAGAATCTCTCCTAGCTCCTCTCTGAACCTCTGAAGCCCTTTACCCCAGTGCTATGGGAACAGAGACAATAAAGCAAGCCTGCCCGACTCCCAGCCTTTCAGATCATGGGCAGAGACTAAGTGTCCAGGGCTGCCACCAGATCTTTGTGCAGATAAGGCTCAACCAACTGACCGGCTTGGCAACATAGGGATGCAGATGTCAGGCCTGACGCTATCAAAGCTGTGGTCTTGTGGTCATTCCTCCTGACAATCATGAGGCCAAAGCCCGGCTACGGAAATCTTCCATCTCTAGGGGGCCACTCTGGGTGAGAGGTAGCATTTTCTGCCCCAGAACCCCTGGTCCTCATGACAGTTCTGTGATGGGAAGGGTAGAGATGTCTGGGCAGCTGACAATGGGTGGGCCTTGGATCTCAGTCCTGCTTCCTAATATGTAAAAATGGGGACAATAATGCCACTGTAATGGTTTTCATAAAGTTTAAAAACAGAGTGATGTGTGTGTGCATGTGTGTGTGTGTATGCGCATTATATACAGAGACCAGAAAACAACCTCCAGTGTCATTCCTCAGGCATAGCCCTGCCCCCCTTTTGAGACAGAGTCTCACTGCTTTGGAGCTCACCTTACCCATGAGGCTAAACTGGCTGGCCAATGAGCCCTAAACACCTGCCTACTTCCATCTTCCCAGTATTGGGAACACACACCACNCACCACCACCTCTGGCTTAAAAACAAAGCAGAACAAATTTCTTCAATTTATTTATGTGTGCATGTGTGGGTGTGGGTGTGTAGGTGTGTGAGGATTCAGTATGTGCCACTGTGTAAGCGTGGAAGTCAGAGGACAACTTGGGAGTCAGTTTTCTCCTCCTACCGTGTGGGTTCTGGAAATCAGACTCAGTGTGAGCTTTTGTGACCACCTTCACTGATTTGCGTGTTAGCCATCCTTCTCACTGGATTTTTAAAATTATATTTAGGATGACGGTTGTGGAGTGGTAGTGGTGTGTGTATGTGTGTGTGTGTATGTGTGTGTCCCTCTGTGTGTGTGTGTGTGTGTGCACACACTCGTGCATGTTCAGGAGCCTGTGAGCCATGTCACTGTGTGGCAGAGGAGAGTTTTTCAAGGGTCAGTCCTCTCTATCCACCATGTGCTCTTGGCTGGTGTACCGCACACTTCTGCCTGCTGAGGCGTCAGCACAGGTCATTTAAAAAAAAAATATGGTTCTGGGGATTGAGTTCAGGTCCTTTTGCTTGCAAGTCAAGCACTCTGTTGTCTTCACCATCTCTTCAGCTCCTCAGCTCAATTGCGTTACTCCTGTCATTGATACAGCTCTGCTGCTCTGCTCTCCAGTGGTCCAGTTATGTATCTGTGTGGCACGGAGATCACTTCGTCCTTTATATAACAGGGGCTCAACCCGGGCTGCCCTGGGGATTGAAGGGGGGGTGAAGTGGCTCACACAGCACCCACCTCTTACTATGAGCAGAGCCTATGGTGACTTCCTTTTTCCTCCTGCCTCTTCCTCTGTCCTCATAAATCAGGCTTTGGGGCTCTGAGCGGAGCTGGCCCAGCCTGCCAGTGGCAAATCTAGAAACCAAAGGAGAGCTGTGAACTTGCCCTGTGTCCCCAGCTGGACCTCGTCCCTGGATGGTCAGAGCCCAGCTCAACAACCCCATCTGATCCTGCTGAGACTTCTAAGCCCCTCTGTCACTATGAGCCACGGCTCTCTTCATCCCTTACCCATCTGTGTTGATTGGATTTATCACTTGCAGGACAGAGTCCTCAGTCTCCAGCTCAGGGACCCTTCCTTCACAGCTTCCTAGATTTTCTCCAGTGGGGAAGCCATCTACCAGGAAAGGTGTGAGTGGTCTAGACAGGTGCATGAGGGCACAGCGTTCCATCTCAGTGACAGTGGGCAGACTGCCTGAAGAAAGGGCTCATTCGCGGTGCTATGATCCTCCTCAGAGCACTTTCTGTCTCTCCATGTCAGTGCTCTTTAGTGCGCTCCTTCTATCATGTGGAGCCAACAGCACCATTGCCACACAGCTCAGCTGTAGATTCTCCAGCACCCTACACTTCCTAGACCTTTGTTCTGGCTGGGCTCCCGTGGGTGGTGGGATACCCACACACACTGAGGGGAAGTCGGCTTTGCCCTGAGACCCTTCTAGATTGCAGGGTGATTGAGCCTATAGGTGGCAGTAGTTCCTGCCTCAGATCAAAGATAAGAAGAGTGGCTGCTGCAGAGAGCCATTCCTGTTGAGTCTGCGGCAAGCTATGACTGCTGATTCTTGGGAGCTAAAGATGAGACTGAGTGATCAGGAGGTAGGTGAGCAGCCTGTAGAGACCCTCATGGCTGAAGAGCATCATGCTTAGGAAGGTCAGACTCAAAACGGGTGTGCAGGCTGGCTCTGAACCCTCCTTGCCTGGCTCAGATCTCTCTGACGGGAGCAGCTGCCCCATCTGCGGGAATCCTAAGGACACTAGAGCAAATGCTGCTTTGAAAGGTGAGTTCGAAGTTACTTGTCAAGGAAAATGCTCTCTAAAGATAAACTCTTATTCTCAGAGACTCCCTTGGTCAAACACAATAGTATGTAAAAATAGACATGGGGCCCAGGGAGATGACTCAGCAGGTAAAGGCTCTTGCTACTAAGCCCTGGCAACTTGAGTTGGATACCCAGGACCCATGTGGGGAAAGGAGAGAACCTACCCCCTCAAGTTCCCCTCTCATCTCCAAACGTGTGTCATGGCATGCATGTAACACCCTCTTCCAAATCAATCAGTCAATCAATCAATCAATCAAAGTAAGAATAAAGTTTTTTTTTTTTTTTAAAAAGTACATGTGAGTTCCTTGTCTTCTCAGAGCCACAGTCTCCACCCTGCTGGGAAGTAAGAAACAAAAGGACCAGCTTCACTCTGAAGGGACAAGCCAGGCAGCCAGCAGGAGACCTATGGGAGGCAGCCCAGGCAACAGAGCACTCACTGTGCCTGCTATGAGCCCAGCCTGGGAGGGCTGGTCCTCAGACCTCCAGGTCACAGAAACTATAGGGCTGGGCAGGAGCTCCTGACTGAGTAGGAAGGGAGGGGACAGAAAGAAAGCATCTCTGCATGAGCTGCCCTCCACATGATTAGATCCTGACAGCACCTTTTCATTAAACTGTCTCTTTCTGCAGGCTCTGGTCCCTAGAGTAATGAAGGCCCTGACTCCCTCCGCTGCTGTCTGCCTGTCATCCAAACAGCTGCTTCTGTGCCTCTCTGAGCCTCTGACATTTTCAGAGCCAACAATTATGGAATCCAAAGAGGATTCTAGAAGGCAGCAGGAACTTCCTCCTCCCAGTCCACCCACCCACCCATCCATGTCTGTCTGATGTGCCTTGGGCCTTGAAACAAAATGGATTTTTGTCTCAGCCCAGCCTGCTAGGGCTATAGTAGCTGAGCTCAGGAACCCCAGAAGCAAGGAAGACTTTGGTAGGAAAGTGCTAGAGTCCAGGGGCCCCCATTTCCCACCCTGTCTCCTTGTTTTTCTCTTACCTCTGCCTGCTGGGTTGGGCTTATTTTGAACTTGAGCATGCATTAGGCAGAGAGCACACCTGGCCAAGAAGGCTCTGTTCTCTGCAAAACAGTTCAAAACTAAAATCAGGGCCGGGGAGATGGCTCAGCCAGTAAAAGTGCTTGCTGCGTGAGCCTGAGGACCCAAGTTCGAGCCTCAGATCCTGTGGTGGAAGGAAAGAGCAAACCCCTGAAAGTTGTCCTCTGAGATTCATATCCGTGCCACTCACATACATGCCTGCAAATGTGTGTACAGGCATGCACACATACACACACACACATACACACACACCCCCCCCACAGAGACACACCACTACCACACTAGAATTTTCTTTCTGAAACGACAGAATCAGTGCTCAGGAGCCATGCATTTGAACGCTGTGAATCCCAGTTGCTGAGTACACTGCTCCCAGTGGCAGTTGGGGTTTCTGTGCTTCATGGTCCCTAGAACATAGAGACACCAGGAGCCGTTCTCTTCAGGAATGTTCAGTTTGCACATTTCTTCATCAGGCACTGGGGTACTGAGGGATGTTCAGTCGAATCCTACCATGGCGTATGGCTATCTGAGTGCTGGAGTCAGGCTCGGGCAAGAGTGTGACAACGCAGGGCTGAGCAGAGGTCCCCGGAATGTACTTAGCCAGCCCTGCCCTGGTGACAGAGCTACACCTCAGAGCCTCTGGAACACTCTGGTCTGGTCCTGTGCATGCCTGACCTGAGCCTTTACAACTGCCAAGGAGCAGGGTCTGGCAGTGAGGCTGGGAATTTCCTTCAGGTCCCAGAGGCTGAGCCTACTTTGTGCCGGGACTTCGCTCTTGAAGGAGGCTCTCCACTATAAGGCACATTACTGCACACAGGAGCCACCATTCCTGCCTAGGAGTCTATCCTGGTGTGAACAGGGCCTTTGTATTTACCTGCTGTCAGGGTCCTTTGATGACCCACTGGCCCTGAGTCTAGGAAGAGGCCGAGGGATGGTTTATTCTCTCTCTACCACCCCTAATCATTTGCTGGTATTGCTGAAGTTGGACTTCTCTTCTGGCCTAGAACTACGATCTCCCGCCCCCACCCCTTACTCCCTCAGGCTCCAGAATACCCAAGTTTTTATTTTTCTATCCTTATGAACTTTTGGAATAGGGGTAGTAACATCACCTAAAACTGTGACTCCTGCTGTCATCTTCTTACTGTGACCTTAGGCAGGTCACTGTCCCTCTCAGAGCTTCAATCCCCCCCTCCAAAATTAAAGAGTACAATATTTTTAAAGATGACTTATTCACCCAATTTCAATCCCAATGTGCCAGGCATTAAATATCCAAGTGCTTTATAGAAATAACCTCCTTTAATCCTCATGGGGGGGGGATGCAGAAGTTCATGTGCTGAACAAGCATGAGGACTTGAGTTCAAATCTCCTGCCCCACGTGTGTACCTAGGTGTGGCCCCATGTGCACACCTGTGACTCCAGTGTTGCAGGGGATAGAGAAAGGAGCGTAGCTGGATCTAGCTGGTTCCACCTTACACCCTGTCTCAAGAGAAGAAAGTCCCTACATATTCACTAACTACATGGAAGGGTTGATGATGTTTAATTCCATGTTACCGATGGGCAAATATACAGATTAGCCGATCTGAGCTTTGTGAAGAGCCAGCACCACAATCCCGTTAATGTCCTGTTATGCTGTGTCCAGGACCTTGACACATGGCAGATGTTCTCCAAATCTTACCTATGTTGCACCCTCTAGATTCCCAGGACAGCGAACATTGTGGCCACACCAAGTAGGGGTGTGACAGGCACTAATAGGCTGGATAACACTGACAGGTGTCCCCCTATTCACTTCTTCCCTCAGCATCAGAGCAGCTGAACCCAGAGCTCTGTGTGTCCTGGGAGCCTGCTGTTTGCTGAGGAAAGAGAGCAGAACGATGTAGAATCCTATTGTAGCCCAGGTCTCAGGGCCTCAAGCCTCCACTTCTTCTGGAGAGGGGCCTGCCTGCATTGACACATTGTTACCAGAAGCACCATGGGCTCAGCCTCTGTGGTGGACTTCTGGTGAGCGGGGAACTGGTGAGAAAAAGTCCCCTCGGTGGGATCTGCTGGCCAGATTCACACCCTGTCCCTCACTGCAGAGAGCCCAGACCACAGGCAGAGTCACCCCCTCCTGAGCTCTTACTCGGGGTTTCTCAGCCCAGAAGCAGCTGCTTACAGTTCCTCACAGACACGCTGGGCCCCTGCGGCATTGCAAGGAGAAGCGTGGCTGCAAACCTGAAGCAGTTTGGGTTCCCTGGGCGAAGCCCCGGTGCCCGCTCTCAGAAGGGAACCATGATGAGTCATGTGGTCTAGGAGCCCGGCTGGGAGTGGAGAGCAGCTCTGTTGGGACCTGGGATTCTGCTGGGGCCAGAGCAAGAAGCTGTGTTGCAATGCCACTGCAAATCAACTGGGTCATCTCTTGTGGCCTGGGTGGCACCCCTAGGCTGCCAAGCCCTGTGTTTTTATCATAGATGTGGAGATGGTATCACCCAACTGCCTTGAGTGCCTGGTAGAGAGATGAGGTCGCAGGGAGATGGCACGATAGTATTCTTGGCAAAGCCCATGCTCTGGAGGCACGAAGGAGGGAGACAGGGCAAAGCCACTGTTAGGAGGGAAGGATGAATGAGCTCAGGGCCAGAGACGGTGCCTTCAGGTCAGCATTGGCCCTTGGATCAATTCTCAGGGGAATAAAACCATTCCTTCTGCCTGGTTTGGGCCAGGGCCTTCTGTGATGCAGTAGCCAGCTCACGGGCTTGGGACTGTCCCCTCCCACGTAAATACTGAAGGGCAGAGGCGAGAAGAGTGGCTTTGGAGTCTGCCTGACTTGAAATGAAATCTCAGCTCTTGCCTGAAGAACTGGTCAACCTTGAGAGAGCCAACTTCTCTCTGGATTAATTTTCCTAATCTCTGAAATGGGCCTGGTCCCAGCTTTTTGGCTGTGAGAAAGGATGGTGATCACATGGCCGAAGGGGTGGGTTATTAGGAATCTCTGGAAGAACAAAGCCCATAGAGGAAATGTGGATGACAAAGGGGACTTATTGGATTGGCTTCCACGACAGGCTGGGCAGCCTAACGATGGCTGTGTGTGTTCTGGGGACCGTGAGAGCCTGGTAGCTGCTCGGCTCACAAAACTGGATGCCTCAACAGTCCCAGTCTAGGACTAAAGCCTTGGAAGACTGCTGGAGAGCCACCTGTCTTTAGCCCATGGTGGAAGGCCCAGGAGGCAGGATTCACAGATCAGCAGGACAGGAGGCAGCGACAGAGTAGATGTTACTTCCCAGCAAGCAGGCAAAGTCAGCTCTGTTTTCCCCTCAGGCCTCTTTACATCTGGTCTACTGTGGGGAGGTGCTGCCGGCTCTGGGGAGGGTCTCCTCAGAAAGTTAACCCTCCCAGAAGAAAACCTCCTGGGCCCTTCCAGAGGTGTGTCCCTTAGTTGATCCCAGGTTCAATGAAATTGACAGCTAAGCTGAACCACTACAGACAGGACAAACTTGGCCTAGCCAGGCAGGCCCTCTCACATCCTTCAGCCACCGTACGCTTTTCCTCTTCCCTTGGGTACTGACTGAGAGTTGTTATGGCCTGCCTGTCCCTGCCCAGGACTTCAGTGGGAGAGGGGTGTTGGAGGATACATCACAGGCTTCATGGGACAATGTGACTTTTCAGGAAACTGTCTTAATCTCTTCGCAGACTGAAACAGCACCAATGACAGGCACCAACAAGATCTTAAAAGTTTTCTACTCTGAACAACTTTTCCTACCAAGTAATTTGTGTGGGCCCTCCACATATACTGGTCTATAACACAGGTATGCAGATTAAATATTTATTAATAATACATCACAAGGAAAATGTTTTAAACAACTCTTCTGCTAGGCCCAGTTGACCATTTATTAAAGGTAAATAATAACAATTAATAATAATAAAATTGCCTCCCAATGAGATGGATGTGCTTGCCATTCTACAAAGAGCTAAACCTTGGCAGACTATTTGGCATGCAGGATGTGGATCGTCTTCACTGGTTTTCAGAGCTGATTGATATTTTGACTTTATAACAACCAATAAGGAAGGGGAATACTAAAAGTTTTCATTTCCTGTCGTTAAACGGTTGCACTTCTGGAAAAGCAGAAAACATTGTACACAGGAGAAACACTGCCATTCCTGACACTCACTGGCCTCAAAGCTGAGCCAAAGCATCTCAGGAAGTGTTCCCTAGTGTTACGTGGTGAGATTCACGTGCAGTGTAAGGCAAGCATGATCCTTGCTCACTGAGCCTGCAGAGAAGTTGCACAGCGTGACACAGTCGAGTACTGTCGGCAACACCTCCAATTCCTTGTACATCCAACTTTGAGTTGGTTCCCTGTGTTTTGTGTGCTCTGGAACATCTCACTTGTGTTGAATTTTTGCAATCCTCAAAGTTATTTTCCCAGCCCTGCTTCATTCATCCAGCTCATTCACACCTCGGGAACCTGTGAATGAGCTGGATAGATGAGCATGGCTGTGTTCCAATAAAGCTTTATTTACAAAAGCAGGCAGGAAATCAGCTTTGTCCTGCAGGTTGTAATTTGTCAAGCCGACCCCCCCTTGTTTATTGCTCAGGGGGTCTTCCTAGTATGCCTCCCTGTCCACCCATCAGGCAGGCTGTGACAGTCCCTTGAATGTCCCAGATCTTGTCTGACAGAGCTCTCTTTGGTCCTTGATGCACAATGCTCACCCTTGCCCAGGTACCTGTTCTTCATAGTTCTCCCTGTTTAGAACACTGTCTTGATCCCCCACACCCACCCCAACTTCTCAGATCTACCCACAGAGAGCCCTCTGGGTGGCTTTTTAGAACACAGGCCTCATATCAAGGTCTCTTGGCTCAACGTTGGACGAGGCTGTTCCCCAAGGCCATGGTCCAGTCAGCTGCTCCCAAGGTAAAGTTCTCTGTGGGACTCTGTGGTCTCTGCCGCTGGGCAGGGCAGCCCTTACAGGGATCCCTGGATTAAATGGGCACCCACTCTCAGTGCCAAGTCTTGCACACTCAGTCTTCTGCTTCTTTACATCCAACTCAGAGCAAAGGGCACTTCCATCCTGCCTGGCATCCTCTGTACCTCCTGCCTGTGAGAACCCAAAAGAATGTCTCTCTGACACTGTCTTTTCAAATACCACCCATTCCCATTCTGTCTCTTCTTCCCTTTGGGGACCTCAGTCATTGCAGAGAAATTCTACCACAGAGTCCTTGCCTTTTAGTCTCTCTATTACATTTTTATTTTTGCTTTTGCTTTCCTGATGCATTGATGCAACTTCTTCAAAGCTGCCTTCTAATTGGCTAATTCCTTCTTTATCCATGTCTAGTGTCCACTGATTATAGTTTTCATATCCAGAAACCCACGTGAACCTAAGCTTCTGCCTGTCACTTTTGGTAGTCTCTTATTCCTTTGCTATTTTTTTCTATTCCATCTTTTGTTTCCTTAATCGTTTGATATATAATTGTCCTATCTATGGCTCCATTATTGTTATATGTGAGTTTTTGAAGCTCTCAATCAGTGGCTTTCAACTGGTGGCAATTTTTCCCTTTAGGGGACATTTTGAGGTACCTTGATTGAAGAGGGATTTCTAGGGAGGTAATCTTGCTGCTGAGTCTCCCATGAGACACAGGACAACTCCACAGTAAAGAATGGTTTGGTCAGAATGTTCCCCGCTGAGGGTAGGCAGCCTTCTCTTGCTCATGGTGTTCATGATTTTTGGTCATGGTAAAGTGGCTTCTTACTCCAAGAAAGGGTTTGTGGTTACTACTCCCANCCAGCCACTAGGGGGCACCATTAACAATGATGGAGTGCCTTGACCCAGGGCTGGTGTGAATTCAAACCCTAGACTCACAGAATTGAGGTAGGAAATTCAGTCCCTAGCACTTGCTGCTCTGGAACTGAGGTTCAGGTGCACATTTAGGATTTTCATGCTGGATGCCCTTGCCCATTCCCTGATGCATCGTGGGTGAGTGACTAGGGTACAGGGTCTTTCGACTGGAAACAAATGCCAGCAGCTGGTGAAGCTGGCTTCTTAAAAAAAAAAATCCACACTGGCCAGAGGACAACTTTTAGGGGTCAATTCTCTCACTTCACCTTGTACATATTGAGGACTGAACTCGGGTCGTCAGACTTGGCGTCAAGTGCCTTTTTCCATCCTGCTAGCCCCTGGGCTTCTTCTTTACCTCCAAGAAGATGGGAAACTGCCTGGTACCTTTCAGGGTCAGTCCTGACACCGAGTTCCCTTCACGAAGGCTCTGCTCACTGAGGCTCATCCACTGCAGGGCAGAATGAACTAGAGAGCCGTGTTATCACCTGGCATGGCTTTCACAGGGTCAGGCTTTCTAAGGGATCTTGCCTTATCCACCATTTCTGAGCCCACAGCTCTCAGAGTCAAAACGCTAACCTTGTCAGTTTCTCATGAACACATTTAGTGGCAATGGGTCACTGGCTGACCCATGGCTATTCACAGCCTTTGAGTTCAGAAGGAATACTGAGCATGTGGCTACAGACATTCCAAATGTGTGAGTGCAGGGGCTGCCCCCACCACCTTGCTGGACATGTTCTATAACACGCAGGTTTGTCACAGTCACGCCTCTTAAATCCCAGCACCGTTCGTCTTCAGAATATACCTGGCTGCTGAGTTCTGGGTAAGAACAAGACCAATGTGAACGATATTGGGGGTGAAGGACACCTTGCTACCACTGCCCCTCAGAACATAGGTCAGTACCCACACCTGACAGTCATGAGCATCTTCTGTGAACTTAGGGTTTGAGTGTGGAATGATCAGTGTCTAGTGATCACTGTGAGGCCAGGGCACAGGGACTGGAGTGAGGCAGGCTTCTGTGGGCTCTTTCCTCCTTCCTGCAGGACTGCTTGTCGGCCTGGTGCTGAGCAAGCTCTGTACAAGGATTCCTTAACATCCGCGGAACCAGCAGCAGAGGCTTTGTCAAAACCTTTAGAAAAAAATCACACTAAGAACAGACTGGACAGATGGCTTACTCAGTAAAGTGCTCACCCTGCACACAAAGACATGAATCCAGATCCTCAGAACCTGTGTACAAAGCTGTGTGTGGCTGTGTGTGCCTGCAGTCCTAATGTGAGGGAGGCAGAGACAGGAGGATCCCTGGGGCTCGCTGGCCAGCTAGTCTATCTTAATCCGTGAGTTCCTGGTTTGGTGAGAGACCCTGGATCAGCTAGCTGGTCTATCTGAATCAGTGGACTCCCAGTTCAGTGAGAGAACCTGCCTCAAAAAATGAAGAGGAGAGTGACAGACGAATATGCCAATCATTGACCTTTGGCCTCCATATGCATGCCAGTGCACACACACCTGTGTGCACACTCATGCGCACGCACACACATACACACCAAGAACACAAGAATGTAATTATTGGAAAACTCAGAGAATGTGCAGGTCTATGGAAGAAATTCTTGACTAAGTCCCTGAACTCCCCTCCCCAGAAGTAACCATAGCAACACTTGAAGTACATTTTCCTGTCTGCTCTCTGAATATTTACATGTGTGTGTAAATGCACTGATAGTTTTTTCTTTGTGTGACATTGCACTGAACTATCCGTTGTCCTGAGCTGCTCTTGTTGACCTAACCGCATGCTGACTACATTGGCACAAATAGACCTGGTTTGTTTTATAGCACGGGAAAGCTGTGGTTTAAAAGAACCCTTTTCCTTATGCTTCCAGAAGTCATCGTGCTGGAGCAGAGGTCATGTGCTTTTAAACTTGATAGCTACTGCCAAGTCACCTTTGAGCAACCTCTGCCTGTACAGGGCAAGCAAATGATTGTTTCCTTGATTTCTTGCCAATAACTGGTACTCCTAATCCTTTTAACCTTGGCCAAGCAGCGAGGGGAGGACGTTCTCACCTGTGCTTCCCAGATGACATGAAAGCAAATGTCCTTCATCTGTGAGACAGTTGCCCTTCATCGTCTCTGCCCATTTTGCATGATGTTTATTATCCTTTTCTTGGTGGCTGTGGGGTGCTCTTTACACACATCCTATTTAGTCCATCAACATTTTAACAGGTGACTCACATCAGGCAAAGGCGGAGATCTTCACTGTACAGGTTGAAGAGTTGTGATAAGTGTGGAGGCTTCAACCAAATGAAGACATGAAACATCTTCGTTACTTCTGTGAGTTCCCTTGCGCCCAATGCCAGCCAATACTTCCAGTTTCTAATGGCAGCTACTGTTCTGTGCTCTGTCACTGGAGATGAGATGAGTTTCTTCCTGGACTTCCTTTCATGGAATCACACAGATAAGTTCTTTCATGTCTCGGTGTTTTTGGTTTTTTTTTTTTTCAATGTGTTGTCTTGAGAGCCTGCGTCATGTAGTTCGCCTAAGGACTGCTGGACAGTACTCTCTCAAGTGAGTACATTGTTGACCTTGTAGTTGAAAAGTCTCAAAAAAAACACAGGACGCTGGGTGTGGTGGTGCATGCCTTTAATCCCAGCACTCAGGAGGTGGGGGCAGGCATATCTCTGTGAGCTCAAGGCCAGCCTGGTCTACAACATGAGTTCCAGGACAACCAAGTCTACTCAGAGAAACCCTGTCTTTGAAAATAAAACAAAACAAAGTAAAAAACAGCTATATATAACAGGTACAGACATGTGTTGTTATTGCTTTCTAAAGGACCTAATGTGACAATCGCTGGCCTGGTGTTTACATTGTGTGATGCGTCTTAACCATCTAGTGGTGTATCCAGGGACATGCCTAGGTTCTTGGCTGATGCTGTACGGGCTGTGTGAGATGCTTCAATGCCTGCAAATGTGGCTTGGGGGCCTGGTTCTGGAGCTGGAAGCTGCTGGAAAATTGAGCCACTTACCAGTTGTCCATTGTTAGTTGTGCATCTGTTGGTTCCCTCGCTGGTGGACAGACAACAGGTTGTCTCTGTTGGTACTCTTAGGAAAATGCCTGCTATGAACAGTGCCCGAGTCTTCGTGTGGACACGTCCTCTGACTTTTTCTTAGATAAACATTGGGGAGCTGAGGAATTGGAGCCCCTGAGAATATATTTTAAGTGTTCTTAGTATTGCTGTGCATATATCACATGTGTGTGCATGTGAATCTGTGATGTGTGAATGTGCGTGTGTGATATGGATATATCTGTGTGTGTGATGTGAGTGATGTGTATATGTGTGTGTGATGTGTGCATATTTGTGTACCTGTGGCACATGGCAACATGTTGCATATGGAAGCCAGAGGGCAAGCTTAGACATTGTCCTTGCCTTCCAACTTAGTAACTGGCCAGCAAACTTCTAGATGATCCCGTTTCTGCTTCCTATCTGCTGCAAGAGTGCTGCATTGGTGTGCATGCTACCATGTCTGCTTTTACTCTGGTTCTGGGGATCCGAACTCAGATCCTCAGGCTTGCGGAGCAAACACTTTCCCAGGTTCGCCGTCTCCCAGCCCTCATCAGCAAACACGGTCACACAACTGTCGCATGGGTTTTGATGATTCCTTGTCCTTTGTTGGCTGCTTTACATTTCTGTGAAGTCACCTCTGTCTTTACTTTGTAGATTCTGGGACTTTTGAGGGGCACAGGAAGGGCTAAGGATTTAGAAATTATTTTTAAAATGTTCTTTGACTTTGTTTCATATATTTTTGTTTATTATTTGATTTAGAATTTAACATTTTGTGTGATGAGAGAAAGGTGAGGACTGACACCTGAGGCTGCCCTCTGACCTGAGGTTGCCCTCTGACCTCCATGTTTGCTCTGGGGCAGACATCCTTCATTCACATAGAAATGCATGTGCATCCACATACACATTAAAAAATGTTTAATTTAAAAATTAAAACTGCTTCTCAAGCTGGATGTGATGGTGTGTGGCTATAATTCCAGTACTCTAGGCATAGAGGCAGGAAGATCAGGAGTTCAAGGTCATTATCAACTGTATGGGAGGTTGAGGCTAGCCTGGGCTACAGTAGACCCTGTACCCTGTCTCATGCAAAAAGTAAAAACAGGAGCCAGAGAGATGCTCAGTGGTCATAGAGTACATGTCCCCCAGGTTCAGCGGTCTTAGGCCTCTGGCCTTCATGGGTATCCAAAGTACCCATGGGCATACAGATACAAATAATTTAAAAGTTATTTTCGAAATCAAAACTGAACCCTGTTTCCTCCTTTAAGACTTCAGCCCCTACCCATATCTTTAACATACATTCTATGAGAAAGAGGTGGAAAGCAGTTTGTGTTTATGAACATGTATGCATACTCATGCCTACAAGAGACGCATGTCTAAAGAAATACAGAGAGAATGAACCAGTATACAGTGGCAGGGGCAGGCAATGCTGCCATGAGAATGAAACTTCCTTAGGCAGGATTTTCAATACAATTTTGTGTTCTGAATCATTTGTACATAATTTGTACATGATTTACATGTTCAAAAATTAATTAAATTAAATGAAAATTAGGAAAGAGGAAAATGCCAAGTTAGGCACTAACAGGAACACAGAGACGGAATTATAAATTGCTAGAGAGCCTGGTCACAAAGCAAGAAGGAAAAATGAAACCTTATTTAAATAATCTTGGGGAAAATACTTTGCCTGTATGTCGGTGGTGGGAAATCGTGTAAGGACAGACAACAATGCAAAGAAAGGCTGGAGAGAGGCTTGGTGCTATGAGTTCTTGCTGCTCTTCCAGAGGCCCTGAGCTCTGTGGCTCACAACCCCCTAAAACTCCAGAGATCTCACTCCCTCTTCTGGCCTCCTTGAGCACCACACACATGTGCAACACACACATACACAATCAGTTTTAAAATCTGCAAAGAAGTCGGGAGCTTTACTCATGTTCCTAACTATGGCTAACCAATGGTAAAGATGCAGGGACCAGCATTAGACATGTCGAGTCGGGTGCGCTATCTCTGCACCATGAAGTTCCAGCGCGTGCTCTCGTTCACAGTCCCAAGGGGCTGTGATGTATCTGTGGGAGGGTGGAAGGCCAGGCAAAGAAAAGGTTAGAGGGTGTAAGGGGGCTGGGGCTGCTCACGTGGTGGCTGGGTCAGGAAGTAGAAAGAACTGGATCAGATTTAGATTCAGGCTGTGTCCAGCCCACCTCAGGGGACCCAGGTCACCCAGCCAAGCCCCAGCTCTTAAAGGCTACAAGACATCCCCAAACACCAGCTCCCCAGCTGCTGTGTGGTCTGTGGGGGAGGTGGTATTTTACATTTAAACCAAAACAGAAGTCAAGATTTTCTAAAAGAGATTCAAATAAGGCATTAAAAAATAATAAAAAACACCCTAATATATGCATGTATTGAAATATTACTCCTGATCTTAGAAATGTGTATAATTATTATGAATCAATTAAAAACAAAATAAATTTACATAAGCAATTTCCTATTTAAAAGAAAAGACTCCGGTCCTCTCTTAATACTTTCAGTGCTGCCTTTCAGTTCATGTGATTTATGGGGACAAAGTAGGGGCTGACTAATACTGAGATAAAATAATCAAGCAAATCTTAGGAGGTGAACTTTGCAAGAACAAGCTTACAGAGGAGCAATTCGAGGTAAAGAAAACCCAAAATCTACAAGCAAAGGAGGAAACCCTGAGGACCCCAATCAAACCAAAAGACAAAGAAATCAACCAAGCAGACAAACCCATGAAACAAGCATTGGAAAGACGAGACTAGGAGCCCGGGCTTGAGGCCATTGGGATCATGGCTACTGTGGTCAGGCTCAAACTGGAGAGCATTCTCCTGATGGATATATACCGAGGAGCTGAGGATGATGAGGTGTGTGGTCTAAAGCCATCTTTAGATGGTTTCATGAAAAACAAATGTTTGCTGCGGTGTAGCTCAGAGTGAGAGGGCTTGTCTCATACGGGCACGGTCATAGGGGACTTCACTTCCCAGCACCACAAACACAAATGTTTATGGAGTGGAATCAAACCAGCCATGGCAGTGTATTCAAATGGCCTGCTAGGATATGGGAGGATGGCAGCAAGGCACTCAGGGCAACCTTCCAGGAGCTGGCCACTGTCAGGGGTCTGCTCCACACCCAGGATCACGGGTAAGTTCTTCTTTCCATGCTGTGCTGACCTTGCCAGTCTGAGCATTGCTCTTCCATAGGAGTACTCACGATGGCTGACCCACAAGCGAAAGCCCAGGGGTCATCCAACAGTTATGACCCTCGAGCAGCCTCTGACCCCGTTCATCACGGCTTTGCCCCTGTCCAAGGACCTCATGAGTGTCCTCCTTGTGTGCACCTGTTCTTGGTCCTGACAGCTATGGAAGGTGCATCCCCTTTAGACCTGAACTTGAATTTTTTTTTTGTTTCAAAACTTTTTGTCGTGCATGGGGTGATAACCTGTTTCTCAATGAGCCCCTTGAAAGTGCTCATGGCTCAAGGGCATTTAGTATGTTCACGGTGTGCAGTCACCAGCTCTCTGGTTGTATAACTTTTTTCTTAGTGACAGAAGACCCAACATGAATGACTTAAGTAAGAGAAGAAGGATTTACTCTGGCTTCGAGTTTTTGTGGTTTCCGCTCACAGGCCTTGTCTCTGTTGATCTGGAAGCACGGCAAGGCTGCTTATCATGGTGGCAGGAGAGTTTGGCAGAGGCAGCTCATCTCCTGGTAGACAGGAAGCAGAGAGAGAAACCAAGAATGCTCTGGACAAGATAGCCTGAGGGCCGACCTTCAGAGATCTGTGCCCTCCTACTGGTTCAAACGCCCTACGGTTTCCAGAACCTTTCAAATAACATCACCACCCGAGGCCAAACCCTTCAGACCAGAGCCCATGAAGGACAATTCATATTGAACCCCAGGACTTGCCCTCCCTGGCTCCTCTGTTTCTCTAGCCAGTCCTCTGTGGGTTTCTCCTGGCTGCTCTTGCTTCAAACTTTGCTTCCCAGTAGGGACTTTGACCAGAGAGAAGCAATGTACAAAGGCTCAACTCCCTCATCCCTCTGGCATACCTGGGCGTAGGTGGTGGGCTGAAGGTGGGCCCAGGTGGTGGGCTGCAGGTGGGCCCAGGTGGTGGGCTGCAGAGACATGCTCTGTTCTGACCACTTACCAGCACCTTCCCTGACCTGTTCAGGAGCAGATGTGGGTGACACCATAGTGCTAAGTGTCCCACAGATGATATAGACAGGATCCAGAGGAGTGGTTGATAGAATAGCTCCTAAGGGGTGGTGTGTGTGTGTGTGTGTG
>LOEQ01000069.1:92342-109183 GCA_001685075.1 Bramus lutescens
TCCTCCAGGAGCAGGCCAGCAGCTGGGGAGAGAGTGAACTTCTACAGTGTCTACAGCCGCAAATCTGAAACATAAGTGAGTCTCTATCCATGAAGAGACTGGATTTTGTTGTTTTACTTTCTTATATTTTATTTTGTTTTGAGACAGGCAGGGTCTCACACTGTACCCCAGACTGGTCTGGAACGCTATGTGTGGCCCAGGCAGATGTGGCACATACAGCAATCCACCTGTCTCAGCATCCTGACTGCTGAGCTTGCAGGTGTGAACCGCCACACCAGGCTGACAGAATGAGTATTCTGAGAGAGATGGATACACTTAGTGGTCCATCTGCCGATCACATGGTTGAGCTGTGTGCGTAAGAGCCACGTGGGACTCCCCAGTTGACAAATCAGTCTCATACAATGTCACCACTCCACAGAAGAGGTACTCACCCCTCCTTTACAGCTGAGGAAGCTGAGGTGACTTGCTCACAGCCACAAGGGAAGGGAGGTAGGGACCAGCTACCAGGCCCCATAGCCTCACCAAGAACTGGGTCCAGAAGCTCTCGGGCCGAGAAAAGGAAAAGGGTTGAGAGAACTGAGGGCTGGGATCATGGTATAAAACCCAGGAGGAGGACTTTGAAAACTAGTAAGAGTGGGTATTGTCCTTACTGTCACTTGTCCTCTGACCAAAACACATGTGCAGCTTTAGGGCACACAGAAGGATGCATAGGAGCGAACAGGTAGCCCAGTCCATCTGCTCTTCAGGTGAAGTGTGTGTGTGTGTGCATGTGCGTGTGTGTATGTTTGTATACTTTATATGTGTGCACATAGAGGCCAGAGGACAATGTCTGGTATCATTCCTCAAGGGTCACCCACCCTGGTTTTTGTTTGTTTGTTGTTGTTGTTTTGTTTTGATGCAGGGTCTCTCAATGACACTTTACTGACCAATTAGGCTAGACCAGCCGGCCAGTGAACCCCAGGGACCCTCCTGTCTCCCCCTCAGGTGCTCATTACTACACCCAGTTTTTGTTACTGGAAGGTTCTGGGGACCAAACTCATCCTCACTGCACTTATTACCTGAGCTTGTCCCTCAGTCTCTGAAAATTCTGACGCACTGTTAAAACCATTGCTGAGAAAACATGATGTCTCAAATCCCAACTTCAACATGAATTCAGGTACACATGGCATTTGGGAGCACCCCACTTCTGCTAATAATGATTTTACAAATGATCTCCAAGATGGAAGGCATTGTTCCATAATGGCCACACAGCAAATATAAATGGTGTGCCAGACAAATGACTTGGTGACACCTGAATCAAGGCAGTGACCAACTGTGTGTCACAAAGGGAGCAGGAGCCATAAATGTTCACAGTGATATGAAATACCAGGCTGCTTTCCACATCCTATAAAATGGGCATAAATATTTACTTCATACTATAATTACTAAGAGGGGCCCTGGATTGTCATAAAAGCTAAAGATTGATGATAAACCAACCACCTCTGCAGCATTGTAAATTCTGCCTGAGGTTACACACAGTCTTTAATAAGCGCTAGTGAAGGTTGTATACAACACTTTTTTTAAAAAAAAATTGTTTATTTTTATTTTATGTGTATGTCTTGTCTGCATGTATGTCTGTACACCCATGTGCGCAGTACTCTTGGAGGCCAGAAGAGGGCATTGAATCCCTTGGACCTGGCTTAAGGATGCTTGTTAGCTGCCATGTGGGTTCTGGGAATGGAACCTGGGTCCTTTACAAGAGCAGCCAGTGCCCTCTCAACTGCTGAGGCCTCTCTCTGGCTTTTAAGATACTTTTTATTGAAAGATAGTGTTACAATTTGCTTTTTTTCAAAGGTAATTAGGGAGGCTAGTAGCTGAGAATAAATAAGAAATAAATTATCTCAATTCCATATTTATTTAGTTTATTATCCATCTGTTAGTGAGTGTGCACGCACCTGTTTATGTGTGTGTGCATGTGCACATGTGTATGGAGTCCAGAGGTTAATCTTCCTCATTTGCTCTTTACCTTACTTTGACCATGGAGCTCAAGATCTACCCATCTCTATCCCTCAGACTCTAGATGAACCATACTGTACCCCACTTTTACCTGAAATCTGCAAAACTGAATTCAGGTCCTTATGCTTGTATGCTGCTGTGGTTTGAATGTGAAATGTCCCCCATACATTTGTGTGTTGTAGAATATTATTTTAAGATGTGCTACATTTGTTTATGTTGTGGAACATTTGTTTAATGATGCAAAGATGTGTTGCATTCCTTTAGTTCTGAAGTTGTATTACTTTGCCTGTATAAAATACCCGATTTGTCTAATAAAGAACTGAACAGCCAGTCGCAACACAGGAGAAAGGATAGGTGGGGCTGGCAGTCAGAATAAGTGGGAAGAGAAATCTGGGAAGAGAAAGATTGGGAAACGAGAAAAGGAAGAGAGGAGGACACAAAGGGCCAACCACCCAGCCACCCAGCCAGCCACGGAGTAAGAGTGAACGTAAGATTACAGAAAAAGCCCAGAGGCAAAAGGTAGACGGGATAGTTTAAGAAAAGCTGGCTAGAAACAAGCCAAGCTAAGGCTGGGTATTATAAGTAATGTCTCCAAGTGTGTTTATTTGAGAGCTGGGAGGCAGGCTGCCCAAAAGAGCACAAAGAGTCAAAGAGTAAAACAACCAACAACATCTGTGTGTTTGTGTACTTGGTCCTATTAAGAAGGTCGTGGAGCCCTTAGGAGGTGGAGCCTTGCTGGATGGAGGAAGTGAGTCACTGCGGGTAGTCCTTGAAGCATTAAATCCTGGCCCCACTCCCTGTTCATTCTCTGTTTCCTGAATTATGGCACAACGTAACAGCAGCCTCCCACTCCCACTGCCATGACTTCTTAGCACGATGAGCTGTATCACTCTGGAGCTATAAAGCGAAATGAGCCCTTGCCTCCTGGCATTGCATTTGTCAAGATACTCTACCGTAGCAACAAAAAAGGAACCAAGACCTATGGCAAGCGCTTCACCAACTGAGCCATTGCCCGCCCCCCCCTTCCTTTTAAATACTCTCATGGTCACTAGGTGCTACTGCTAGAGGAGACACGAGAGTTTGCCAGCAGCAGTGACTGGAACCATGAAAACCCATGCCAAGCAGAGACCATTGTCAGTGTCTCCTTGCTCTTCAGAGTCACTGTGGTCAGGACCATGACACCCTCACTTTTCAGGCAGTCAGTGGATACACAATGCAGAAATTTGGTCAAAATGCCCTCATGTCAACAAGCACCCAAACTCCCTCCTTCTTAATCACATGAGAGCAGGGGATGAAGCGCAAAAGGCAGAGACAATAGCAGTTGGTGGGAATCAATTGCAACAGAAAAAGGCCCTGCTGTTTCTGAGTTTTGATAGACAGGAAGTCAAGGATAGGACCAAGGCCTGTGCTCAGATCCTGGCGTGGGTACCAGCTTGAGGGCAATGACAAGGCTAGGCCAGTTCCTGCTCACTGCTGAACTTGAGTCCTTCTTCCTTTGTTCTTGGTGGTCAGTCACCTCATCTTTGTCCTGCCCTAGTTTGGGTTGTGAAATCCTGGGCCTAGGAAAGGGAACATATGTCTTTTAAGAGGTCACTTCTTTTATTTTTTTTTTTAATTTTTAAATAAGGTTCTTCGGCGCAAAAGTCCTGGCTGTCCTGGAACTTGCTTTGTAGACCAGGCTGGCCTCGAACTCACTGAGACCTACCTGCCTCTGCCTCCTGAGTACTGGGATTAAAGGCATGCACCACCACCTCCTGGTCACTTCTTTTTGTTTTGAGACCAGGTTTCAAGCAATGCAGGCTGGCCCCAAATTCATCATGAAGCCAAGGATGACCTTGAACTTTTGGTGCCCCTGCCTCCATCTCCCAAGTACCACCATGTTCAGTTTATATGATTCTTGGGGCCCAACACTAGGCAGATACTCTACCAACCAAGCTGCATTCCTGGTCCTGAAAGGCCATTCCTTTGCCAGGGGCCCTGTGGCCTGCTTTTGGTGCCCACAGAACTCTGCAAGTTGAGTGTCTCCAGCNCGGATGCTCAAGTTGGACTTGTCAGTGGGGACTGTGGCTCAGGGGTTGCTGCTGGAATCCTGACTCATTGAAATAGAGGGTTGCAGGCTGGACTCCCTGAACTACAGTCTACTCTACATGGGATCATGGGTTTATAACGACCTGTAAGGAAAGCACACAGGCTGTGCATGGCACACTGCTAGCTGAAAAACACCAGCAACTATCACTGTTTACAGGGAAGGCTGGCTTACAGAAAATAGTATGTACTTTCCTTCAAAAATTATAAACAGAACATATATACAAATGAGTAATCTCACTTCTGAATAGCTATACAAATGAAATGAGAGAGATCCCTGAATTCAGTGTGGCTTACACAACCTTGATAGCCATCAGCAAGGGAAGGGAGAAAGAAAAAACATCACACACACACACACACACACACACACACACACACACACACGATAGGGGGACCTGGAGGGTTGTAAAAATAGGCCAGGTACAGACAAAGAGCCACATGATTCTACCTTTCTGTGGGCTCTAAGGCCAAACTCTTAGGGACAGAATGATTGCCAGGGACCTGTCGAGAGGGAGATGTCGAGAGGTGGCCAAAGGACGCAGATTTTCAGTTACACGCTAGGTTCTGAAAGCTCAATGGGTAGCATAAGGCCTATTGTTGTTTATGTAGACTTCAAATTTGTTATGAGAGGTGATGAGGGGCTGGAGAAATTAGCCTGATTATGGCCTTCACATCACTGTGCAGATATGTTTGTACCTTAAATATATACAAGTTTTGTCAATTATACCTCCACCAAGCTGGGAAAATAATTTTAAAATAGTAAACCAGGTGGAAGTTATCCAACATTGTGACTCTATTAAATGCCAAGGGAATTTATCAGTTTAGTTCATTTTATTTTATGTGGATTTCAGCTCTATAGTTTCTTTTGAAGAAGAAAACGAGGAGGGGAGAGAGAAAGTGTGTCCCTGGGACTATCCTCAAGTCAGCTGGACATGATTCAGAGGACTGAATCATGAGAAGCTAGCCTTCATCTCCACTCATGATTAGGAAGCCGCGTGATCTGAGACACATTACTTTCCTTTGGTGTTCGGTTTACCTTGCTTTAAAGTGGGACCATTACTTTGCAAGGTTGTTAGGACCCGAGTGAGAAAGGCGAGGAGACATACTAAGGGATGTTTGGGGGAAGCTGGTATCTTAATTAAGTCTTGGTTATCGTGTGTCCAAGAGCATTTAGGAGTTAGAGTTTGGAATGTGATTTGAAGACCTAGGAAAGTTAACGATGGACATCCATGACACAGAAACTAGACAATAGGAAGGGAGCTGGCAAGCATCCACATCTACCTCTGGCCTTCCCAGGATGCAGTTCAGGCATCTAGCCTCGGACAGTCAGGTCTATTTGCATTCATCCACTCCATTGTTGGGTGAGAACAAGGCTTTCCCTCATCTCCCCAGAGACTGGAGACTGGACAATAGTCTTGTGTGATGTCCCATGGCCCTTCTTCTCCTCTCCTCAGGCCAGGTCTGTGTCCAACCCTAGCTGCCTGGCTCTTGTGAGACCATCCGCTCTCCCGGAGTGTGGACAAGGACTCTTCAAGGCAGAGGAGAGAAAGTGATTTCTCTCTGCCTTGTACAATGGGCTGTTTCCAAACTCCCAGCAACCCAACTCCCATGGTCTGCAAAGCTATGGACTTTCAACTCTCAAACTTGTCCATCTCAAAGCTCCAGTGGGCCCCAGGGCCTGGAGTGGAGGAAGGCTTCCGTAAGTTCTTCCCCTCTTTCCAGGTAAACCTGCATGCCATTAGCTCATCAGTCCTCAAACACCTGTGACATCTGTGTGACCACGAGCCAGCCTTACTAACCTATTTGATAGCACAGACTGACATTCAGAGGAAACAGCAGAGGATCCTCATCCAGGAAGTGGTTACCTTGGAGTGCAGTCATAGGGGAAAGAAGAAAAACAAGGAGGAGAATGGCAGCAGGTGCTGGGGCTCCGGGTTGCTCCGGCAATGCCAGCTGATGCTCTGGGCCTGTTTTCCAAGCCCACCAGATGAGCCCACTACAGTCTGAACCGAGTCACACCCGCCTTTGAAAGGCAGGAACTCTCCCTTCACACAAATCCAGGTTTGCCAAAGTCCTGAAGTTCGTTCATGGCAGCGGTCCCTGAGGGTGGCACAGAGAGCTATGCCCTATCTCTCAGTGACAAAAGCATGGGTATCTGGGTCTGCGCAAGAGTTCTCTCCTTCCCTTCCTTGCCAGCCATCCCATCTTACTATTTCTGAGATTTTCCAGTACGAAATGCCCAAGATAGCGCACACACTGTCTTCCTTTTCTTCTCTGCCCTTGGCATCTCCCAGTCCTGAAACCACGTGCTTTACCAGTCAGTTTAGCATAAGAAATTAAATTAATTTTCATGCCCCAAACTCGAGATGTAAATGCCTTTATTAATAATTTAAGGCACATTTATTTATGCCATTTGATATTTCTCAGGTTCAGGGAAGCAATTAAGTTTTGCTCAAGTTGCTGATCAGACATTCTCCAAGTGCTGGTCTTGTCCCTTCTGCCCTCCGGAGCTGCAGCTGGGACAGAGCCTGGTGGCAGCTGCTGTCCTCATCTGAGGACCTCCTGCTTCCCGAAGATCCTCTATTAAGATGGCAGAGGGTGCATCCTTCTGTCTGGGTGCATTCCAAGAGAGACCGCTTTGGGGCTCACAGTGGCCCTGGCTTATGAAGCGAGAAGATCTACAGAGGTCCTGGCCACAGGAGCTTCTCCCCTTCGACAAGTACCTTCTATTACAGGGTCATGCATGTCATTTTAGGAGTCAAGAGGCTGAGGCAGGAGGATGGAGAGTTTGAGGCCACATAGGACTATAGAGTATGGCCCATTTTTTAAAAGTAAAATAAAATTGAGCTAGAGATGTAGCTCCGTGGGCACAAAGCCCTGGGTCCCATCACCAGCACCACGTAAACCAGGTGTGGAATGGACCTTTAATTCCCCAGTACTTGGAGGTAAAGACAGGAAGATCAGAAGTGTATGGGCCTCTCTGGCTACATACAGTAAGAGGCAAGCCTTGGCTACATAAAACTCTGTTAATACTTAAATAAGTAAACAAATACATATTTTTTTAAAAGAGAGATAAAACTGCCTTCAGCTAGTTGCTCTGTAGCTACTTTTACTAGTAAGGGCTTAGTTAGCTACCAGAGTCTGATCCTGGGTTCTATAAGAAAGCATACTGAGCAAGCTATGAAAAGCAAGCCAGTGAGCAACAGCCCTCCATGGCCTCTGCATCAGCTCCTGCCTCCAGGTTCCTGCCCTGCTTGAGCTCCTGCCCCAAATGCTTTTGCAGATGAACCTGCTAAAAATAAAAGAGTGAGTGAAATAAACCCTTTCCTTTCCAAGTTGCTTTTCATCACAGCAACAATAACCATAACGAAGGTGCCCTCTAAAACGGTAAGCCAGCCCCCAAGTAAATGCTTTCTGTTAGAGTTGCCTTGATCATGGTGTCTCATCACAGTAACAGAACAGTAGTTGGAATAGTAACAAAGGCACGCGATGTCGGTGTCTGTCTGTCTTCGGGTAAGTATGGAAGAAGAGTGAACACGGACAAGAGGAATGTAAGAGGTAGACCCCTCTAACCACAGTTATCCCCATCTACGGAGAGCAAGAGCTCATTTCTCCACTCCAAAAAGGCATGATCCTGCCAACAGCTACTCGGTTCTTAAAGGGCCACCTTCCAGTTCTGCCACAACTGAGTCAAGTTTTGGTCAGGACTATTGGCATTCACACCAAAGCAAGTGCTTTGGGGCCATCCATGTGCATGAGTTCAGAACCACATTTATACGTGCGATTTGTCTTGTGGCTAAGTCTGTCCATCCTCTGAACACCCTATCCTACCCAGTGCTCAGAACAGACATGGCCCTGCTGCTGGTCACAGCTTCAGACCTATGGATCCGGTGATACCCGCAGGGCATGCTGTCCTCTGTCCCTTACAAAGGCCTAGACGGCCCCTGTGACCCCACCAATACTGATGACCCACACTGCTGCACCTCCTGCTGCTTGGGAAATCTGTGTTCTCTATGACAGCGCTCCTTGGTTCACTCAAGCCTCTCCACTGAGCAAGGTTCAGGGATCTGGGGAAACCTGGGGTGACTGCACATCACTACATCACTTAATCAGTTAATCTCTGTTTGTTCCCTCTTCCTCAGGTAGGGCCAACTTTTGCAAGATGGCTGGAGACATGCACACAGCAGTCCCATGTGCACAGGCCAGTGCTCTCCACAAAAGTCCTCACACACACTCAGGGCTCAACAACGATAATCCTATTTGGGACAGCCTCCATTGTGGCTCTTCTTCCAGAAGGCAACTGTCCAGAAGGGAGTTCTTGTTTTGAATACAGGGATTCATGTCCCAGATTCTGGGGAGGGAATTGGGGGCTACACATAAGCATGGCCTCAGTGAGCTCAGTTTAAGAAGGAAGAGAAGATGCCTGCCCGAACTTGGGGTGTGCTGGTTAATGTTTAACAACTAGCTTTGCCAAAAGAAAAAGGAAGGAAAGAAAGAGAGAGAGAGAGAATAAAAACCAAGCCTATCTGATCACAGAGTTAGACAATTCCCCTAGTATAATAGTACTAAAAGAATATATAAGACATGCACAAAGCACCAAGACACAGTAGGTCTTCACAGGCATGCTTCTTCTGCTCTACCCTCTGCAGCACAAAAGCAGATGGGAACTCTATACACAAGCTCTCTCAGCCCCCAGGATGCTCATGCAGTCCCTGGATGCCTGCACTGCTCTCAGGATGCATGCTCACCAGTGCATTGGACACACACATGCACGCACACACATATGCGAGCATGCACACACACACACCCTTTTCTTGGTCCCGGATCTGGTTTTGGAGGCAGTCAATGTTGTCTGTCTGTGAGGCCTGCTACCATGTCTATCTCAGAGTGAGATTCTGTTCCCTGATTTGTTTCCCAAATGCTCAGTCTTTCAACAACAAACCCTACTGCTTAAGGGAACTCATTTCTGGAAATGTCTTCGACTGTAATTATGATCCAGATACACACCTAATAAATCACTAGCCATGCATGGCTTCCAATGTAAATGCTACCTTTTTGCATTAGGGCCAGTGAGAGGAGGTGGGAGAGAAAGGAAAGAAGAAACTGCCCCTGGACACCACCAATGTCCCCAGCCCCCTGCATCCCCACCCCCTCCTAGACAGGGACAGGTCTTTGGCTGAGGGGCTGGGACAAAATGGAGTCAGTCAGCAGACCAACTATTCAGACCCTCTCCTGGCACATCCAGGTCATCCTGGATTCTTTGTGCCCCAACTTCACGGTGCCAGCAGGCCCTTCACTGAGTCTTTCTGGGCAGGTGCAGGACTGCCCTCCCTAGGGTTCCTAGGCTCTGTTCCTCCCTCTTCCTGCATCACTCACTGGATGTTTGTGTCCAGAAATGTGCTCTCCTACTTCACGTCCTCCCCACAACCCTTTTCACCTCACCTGTGTGGCTTCCCAGAGGAAGCAGCAATCTCTCCACTCAGTACTCACCAGCTCCAGGCTGGCAGTCTGATTTACACTGTCCAGAGCTGCAGGCCCAGAAACCATCAGGTCCGGCCCTGAGCTGCAGAGCCGCAGATACATCTTTTTAAAGATCTGGAAGCCACTCTCCTGAATCCTCTTTCCAACCTGTGCTTTCTTTTCCTGATTTTCCATTCTGGTTCACCCACTTCAGTTCCCTGGGCTGGATCCTCAGCCCTGCTTGCTCAGCTCTGACCTTTGACTCTTATGAGAGCATTTCCTGGGGAAGGTGATAAGCTGTGCTCCTGGAGGCATGAACAGGTCCTCCTATGAGGTGGTGAAGCCCTTTGACTGTTCACACGGCAACTAGGCCCACGTGTGCATGCCTGCTTTGGGGGAGGTCATGTTGGTGGGAGAGGGGCACAATGCTCACTTTAAGGAGAAATAAAATGCTGTCCTTGAACTCTGGCAGCCAGCCAGAGTTCAGCCAATCACAGTTTACCCTTAATTGATCTATCAGATTAGCTTTAATGGCTTAGGGAGGAAGTGGAAACACATCAGGAAGTGATTACAATAGATGAGACTGCTCTCAGGGATTCCATTTGATCTTCTAACGGTCTATTCCGTGAGGGAGGAGGGGGTCCCCATTTTCCAGCCAACGCAGCAGCTCTGCCAGGCCGAACAACTCTCCTGATGTCACTAGGCAGCAGTGGAGAATTCTGGAAAGCTGGATGGACATCCCAGAGCTCAGTCCTGGAACACCTAGTCCCAGCACCCTGCAGGGCTGAGACCCACAGGGCTTCCAGCACAGACTCCCTAGCCTTGTGTGAGTCCATGAAAGCTTTGGGGTTCTGGACACCTTCTCTCCCACCTCTCAACCCCATGCTCCTCTTCTTCACTTTGCCTTGNGGAGGATCAGTTCGGTTTTTATCTGGACAGGAGTCTTTCAGGGCAACCCAGGAAAAAGACATTGATTTATGATAAAAAAGAAGTAGGATGCGAAGATTCAGGGCGGCAGGGGTGGGTGGGCGCTAAGAGATGGTATCAGAAAGAATAAAAAAGATTCCCTCCGCCTTAAAAAAAGATGGTGATGACGATCCTGCCCTCTGATGCCTCAGTAGGCGTGGGCTGGAAAATCTTTTCATGTAAAATTGAAATAGAATTGCGAATGAGGAGAAAGCATCTTGGGGCTTGGGTGTGCCTTCCAGGACTGAATTAAATTAAAAACATATCGATTTTCCCTGCCAACAAACAGGCCTGGCACTGGAGAAGGGGGCGTAGCTTGGGGAAGCAGCTTGAATCCCTGTCTCAATTCACCAGCATCCTTCTGAGTCCTAGCAAATTTATAATTGGCCCAGTGGGTTATGATTAAAAAAAAGCCAGAAGAACCAATTAACAGCAGCTTCCTCTGACCTCCAGTTTTGGGTGGTAGGAGACAAGGTAATGACTTAAGTCAGAGGAAGGAAGGGAAAAAAAAAAGGAAAGCAACCCTGAAAATAAAAATAGAAAATATCAAGAGCAAAGACCTAAATCTTTTTGGCTCCCTGATTAATAACCCTGTCAGGCCGATCACAAGCCCTAAACAGCGACGCTCGTTGCAGCTGAATTTTTTATACTTTCTATTAATCTTTAATGATAGCTTGGTCACCTAATCTCTTTTATCTTGTCAGATAAATGTATGGTTAACAGGATAATGAGATTTCTAAAGTCCCATCCCAGCTCCCAGCCATCTAGTGCATGCAGCGACCTCTGACCCCTGGCAGACAGAGGCACCAGGGTGCTCGTAATTGGGAGGTGTGCTGGGGGTGTATGGGAAGCTGAAGGATGGTTTAAACTTTGATTTGAGGTCAGCAAGGTCACCAAGCTCTGGAAGACCAGCCGGGTTTTATTACCAGCTGCCTCTGATGGGGATATAATTAGATTTAGCTATTGCCTTATTAATAAGTAATCGCTTCCCCCACCGCTGTGGGTGGGCAAATGTATTCCTTGGATAATTTGAGGACATGAGCCTGGCTTTATTAAGAAGAATATATCATGCATGTTTGGCCAGGAGCAGACACCCATCTGAATTTCTAGACTTTGAGGGAACTTTGTCATTTTTACTCATTTGTGGTACTGGATAAACTGGACACTGCTTTCCAATTCTAGCTCTGCCTCAGTGACTTCAAACTCTTTGCTGTCACAGGGGATCCTTGTTTTGATAACTGAAGAGCAAAAGACTTCTAAATAATTCTAACCATCCATCCATGTATCTATACACGCCATTTGTTCATCCATTCCCCCACCCATTCAGGAATTTATGAATGTACCCCTCTGCGCATCCATTCATGCATTTATGCATGCATTGATAAATCCATCCATCTATTCATGCATGAATGCAGCCATCCGTGTATTTATTGGATTATTGTTGTTTTGATTTGTTTTGTTTTGAGGCAGGGTCTGTCTAAGTGGCCCTGGTTGTCCTGGAAGTTGCTCTGTAGACCAGGCTAGCCTCAAACTCACAGAGATCCACCTGCCTCTGCCTGCTGAGTGTTTGGATTAAAGTTGTTTACCATTACGCCTCGCTCATCTATTTTTACACATACATTTACCTATTCATGCATCCATGCACCTCATGTATCTATGTATCTCCCATATATCTCTCCATATGCCATCTGTCCATCCATGCACCATCACTGTTCCTTATTCCCCAATGATATAAAAACATGCTAAATGCTTGTTCAGCCCTAGATGACGGAGGAAGTGTCCGAGAATCAAAGACCTACCTTAAGCCTTGAGTGATATAAGCAGAGAAGTAAGTGAAGCTCCCTTCAAAGTGAGTTCAAGGCTGTTTGGGGGCATATTTATGAAATGCTGGACATGGTTTTGACATTGCTACCTCCCAGACCTGGCATTCCTAAGATGTTCCTGCCTGGCAACATGCACATCATTCCTGCCTTTCAGAGAAGGTCCGGGATTCAGGAAGGAGGTGCCTGGGGGGCTGGGGAGCTTGTGAGTGTTTTAGAAGTTATATTTCCCTTGAATGTCCCCTTATAAACAGCCGGGACAGTATTTGGGGAGGGGAATGGAAGGAAGAGAAACACCATGGATGAGAAGTGGAGTGAAGTATTATCCCTCCATAAGCCTAGACTGAGCAGCTGCTTGGGTGTGGTCTATGAGAACACCATGTCCTAGCCATTGGTTGTTGCTGGTGTTTGTTAGGTACCATTATTTAGTTTTTTATTTTTTAATCTGGAATTTGTTATGCTGGACACCTCTTTCCTATGTGGCAACTAGGGCATTAAGCTCCACTGTGTTACTATGAACTCAGAAACTTCTATTCCACATTGGTATTTCTCACTGGAGAAAGGAGTACTTACTTAGAAAAGTGTTCTGGCCACATCCCCTCCATATTGTCTAATTGATGTCACACCATTATTTTATATTTCATGAGAAAAGGTCCTGTTAATTATGTTGTGGCACATTATTAGTTATAGAATTTATTGACTCACAAGGTGTCAAACGGCAAGGAGACATGTTTCAAGGTTGATAAAATATTGTAGCTTCAACCAGTTCTATTGTTGGAATTTCTGTTTCTCAGGATTTCAGGAGATAGCCATAAGATTATGTGGTGGCTCACGGTCATTTGTCTTTCTGAGTCCTCTGGGCTTTTAGATCTCTACCCCAGAGCCTCTGGTGCCATCTCTGGCAGGAAAGGGTGGTGTGGAGAAGTGTCAGAGGAGGGAAGGTCCTAGGCCTGGTTCCCCACCCTTAACTGGGGAGCCATGACTGGTCTCCCTTACTCAGAGGTAGAGTCCCTCTGCTTCCCTCCCCGTTCTTTCAGGACCACATCATTCGTTTACAGTTTGGCCCTCCTCCTAGAACAACTGTCTTCCATCAGGAGCCCTTCAGGTTGAGTGGAAGGGGGCCAGGGGCTGGGGCTCAGTGGGTGGAGTGCCTGCCTAGCGTGCATAAAGCCCTGGGTTGGGTCCCAGCCCTGTGTCGAGTGGACAATGGAAGTGCACACCTGTAATCTCTGTGATCAGGTGGTGGGTGGAGGCAGGAAGATCAGGAGCTCAAAGTCATCCTTGGCTACCTAATGAATTCAAGGCAGCCCAGGCTATATGAGACCCTATTTCAAAGTAACAAGACAAAATAAACAACCAAAAGAATCAAATCCAAATCAAACTGAAAAGTCAGGTGGGGGTGGGTTTTTCCCTGTCTCTGAACATTTCCCCACCTCTTCTAGGGTTGACTAGCATTTAGCAATTATTTATACGATTGGGGGAATGAGGGGTGGTGGGTGGGCAGGGGGGTGGATGGAGACTGGCCAAGTAGGAAGGCAAACTCGTATCTGTCTGTCCCTCCTGTCAAGGCCTTTGCTTTCTCTGCTGTCTCCACTAAGAGATGTGGTGAGTGATGTTCTCTTAGGTAAGTTGTACTGGGGTTCCTCACTTCCACCTCCCTCCACAAAGGCATTCAACCTCCTAAACGTGCCCTAGTCTTTCCCGACACTGGATGACTAAGAATCCCAGGAGTAATCTACAGCCTAGTTCACACAAAACAGTGACTGTTACCTTACAGAGTGAAGTGGGGAGACTTGACTGCCAGAGAGAAAGCAGCGGCTCTGTGGGCAAAAGCAGAGACTGGCGAGGACCAGTATGCAGCCCTGAGCCAAGGATGCCGACAACCTTGGAAGCTAGAAGAGGCAAGGGAGGGACTTTCCTGGGATCCTGCAGAAAGAAGCAGTCTGGTTACACCTTGACTTTAATCAAGACTCACTTCAGCTCTGGAGACTCCAAGGGAGCTGAGCAGGAGAGGTCTGTTGCTGGGAGTCACAAGGTCAGTGGTAATCGGCTACAGTGTGAAAGGGAACTGAGTCCTAGCTGCCCAATCCTCTGGCTCCATCATGACACCAAAGGATTGTCCCTCCTGGGAAGATGGCTTGGTTTGGTAAAGTACCTGTTGTGCATGCCTGGGGCCTGAGTTCAGATTCCTAGCACCGACACAAAAAGCTGGTCAGGGTGACATGTGTCTGTAACCCCAGTGCTGGAGGGGTGGAGACAGGAGGATCCCTGGAACTTATACAGCCATTCTATCTGAACAATGAGCTTCAGGTTCAGAGAGACCATGTCTTGAAACATAAGATGGAGGATGAGGAAGACTCCCTGATCTCTGCTCTACACACTGGCGCGCACACACACACACACAACTCACAAACACATACACACACATAACACACACACACACACTGTCCTTTTGCACTTAGAGCCATGTTCTAGTTTGCTTTCTATTGCTCTGATAAAACACTGACTCAAAGCAACTTGGGGAGGAAAGGGTTTATTTGACTTATGTCGTCATAACTTCATTCACGAAGTCAAGGCTGAAACTATGAAGGGATGCTTCATATAGACTTGTTCTTCATAGTTCTCTTGGTGTGCGCTTACGCTGCTCAGGACCACCTGCACAGGGGTGGCAGCACCCACCGTGAGCTGAGCCCTTCGACATCAGTCATTAATTTAAAGAATGCCTCACATCAACCTTATGGAGGCATTTTCTCAATTGAGGTTCCGTTTTCCAAATGACTCTAACTTGTGTCCAGTTGGCAAAAGCAAAAACAAAACAAACAAACAAAAAATAATCAGCACAATATACAAGCCTATATGCCAACAACAGCTCAGGAAACCTCGTTGCTATCTAAAGACGTAAAGAAGGGGAGGAACTGGCTTAACACAAGAAGCTGCTGGATATGGGTGGGACCGGAGGCCCAGGGCATCTGGTGAGGGAGCAGTCCCCTCTCCACTCTTCCGAACTATGCTAGTGCCACAGGGGTAGCCAGAAAGGCAAGCTCTGTGAGCCTCATGCTATTACTATGTCTCTCTCTGTCTCTGCCTCTGTATCTCTGTCTGTCTGTCTGTCTGTCTGGTATGTGTCTGTTCGTGCATGCATGCACATGTGCACACCTACAAATGTGTTGCTTTTTACCTCTTTTTTTCACAGTTTTGTTTTGTGTTTTTTGTTATTCGGTCTCTGCAGCAGATGCCAGGCCTAGGGTTTAATAAGGAAAGACACATTACCATGATTTTACACCATTTCTCTGCTTCTCCGTTTCTGGCAGAAATGTGACATCACTAAATGTTCACCCAAGCCATTTCTGGTTCTCCCTGGGAACAGCCCTTGCTTCTGGGTAGGGTGGGTGTGGTCTGGCTGATGGAAGGTGACAGAAAGGAGAGGGATGAGGTAGAAACTACAGAGAAGGCTCAGGACTGGAGAGGACCGGTCTAGGTTTGTGCTTCTGTCCTGTCAGTCCCCAGTGTAGGACACAAGCAGGAAGCAGGGAGCTAAGCCCTGTGCAGAGCTAGTGACAGAGCAGCAGAGGCTCTCCATCAGAGGCAGGTATTATCCCACGGAGCTAAAGGGACCCTGTGGCAAGGCCCTTGCACCCTTTCTCCAGGGACCCGCAGTCTACACAGCAAAAGCGAGTGGGTGCCAGGACCGAGGGCAGTCTCAGTTTTGATGAACTGTACACTCCTTTCATCTCTTGATACATTCTATGTTCTAGACTTTTCCTAGGCTAAGAACAAATCCCTGGCAGTGTTGAAGAGGGTGAGCTCTGGAGGCAGATGCAACTCTGTCACATGCTGGCTCCATGACTGGGGAAAGCTCCAAAGCCTTTCCATGCCTCGGTTTCCCCACCTGTGAACTGGGTATAACAATGACAGACACCCAATAGGATTGTCTTCAGCAAGTTAGCTCAGTAAACAAAAAGGGTATTTGGGGGCCTTGTGTCTCTCCATACCTCATGCTCTGTGTACCTCCCTTCCTACCCACATACCCAAGCCACTGCCTAAAAAAACCAACTTCCAGATCAGTTTATTACCAAAACACAGTATAAATGTTTTCTTGTGATCCACAAATGGCTCCTCAGCTCTGCAAAATGAAATATCCCTTTCATTATGGAATGAAGAAGCCATTTATCCGGTGTCTTAAGTGGCATAAATAGGCTGCGTAGCCGTCAACAGAGGGGTAATGGCACTGTTTATTTTCGCCAACTCGGGACAGGCTGACACAGTGTGTACGCAGGGGAGGGATGGAGGCTCCTGGAAGGGGAATCAAGAATCCTTCACTCCCGCCAGGAACAAGGTACGGAGCACCTGCTCCCAGGCTGCACTTGCCAGGGATTCCACCTGGCATCTCAAGAAGCCAGCGCTGAGCTGAAGCCAGGGGAACCCCATCTGGGGAGAGGATGGAGAGATCCAACAGGCCTAGGCTATCACCTGCCCTACCCACGGTCACCACTGTCATTACACACACACACACAC
>LOEQ01000069.1:118828-131704 GCA_001685075.1 Bramus lutescens
CCTCCTCCTCCTCCTCCTCCTCCTTCTCAAAACAACTACCAGGAGCTGCTAATTTCCTTATCACTCTTAGTTGCTTCTCTGCACTCTACCTTCTCAGCTCTTCAAGTCTGCTCTGCCGGGGATTTCTTTGCAAGACAGTTTGCAAACTTCAGTTTGCTCTGAGTGGGAACGGGAGTGGGAGGTCCATACTCCGTAGGAGGTGGACGGAATCTCCCATCATGGCGACTTCTTCAACTTGCATGTGAATCCCCCAGAGGTCATGTGGATGGCTGGAACCCACCCCAGAGCAGCTGATTATGATTCCAAGGATTTGGGATGTACTGAAGAGTTTATGTTTCCATGGATGCAGAAACTTCTCCTCCATGGACCACATCTTGAGAGCTGTTTGTCTGAGGGTTATGGCAAAACCCAAGGCGAGTCTGAGCTACGTTCTTTCTTCAGTCTCACAATAAGTGGGTGTTTTGGATGGTTCTATTTTATGGATGCAGAAATGGAGGCCTAAGCATAAGGAAACTTCCCAAGTCCATTGTCTATAGGTGGAGAGACTGAGATTTAAATATGTGTGGGCTGCCCTCAGAGATGGGCCACCAGAACTGTCCTGAGGGCCCAATGAGAGGGCATTGGCTAAATAACCATTGGGTTTGGCCTAATCATTGACTGTAGACAGTGAGTCCCACCTCCTCCAAAGGGAGGGAAGAAAGTGGAAAGTCCAGGGACAGCAGGGAGGCAGGGAGAGGAGGCCTCCGTTCTGTTTGCCTCTCAGCTGGGCATGGTAGGCCCACAGAGAAGAGCTCTCCACGTGACTGGACCATAATCTCTTCATCTGTCCAGGTGCCCTCAGCAGTGTGGGAGCACTGTCCTGTAAGAGCCCTTTGCTGGGTTACAACATCTTTGGGGTGCCCTTGAGAACTCCCCTCTCCTGTCTCTGATGCTGTCCTGGGTACAACCATGACCATTCCTGAGAAGTTTACCAATCTCCCATAGCAGTAGGTGTCCACTTGTGAGAACCAGTTCAGACACAGTCTCACAAGGTTCATGTATTTATTAATTATTATTAATATTACTATTAGTGTGTGTGTGTACATATGTATGTAGATATGGGCAATGCATGTGAAGACCAGAAGACTAGCTTGGTGTCCTTCCTTAGACTCTGTCTACTTTGCTTTTGAGGCAGCGGTTCTCACTGGCCTACAGGTCACAGATTCAGCTATGCTGGTAATAACCCTGAGGGATCCACCTGCCTCTGCCTCCCCAGTACTTGGATTACAAGCCTGTGCCACCACATCTGTCATCCCTACCCCCGCCTTAGATTCTGGGGATTGAACTTGGGCCCTCATACTTATAGGGTAAGCACGTTATTGACTGAGCCATCTTCCCTCACCTTCTCATCCTACTGGATAAAATTACAACCCATAACTCCTGCCTTACCTTTGCCCTTCTCATTGCTGGGCAAAGAAAACCCACTTGATAGCGGAAACACTAAGGTGGGTCTCTGGGCATAGCTTCTAAACAGAGATGGAGTGCATGCACCATCTTCAGAGCTGGAAGGACCTATGGTCAGGCTAGGTGGTTGGACTGGATGATCCAGAGGAAGACTCATGTTCCAAGCATGCTCCACCCTGTTTTGGTAAAGTGCAGGAATGTGCAGTCAGTTATATAAACCTAAGAGCCTTCTTGTCCCCATTTAAAAGTGGGCACCTGGCTCTCCTTGCTATCATGCCGTCTTTGGGATGAGCCTGCAGGTCCATCAGAGTCTGTTGTAAACCACTACCATGCCCAATCACCCCCTTTTAAAGCCCCCCATCCTTTGTGAGGCACAGAAGGATAAAGGACATCTTGTGAACACAGTCCCCATGTCACAGGGCACCCGCAGCAGCCTTCCTGGGTCGCTCCACAGCAAACAGGAGGAATGAAGATGAGTGGTTCTGAAAATGTCACTGCTCCTTTGCACAGAGCGAGGGGCAGGCAGGATGTCACTCACCACTGGAAAAAAATCTTCATCTCCAGCGGAAGAAAGAAAGGGCTGCCCCGAAAGCTGTTCAGCCATGGGAAGAGGACTCTCAGCAGCACACAGAGCCCTCCACCCCCTGTCCATGACCTGGGGCAGGACATGTGAAGTCTGTCTTCTCTAATCTCTATGGGGATGTGTGTGCAGGGTCTCTCTTAATGATAGCACAAGGCACATATGACAGGCATCTGGCCTGGGACGAATGTTTGAACAGAGCCATTGGAGAGCAGAAATGCATGTAATGTGGCCTCCCCTGTATCTGAGGAAAACTCAAGTTGAATCTGAAGAGGGGTGGGGGAGGAAGAGAAGGCGGAGGTGGTGGAGACAGCTAGCTCTTAGTTCACCCAGCTATGGTGAACAGGTCTCGAGTTTCTCTGGGGAAATAGACAAGGCTGTGGGAGGCCATATGAGTGCCATCTGCGTAGGTGATTCCAACCACTGCCGTCGTCTCCATTCTGGATCTAATTAGATACTGATTTGTCTTTAACAACTTTGGAATACCCTTTATACCCTGAGAGCTCAAAGCAACTTGCCAGGAAATAGCACGTAGCTTATGGGGCCCAGAGAAGATGTTTCAGAGCACAGGCCTGGGTTTCTGTGTTATTACATCTTTTTAACTCTGCCTCCAGCCCCGGCCCCATCTACAAATGACAAGTGAGGAAGATATAATTATTGGGAACACCTGTCTGAAGACAAGTCAGCGATGCTCCAGCCCTCTCTATTTTCTGCTGACTTTCGAGTCATGAGTTTGGCCTTTAGTGGCTGAGCCACCTCTCCAGCTTGTGACTATTTTCTGTTTAACAGCAAAACTTGGGGTTATTCTCCTGATCCCCAAAAGGTCTCCTGTCTGGCCACAAGTAGCCCTTAAGACCATGCTCTAGGATCTAGCACCTAGAGTCTAGATACTGACTCAGGATGTCATGATGGGCCTAGGGATCTGCATTCTGACAAGGTTCTCTAAGGCTGCTAATGATGGGAGTAGGAGGCCCATATCCATCAAGACACACTATTGGGCTGGTGATAAGGCTCACCGAAATGCTTGTCTAGCATGCATGAATCCCTGGGCTCAGTATCTAACATTGTACACTGGGAACGGTAACACACTTGTACTCTTGTAATCCTAGCACTTGAGAGGCAGAGACAGGAAGATCAGAAGTTCAAGGTCAAGATTACCCTGAGCTATGAGACTCTGTCTTAAATTACAAAGCACACAGACACACACATACGGACGGACACACACACACACACACACACACACACACACAGCTTTGGCCTCTGCTATACAGGCAATGATGGGTATATGGACCAAACCAGGCCTAATAAATCACCTTCCCTCCTTCCAAAATCTATCAGGATTCACACCTTGTGGGAGCCAAGAGTTTCCTTGGCAACAGACGACTAATTTAGAAGTCTCTGTGAACAGGTGGGAGACAAGAAGAGACACACAAGCAGGTGCCACGTTAAAACAACAGGGTCCTGACAGACTCAGGTACACACAGTGGGGGTGGGATGAGTGGGGGTGCTCAGGCAGAGACAACCTGGCCCAGTGTTCTCTTTGGAAGGAAGGCAACTAATGAACTCTTAAGAGTGGGTTATCCAAAGCCTGCCTCTGGAGCTGGTGGAAGTATGAAAATTCTGGTAACTGAATCTGGAAGCTGCCAAGGAAGTGGACTTCTAGAAGCAGCTAGCTCCAGAGAGAACTTATGTCCAGCAAGCTCAGACTGGCAGGTTCAAGACCTCAGCTCTCAGCAAGTTCTTTGCTCATGACAGCTCTGACTTCCTCTCTGGGACCTCTGCTCCAGCCATACATACTGCCTATGCTGTGTGTGTGTGTGTGTGTGTGTGTGTGTGCGTGTGCGTGTGCGTGTGCGTGTGCGTGTGCGTGCGTGTGTGTGTGTGTACAGGCCAGAGAACAATTTCAGTTGTTTTCCTCAGGAACACCTCCCACCTTCTTTGAGGCCCTCCATTGTCTCCCATTTGTCTGGAGCTCACCCATTAGGCTAGACCAGGGTGGCCGGCAATCCCTGGGCTCCTCCCGTATCTGCCTCCTCAGCACTGGGATTACAAGCTAAATGTGAGAGTTTTTGCTTACTTTGGGGTCATACCACCATGCCCAGCATTGCTCTATATGGGTACTAGGGATCAAACTCAGGTCCTCCTGCTTGTGAGGGCAGCACGTTACTGACTGAGCTAGCTCCCTCCAGCTCATTGCCTTTGTCTTGAGACTGTAGCACTGCTATTGTGTGGATTCACACTCCCAAGGCACACTTCAGTCCCCAACTCTGCGTGGCATCCTTAACCATGCCCGCAGAATGTGTTCTCCCTTTCACATTTCTTCCAGTACTGTGAGCTGACCTCAGTGTCCCTTCAGGGAAAAGATGGGACCTTCAGAGAGTTTGGAGGATCAGAAGCCTCATGGTGAGGCTACAATGGACTGTATGCTGCTTCATCAGTGGTGGCTGTCAACAGGCACAAAGATTCCCATCTTTCCCACACATCACAACTTAGGGATGCTTATTCCTATTCCAGGTCAACCAAAGCCAATATCTGTGGGGCAACTAAGTCATTTCAGTTATCAGCCAGGTTACTGTGTGTGACTTGTGTGTTACTGTGTGTACCGTGTGTATGATGGGTAACTTTAATTGTCAGCTTGTCATAATCTGGAATTACCTAGGAAGAGTCTTTTGGAGGATTTGTCTAGATAAGGTTGGCTTGTGGGGATTGTTTTAAATGTTAATTGATGTGGGAAGACTCAGTCCTCTATGGGTGGCACCATTCCCTAGTCAGGAGACAGGCGGACTGTATGCAGAGAGCAAACTGAGCACTGACAAGCATGAGGGAATTCATTTATCTTTACTCTTGTCTGTGGTTGTAACTGGCTGCTTCAAGTTCTTGCTTTGACTTCCCACAACCATGGGCTATAAGGCCTGGAATTATAACCACATAAACTCTTTCTCCCTAATTTCTTTTTGTCAGGATATTTTGTCACAGCATCATATATGAAACTAGGACTCTGTGCTACACACTGCAGGTTGAGGATCTCTGCAATGGGTTGTTCTTCATCCTTAGCCATGGGAAGGCCATTGGAGAATGAAGCCACTTTCTTTTATTGTAACACCGCACTATTGTTCATTGATTCTTTTCTCACCTCTGTTCATTGACAATGGCCTAACTGGGTGCAGCCAAATTAGCCAAATATCCAGAGATGATTGTCAAGGCTAACAAGTACCTGTGCAGACACTCCTTCTGGATGATGCCTTTGACAAGTATCAAGCATTTATATGGCACGAGACTGATTGGAGAGTGACTTCAGTGTACCAACACAAGTCCCATCTGTCTTGTTCAAGGAGAGTCAGCCTCCTAGTGAAAGCTTGGAAGAAGGGCAGGGATGATGGGGTGAAGCTCTGTCCCTAAGGTTTAGTTATGGAGGCCCCACTGCAGATCTTTTATCTGCCATGGGCTCCTCAGGCCTAACCAGAGGTAGAAGAGGTGGAATAGAAATTCTGAGTTATTTAACGTGAGTCAGCTCATTCATCTTCTTTAGAGACTGGCTGTTTCCCACTGGCCCTGGCCCTGGTTTAGAGCCAGGAGGGTTACTAAAATGTCAAGTACCAGCTAAGGATGGCTATACAAGCTTCTAAAGAAGTTAGGCTGTTGGCTTCCTACTCCTTGAGCATGTTCTGGAAGTAATCAAACCAATTCTTTCTCTGAATATATGGGAACCTTCCAGATTTCATTACTCTAAAAGCCTGACTACCCAGTGTGAGTGGGCTGACCCACCTTAGCCTGCTCCCTTTCTAAACTGTACTCCAAATGTCCTTGGTGGCTCTAACTCTGGTCAAGGCTGTACACTGCTACTGGATTTGTTCGAGTCTGGGCCCTGGCAGTCCTAATGAGCAGGATCAGCTATTTGTCCTCAACAAGCTAATAAAACAAACAATAGTGAAAAACCAAGGGGTGGGAGTCAGATTTAGTCCATGTGGCCACATTGAGAAGAGGAACAAAGAGGACCGATGAGCCCCTCCCATGTCCATCTGCAGGGTCCTGATTTGAAGTTTTGGTTTACGTAGATCAAGTGTGTGCAGAGTTCAGCAGTCCTGGTCAAGGTGTGGTCCTGCTCATTAGCTCTCAAGCTCTCCGGCATGATGGTCTGGTAAGCTGCTTGATGTCTTGTTCTCAAAGATAAGCTTTGGCTGGCACCAGGCTCCAGTCTTTTCTTTCTGTCTCCCAGCATGAGATTTCTGGGCAAATTCCAATTTTGTGAAATCCATTGTTTCAGTAGTCTGATAATCAAGTGATGAGTGCAAGTGTGTCTTTGGAAAATCTTTGTTCCACACCACAAGGCGCCAGTCTATGCTGCCCTTCCTCTGGTTCTCCCCAGGCTCTGGTCACACCATCACTAGCTTCTCCTGAATACAGCCATCTTCCATGTCGCTGTCCCAGAAAGACAAACCCAAGGCCCTGCCTGCATGCAGGCCCCACTCCTGTCTGTGCCCTGGACCCATCTCTCCCCTTGATCTTCTGCTGAGCTTGTTTTCTCCTCTGTCACAGTCAGGGGAAACGTGTGGCTGTCGGAGCTCCTTGACTCAGGATGGTACTAACCCTGATAAACTCACGGAAAATGAAGTCGCCACAGTCAACAGCGGGTCTAATATACCTACCCCAGCAAACGGCACAGACTGGCTGAACAATCTAGATTGTTGGCCCTCATGGGTATGTGCCCAAGAGGAAGCTGCAGTTCATTACTTCTGCAAGTATCATTAGAGAGAACCGTGCTGTATATCCCTAAGCCGGGAAGGGGGTCAGAGTTAGTTGTTTCTATTGAACATGCGTCGCTGTTGTACCATTAGGAGATTGTAAGTCAAGCGCTCAGAAGTCTGGGCCCTTTGTATTTCGCTGGCATAGTCGGGGGCCATGTGCTCTGGGCTACTGCTTTAGGGATTTGGTTTTATTTAACAAGAACAATTTTAGTTCTTAGATCTCAACATCTGCATTTTATTTTCTTTTCTCTGCATGTACAGGCCTGAGGTTGATTACAGATGTCTTCCTTAATTACGCTCTGTCACATATTGAGACAGGGTCTCTCAGCTGAAACCCAGCTCTCCAAGTTGGCTGGTCTAGTCATCCTGTTTTCTCTGAGAAGCCCGTTTCTACTTCCAAAGCTCTGCAATTACAAGGCCACCCATGCACTATTTATTTGTGTGCTGGGGATCTGAATCCAGTCCCCAAAATTTCTAGGCAAGCCCTTTACCCTCTGGTCCACCCTGCCAGTGCCCCAGCCACATTTTATTAATGAGGAAAGCAGTCATTTTTCACAGTTCAGTGATTGGCCAAGGCAGCAGAGCTGGTCAGCGTCAGAGCCCACATGTTCTCTGAGTTTCCATGTTCTGTTCTTTCACCTGTTTCCAGTGTTGTCAAGGCAGAATTTCTCCTTGTCTGCCTAGTCCATTGGATTTGACGTCAGCTAGCTTAGAATGACTCACAGCCCCGATTTTGTCATTCTGTTCTTTCGTCGACTTATCAACCATCTTGGCCCATTTCTTCACCTGTAAAAGGAACAAAAATAAGACCCATCATGCTTAGGCAAGAGGGGGAATGTGTCTCCCTGGGTGTGGCTTTTAGGGTGAGGCCTCATTAATTCTACCCTCTGTCCCTCACAGTACTAGACAGGTCCAGCACAGTAAACACTCACTAAATCTTTGTGTGCCCTCACAATGGCTCAGCAAGCAAAGATGCTTGTCACCAAGGCTGAAGACCTGAGTTTGATTCCTGGATCCACGTGGTGAAAGGAGAGAACTTACTCCCGATGGTTCTCTGACCTTTACATGTATGCACACATGCATGGCAAGTGCTTCCTACCCCCAACACACACACCAAGTAAACACATCCAAAATGCCTTTGGAATTCAGTTCAATGAAATGAAATCAAATGAGTCAACAGGTTAGAAAAAAAAATGGAAACATCTTCCTTTTGAGGCCAAATTTGATGGAGTGGGTTGTTGCGGTTCCACTCGCTTGTAACTGTTTTCTTATTTGCTTTGTTTAGCAAATTCCTTCACAGAGCTCAGGGGAGGGAGCTTGGGGAGGCAAGGGAAGGGTGTGGGAAGATGCTGGAATCGGAGAAGGAGCTGAGATTGTTGGTTGAACATATTGCTGTCTGTGTGGAAAGTGTTCGCAGCAGTTACAACTTGAGATGAATATGCATTAGCGGCAGTGCTGCAATTTGCCTGCGCGCGCCATGCTCCACTTGGAGACTTGGCAAGATGGGTAATTATCTCCACATTATGTGCCTTGTCTCTTTCTCTTCTTAATTAAGTAACTAATCTGGTGGAGGAGAGCTCTGTTTGTGTTTGTTTGGCAGGTGCAGCCTCGTGACAGTTGTCTGGAGAAGTTTCTTGGAAATTTATGAGACTTAAAAAAAAAAAACCAACAAAGAAACCTAACTGCTCAGAGCCGACCTGCTGGCGCCTGGGAGAATGAGAGTCAGGCTTGAAGCACTGGGCAAGGTGGTAGCTACCCTTCATACCAGGCTGGGTGGCTCCTGCTGGACAGGCTCACCAGGGGTATAACCTTCTAGATTTTTCTTGGGGCGGTAGGAAACATGTTGTTCCAATGTGTAGGCTTTCCTGGCTTCCTGTGGAATAGGAGAGTAGAGAGACCAGGCCCAGTGGTTCTTTCTACCATGACTTCTTCTAGAATTCTGCTTTTGAGTATGCCTTTTTTTTTTAATAATTTCCTTGGTCCTACCAAACAATCTGTGAAGGAATTGATTAAACAGGCTAAATGCTGACTTCATAATAAATACCAGTCACATGGTTCACAGACAAATTTGGTGACAGAAAGGTATTTGGCTGACTAGATTGCATGACCCCAAATCCCTGTCCAGTGACCCAAGAGGTACTGTGTACTGTATGCAGCAATATAGTCAGTCAGCAGGGTGCATGGATCATTGCTTTGATGGTTCCTTCATGCGGCACAGTGATAAAAGCTGGCTGTCCCAGGAGGGTACAGGATGGTGCAGCCTTGTGGGGGTCCATAAATTAGTTGCAAAAGAGGCCTTAGCATGGATGACCCTGAAGCTAATGGATGTTACAGATCCAGGAAGAGCCATTGAAAAGCCTGTCAAGGAAGGACTCCCAGAGGCCCGTCCCTGTGGATCACTGATGATGTCATCTGACCAAACATGAGTTCTTGATGAGGAAAGGAAGCTGAGGGCTGCTGATCTCAAGCAGCTACCCAGCAGCCCTTGCCTTGATCTGTGAATCCTGTTTTAGATCAGAGATGATGGGAGGGACTTGTCCTCTACGTAACTGTGCCCTTCCCAACACACACTGGATCAAAGAAACAAGCTGTCTGACTCCTAGTGGCTCATGTTGGGGAGATAGAGACTCAATACCTTTCCCAAGATGTCTGTATTCAACTTGCCTCAATCACAAGGAACTCGACGCCACCAAGAAGAACAAGCTTGAGAATGGGCTTCCTCGGGATTCTCTCCTGAGCAGTCTGTCTGGCCACTCCCTTTCACCTCAGTTGTATCATACCTGAAGGGAACCCAGCAACACTGCTCCAGATTCCTCACTAACAGGCCCCCAAGTGCGCGAGTGAATGCTGCTGTGAAAGCCTGTGGCAGGGAAGGGTCGTAATGAAGTTCCCTTGGCTAACTTAGCCTGGTGACCCCTTTGAGGTGATTACTCAATTACCAACTCGACTGGCTGGAAAGTCAGCTAAGAGATCCACCTTTGACTGGGTCTGTGAAGGCATGCCCAGGAAGAACCAACAGAGGGAAGAACCCCTCCCTCAGAGTGGGTGACATCTTCCAGTGGGGGTCCAGATAAAAAGAGGACTCTAGGGAAACGTGTTCCTTGCCTACCTGAACTTCCCTAGTAAGTTCAGATTATAGTCTACCCATTTTCTTCCAGCTGCCAGAGGTCCTTTACTGCGACCAGAACCCAGCTTCTTTAGCCTGAAGACTAGTGGCTCTCCAGGAATACTCTAAGCCTTCGTCATCAAATTGGAACTGCTGAAATATCCAAAGGCTCTTCAGCCTCTCTGGAAGAAGGACAGCCAATATTAGACTACCTAGCCCCTATAACCTCAGCCAGTCTGCTAAATCCTCTGTAAAATGTATAATCATTCTTTGGCTCTGTCCCTCTGGAGAAGCCTTCCCCCTTAGCTAACTTGGCACCCTCTCCACTGCCAGCCCTGTCGTCAACTCATTGACCCTACTGTGCACTTCTGGCCTTACTTAGGGGCTCACTTCTCCCCACAGCATCAGATGTTAGGAGAATGACCTCTCCCTTTCTACCTCCTTAAGGGCAAAGGGCCCGCACTTTATCCACACGGACTTTACCCGGCAGGACTTGCTGTGCACCAGATCCTGGCAGTTGATATTCTAGTGGGGGAGATGACAAAATATGGCTTACTAGATTTTGTCCATGAATAATTCTAGACACAAAGCTACAATTTGTGTGTCAATAGCTTAATATTCCCTACTATTTCTTTCTGGATGTCTCTGGAAACAAAGCCTAACCTCCCTCCAGGCAGACAATTCCTTAGGGCTGACCGGAAAGGTCACTCCAAGAAAGCAGAGAGACCACACGTTAACATTTCAAAGCCTCAGCGTGCCAAGCATACACCTTTGTTTCCTTGGCTGGCTCACTTGTTCCCAACAGGTACCCATGACACCCAGAGCTATGCCCCCAATTGGGTAGAACCCTGCTCTCACAGTGAAATGTGGATCCTCTTATTTTGTAAAGGGACCTTATGCTATTAATGTTAATCTCTCTCTCTCCTCTCTCTCTCTCTCTCTCTCTCTCCCTCCTCCTCCTCCTTCTCCTCCTTCACTTTCTCCTCCTGTCTTCTTCTTGAGTCTCTGGTGTCCAAGTTGGACTGAAACTCACTATGTACTGGAGGACCTTGAAGTGCTCACATCCAGTGTGCTGGGATGACAGACCTGTCCACTGTGCTGTTTATACAGTGCTGGAGGTGGAATCTGGGGGCTGTGTACTCTACCAACTGAGCTACAACCCAGCCTACCTCCATTTCTTCTGTTTTTTAAATTTCATTTTATAAATTATATTTATTTGTTGGAGAGGTGAGGGGGAGAATGCTATGTCATTTGCATGGAGGTCAGAGGACATCATTTCTTTGGCTGGCTAGATACCCAATGCTATCCTGGGAAAAAATACAAACAGTGGATCAAAACCATTAAGCATGACCCACAATTCAAACAGCCACCCTATGTTGAAAGGCTCTGGGTAGCAAGACACACACAAACCTCCGCATGCACACCCATGAGTTCCCATCAGCCTCTCGTTCTCCCCTGCTTGTCTTCCAGGATGGCTTAGAATGTCCTGTGATTCTCCAGTGTTCTGAGTCATCCCCTCATCTCCGCTACAGTGGAGCCTACAAAGACCTCTGTCCTCTGAACATTTACCATGTCATTGCTTGACCAGATCCATAAATATTGGTGCCCACACCCCTGCCTCTGAGATACCTAACGAGGACGCCACCCTGGAAATGCAGACCAGTGAGCACCTGATGTATTTCTTGGGCTACAGATGAGTGAGAATTCTTAATGGAAGTTATATCCTTAGTGACCCAAGAAATGTGGAGGGGGCAGAAACTCACTAAATCTTTTCTTTATTCCTTGATATTTGGGAGGGGGTGTCATATAGACAGTCTGCACTTTCTGGTCGCTAAAAGACAATCTGGCCTGGGAACTAATTCTGGCTTTGGGCAACTCACAGAAGCTGAGTCTAAACTGCAGACCCATTGTGGCTAAAATAAGCAAATGAGGCTGCAGTAATTTCAGGACAGCAAATGATGATTGCAAAGTGGCGTGGAAAAATGTTGTTTTCCAGGACGAAGGAAGGGCAAAGGTTTGCTTGGAGGGTTTCCCAGAGACAAGTCCACAACTGAGCCTTAGGGAAGACTCATTCCAGCTTCCCCAGCAGAATGGGCGAGAAGGAACACCCAACTTGGACAAATGATTTTGAAGATCTTATTTTTATTTTTATATATGTGTATATGTGTGCATGCCAGGGTGGATCCATATGCATATGAGTAGCCATGGAGGCCAGAAGAGGGCATCAGATCTCCTGGAGTTTGGTGTTACAGGTAGTTATGAGCCATCTGATGTGGGTGCTGGGTCCTGAACACAAGTCCTCTCCAAGAGTAATATGTACTCTTAGCTTCTGAGCCATCTCTTCAGTCTTTGAAGCAACTGTAATGTGGTGGTGGTGGTGGTGGTGTGTGTTTGTGTGTGTGTATGGTTGTGTGTGTGTTTGTATGTGTATATGTGTGCATGCGTGTATGTATATGTGTGTCTGTGTGTGTGCATGTGTGTATGTGTTTGTGTGTATGCATGTGTGTTTGTGTGTATATGTGTGTGTTTGTGAGTATATGTGTGTATGTATATGTGTGTATTGTGTAAGTATATGTGTATATGTATGTGTTTGTGTGTGTTTGTGTGTGAATGCATGTGTGTTTGTGTGTGTATATGTGTGTATGTGTGTGTTTGTGTGTATGTGTAGGTGTTCTACCATGTGAACACATGTGGAAGTCAGAGGTTGACAGCAGTTCATTATCCTCATTCACTTCTCCATCTTGCTTTTGAGAGAGGGTCTCTCCCTGAATCAGGAACTCATCATTCTGCTAGAGTGACTGCCAAGAGAGTCCCTGGATCCTGACTCTCTCTGTCCCCCAGTGCAGGAGTTACAGGGATGTGACGCCATGCCCTCTTTTTCCCATGAGTGAGCTTGGGTTCTCAGGACCGTGCCATGAACTTTATCAGATGAGGCATTGATATAGGAGGGTCTTCTATCTATCTGTTGCTTTCATTGATTAATTAATAAAGAAAACTGCTTG
>LOEQ01000069.1:131757-156543 GCA_001685075.1 Bramus lutescens
AGGCTAGATATAATGGGCCAGGCAGTGCTTAAATGGATACAATTTGTGTGTTGTTATTTCGGGGTATAAGCTAGCCCTGCGGGAGCCAGGTGGGGCAAAAAGCAGGCCTGCTCGCCTCATCACTACAAGGCATCTTACCGGTCCTGACTTTAATGTTAGGCCTGTACTCCTGCTGTTTAGTTGTGTGACCTTGGAAAGGGTTCTTCCATCTCAGACTTCTGTTTCTTTGTTGGTAAAGCAAGGTTTCGTCTTCATTTTCTTGTTTCCAAAATTCCTTCCAAGTTCCAGAGAATCCTGTTCTGTGATCTGCTTGTGATTTCCTTGCCTTGGCACTTTTGTGATCTTATAATTGGCTTGTTGTCAGGGAAACCATTCTGTATGTTCACCTGAGCTCGCAGACAAACTATCCATTAGGTTGCTCAGGTGCCAGGGATTGGGCAAGATGGGGATCTACTGCGCCCTGCCTGGTAAACCTCTGCCATGTTGGGTTCCTAGAGATATAGCTGAGTAGGTCATGCCCTGCAGGGTGGGCTAGGAGACAGTCCTTGTCCTGATCAGATGGAGGCAAATGTGGTCAGGAGGCTAGAGTCAAATCTCTGGCCTATGACTGTGTTGTCTCGGATGACCTTTTCTGGACTCTGCATCTTCATGCAGACAAGAAGCACTGTCTCTGGTTCCTTCCCTCTCTTCTGCCATGCCATGCTGGTGAGAGGTGATGTCTCACACGTAAGGAAGCAAGACTTACTTTGTCAATGCTATCTCCAGCAGCAGAGTTCTGAAGACCTTTGACCTTCCTCTCCCCAAGTGACCAAAACAAATAGCATGTGAGGTCAGGGACTAATTCTCTAAGCCAGTGATGGGGGTGTTCTGGGTCCTTAGCCTGGTGCTAATGACTAAACAGAATGAAACTTTTAGTTCTGGCTATTTATTTTCTAATATACTCCCCCTGCTATTTTGCTCACCATTAGCTGGCTGATAGGCATGGAATCAGGCACCTCCTCTGGCCCTCGGGCCCCAGCTGATCAGTTCAGAAGTTCCAACCTGTTCTTCTTCAGGCTGCCCATGTGGATCTGTGGGTGGGAGATGGAAGTTGCTGGAGAGCTTAGGAGTTATAGATCCCAGGCTCAACCCAGAGCTGCTGTGCCAGGACCTCCTAGTGGCACCTAGAATTCCCGGGTGGATGCGCACGCGTGTGGAGGTGGAGATTGGAAGTTGATATTGTGGATCTTCTTTTATCTCTGCATCCAAGTTTTGGAGGTAGGGTCTTTCACTGATCTGTCCAGGCTGTCTGGACAAAATTCCCAGGGACCCTCTCATCTCTGCCTCCTAGCACTGGGGCTACAGGCATGTGCTCTAATATTTCTACAGGGTGCTGGGAATCCAAACTCAGATCCCCAAATTTTCATGGCAAGCTTTTAAACAATGGAACCATCTCTCTAAACCCCAAAGTTCTGTATTACATTTATTTTTAATTGTGTGTGTCTTGGGGGGGTTATGTGGGATGACTGCAGAGGTTGGAAGGGGTATTGGGTCCCCTGAAGTTTGAGTTACAGGTAGTTGCAAGATGCCAGGTGTGAGTGACAGGAATCCCACTTGGGTCTTCTGGAAGAACAGTGCAGACACTTTCCTTCAGAGCCATTTCTCCAACTTCTATGCTTCTGTGCTTTAGTAAGTTTCTCCTCCTCCTCTTTCCCCTTTCTCATACCACCTCCTCTCTCACACACACATGCATACACACACACACACACACACACACACACTATACAAAAGTTCTATATAAGCATAGCTGTCTGGCATGGTATCTCTCTGTCACTAACTGGATTGGCAGGCTACTCTACCAACAGAGTAACCCCTGGTATCCCACCTTAGACTTGGCAGTTGGCCTCTGAGACCATGCCTCTAAGTAGATGGAGATTTGGGATGTTTTAGGCATGAGTTGACTTCTTTAATAGGTGCATAGAGAGGCAGCTGGATTACAGAGATTGCATGAAATAGGGTCTGAGAGGGAAGCAGAAGAGAGGACGGAGGGGTGAATCCTTGGCCTGTGGACCACAGCCCAGCTTCTCTGAAGCAGCAGCTTGCCTGTGGGCTCTGAGAGGGGTCCAGTAGATTTGTCAGTACTCACATTGTGTATGTATGTGTGCACGTTTGCGTGTTCCTTTGTGTGTGTGTGTGTGTGTGTGCGCGCGCGCGCGTGCGCACACATATTTAAGGGTGCATATGCATGTGTATAGAGGCTGGAGGACAACCTCTGGTATCATTCCTCGAGAGCCATGCACCTTGTTTTTAGACACAGTGTCTCTCCTTGATCTGTACTTGCTAAGAAGGCAAATCTGGCTAGCAGAGTCCCAGAGGGACAGCTGTCTCTGTCTCCCTGGCATGGGATTCTAAACAGGTCCAGGATTCTTGTTGTTGACAGGATTTCACTATGTAGCCCTGGCTGACCTAGAATTCATTAAGTAGCCCATGCTGAACCCAAACTTACAGAAATGCACCTGCCGTTTCCTCTTGAGCGCTGGGATTAAAGGTTTGTGGCACTAAACCTGGCAGTAAAGGCTTATTCTTGTTCTGGTTCTTATTCACTGGCTCTGGGAATCAAACTTAGGTTCTCATGGTTGCAAGGCCAGCATTTTACTGACTGAGCCACCCCCGCCTCCAACTCATGACTCACATCTTTTGCTGAGACAAATCTAATTTCTGGTGCTTGCCCCGTAAATACACATGGCCCGCTTGCCCAGCTGGAGCAGGTGGCAACACCACTTGCCAAGGAGATGCCATTGGCCCCAGCTGACACTTTACAGCAGCTTCCAGCCCTTCTTCCCAGACCCCNCCCCCCAGCATTCTTTACACAGTTTCACCTTAAAGAAAGAGACACTTCAGCCTCTTTACCCAGTGAACCACCGTGGCTCGGAAACACAATTCAGCCCCTCTCAAACATTCCTTGAGAAAAACACGAAGATGCAGACCCAGATTCAGCAGCCTGGGGCAGGGCCAGAGGGTCTGCATCCTCCTTAATAGGCCTCCGTGCAGCGTGCTGAATGCTGCTGCCTCAAAGGACCACACTTGGAACAGCAAAGCTTTAGATTTCCCAGGCAAGGAATTAGCAAATGAGTTGTCAATGAAAGCCCCAAGATCAGAAAAAAACTCACAAAAACAAAACCTAAAGCAACACACTAGTTTTAATTAATGAAAAATATCTGAATAGGCCATCCTTGTTAAGAAACCCCAAGTTATTCTCTCTTCATCATACAGGGAGAATAGCCCCACTCTGAGGGAGAAGGAAGGGGCATGCCCACATTGTAATTAGCGTATCAATGGCTGATGATTAACGGGGCTTTCTAAAGGGCTGGAGGATATCTGGACAGTTTCTCCCCCTCTCAAATTTTCAAGCATCGAGCTACCTCTATCTTGTTCCAGCCTGCTGGTACTTATTACTTGTGCACAGCCAGTTTCAAAAGCAGACAGAGTCACGTCCCTCCCTGCGACATTCACAGCTCCCTCGGCAATGCAGCCCCGTCGCTGGTGCCAATCTCCTCACCAAAGACATTGCTTTTGTTTTATTTTTCTCTTTCAAGAAACTGACATCTTAGCGCCTCATATCCATCTTAGTTTAAACAAATGTTTTGATTACATCCAAGCGCGAGCCCAACAAAAGCTGTTGGGACCGAGCTGACGCATTTCCCTATTAGTTTTAGACAATTTGTTCTAATATTGTTGGGAATCGCTCGTTTATACACCCATACAGATTTGATTACTTTACTTGTTTCATTAATCTTTATTTGTTTAATCATCTGTTTAATCTGTTTAATCGTTGGTTTAAGTGGAAAGCTTACATGAAGATGTTTCACGGAGGCTCATCCAGGCATCCTGACGTGGAGCCCAGCATTCCTTTTTGACTATTTATCACGTTCTTTTATAGGGCTTCATGAGCCACTTGAAAGCCTGTAGGATGCTTCGGGGAATTCAATAATTTAGTAGTTCTTCACCACTGAACATGATGTATTTTTAAAAATGTTATTTAAATAAGCAATATTTGTGGAATAATTTGACTTCCATTCTGGGCTTGCGGTTCCTTCTTTCCCAACCAAATGCAATATTTAAGTTGGCATGGAGACCAGTCTTTAAGAAACTGGGAAGGAAGGTCTGGGAGACTGGGACCGCTCTCAAGGATGAGAGGATCTTGTCTGCTACAAGTCCAAGTTGGTTTTTGTGTAAAAGCCGAAGCAGTGCCTGGAATCTGACACCATCTTGTCACACTGTCAATGTGAGGTCCTGCCATCTCTCTCCATGTTGTAAATGTGTGTCATGTTCCACCACCGGTCAGATGCAGGACCCTAAATTCAACCAAGACCCCCTGGAAGCCATTTGTGAATGCAATTAGACAGTGGCTTTTGTACCCATAAATGTCTTGAATAGGTCAAGCCACGTCTATGGTGAGACTTTGTGGGAGGTTCCAACCATGCTGGAAGGTGGGAGGTAAGGGTGCTGACTGTGCAAGCCAAATGTCTCAATGTGGGAACAGCAGGTGAGATTTCAAAGAGCCAGAGGGAACATCTTGGACTGGGGCAGGAAACTTGTGGGGATACACTGATGTTGCAAGAAGCATGATAGGCAGAGCCTGCCTCCTCTGCAAATGGAGAAAGAGGCTTGCTCAGGAAAGTGATCCCCTGCCTTCACGCCACCCTCCCAAGCTCTCAGCATCTTCTAAAGCTCCCGATTACTTGTTACTTTTGTATCCAGCCCCAAAGTGACAGCTATAGAGTTTGAGGCAGAATGGTGGCCAGAAGTCACTGGCGAGGAATCATCTGCCTCAACCCATACCTTTCTGAACTTTTTAGCCCTTTATCAAAAGAGCTGATGTGAGAACAAAAGCAGCCATGCTCTGTCTTGCTCTTACTATTTCAATTTTTACTGCCGTGCGTGGTTAGATGTCCCTCAAGCCTGTCTGGAGTGTAGCTGGACTGTCAGTCTGCACGGTTATACTGTGCAGTGAATGATCTTTACGGTTCAAACCTCACCCTTTGGCCTTTCCGGCATGATCATGTAGGGAACAGGGCCCCCTAACATACCTGGATGCATTTGGGTTGGTGCCTCCTCTCTCACCAGCCATGTGACCTTGGGTAAATTGTTTAAGATGGAAGGACACAGGAGGTTAATAAGTATCTGGTCCAGTGGAGCCTCTTTCTCTGGAGACCACTCCCCCCCATACTCCTGTTTGGGGGCGCTGCTTCTCATCCAGCGGGTAAGAATGACAAGAGCCCTTGCCTCACTCCTCACCAGAAGAATGACATGACCAAGAAGGTGCCCATGCCTGCCGGGCCTGGTACCTGGTTAGCGTGGGCACTGGGGCTGTGGGGGTCCATTTATGGGCACGTGTGCAGTTGTCCTCTGAAGAGGTGAGGGTGGGGGCTCCACAGGGTGAGGTACTTATTAGCCTTCTGTGTCCTTCTGTCTGCCCCACTATTATCAGAAAGACTGAGTTGCTTCCTGTCACCAGCATATGTTAGTCCTGATGGTCAATTCTTGATCATCCTCCCAGGCACCCCACCCATCCCTATTGTGCCTTCAGTCTGAGACTGCTCTTCATTTGGTCCCCAGCAATCTAGTCCCCTGGAGGCCCTTGGCCATATTTCTGAAGGGATGACTTCTTCTTCTTTTTTTTTTAAAGATTTATTTATTTAATGTACACTGGTGTTTTGTCTGCATATACTCTGTGTGAGGGTGTCAGATCCCCTAGAACTAGAATTACAGACAATTGTGAGCTGCCATGTGGGTGCTGGGAATTGAACCCAGGTCCTCTGGAAGAACAGCCAGTGCTCTTAAACTGCAGAGCCATCTTCCAGCCCTGAAGGGATGACTTCTAATCAGGTCTTGTGTGGTATCAAGGGAGATGGATTTATTAATCATCTTCCTCCAAAGCATCTAGATTTTAGTCCATAAACCACTAAGTCTTAAAACCACTTAGTCTTGCCTCTGTCTGTACATTTCCATGGTATTCCCATAGCCCTTTTTCTTTAGTATCCCCAGGAGTGTGGTCTGAAGTGGTGGGAAGAGTCTGGAAGGAGAAGTCAGCCAGCACAGCTTGGGACATTAAGCCCTAGCTGGCCGTTCCGTCTGTGTTGGGCTAAGGCCATCACTCAGCCTTTCAGCTGAGGAAGGGGGTGTGTGTGGGAGGAGGGTCCCTTGGAAGGGTTTATATTCTTCCTTCGTTTCCTCTAGGGCTAAGGACTCAGGGAAGACTGGCGGTAGGAACAGCATGCCAGCCACACAACTCAGTTCAGCAAATACCGGTGAATTGCTGTGGTCAGTTACACCTTGTGTCCATGGAAAAGATGGGAGACAGAGATGCTCTCTATGCAGAAGTCTTTGCTCACTGCCGTGGGACATTTGCTTAGTTAAGCAAAGATGCCCTTGGGTTAACAGATGTTCTTCCAGTTTCTAGATTTGGCAATAAACTTTGGAATAGAGACAAAGAATTGTGTTTAAGGAGCAAAGGAGAGAAGCCTGTGGCCACTATCCAGAAGTCTCCATGGCTAGGGCCCTCACAGAAGGTCTTTAGAAGCTCAGAATAGGGGTGAATGGCAGAACAAACTGGGAAGCCTGGCCACACAAACCCCAGGTCATTGTGGTCATTGTGGGCACTTGGCAGATGCCCATGGAGACATGGACTGATTGGGAAGTTATCTCCCATTGCTGAAATCCTCACCTTCTGCAGCCACAAGAGCAGGGCTCTTGGTTCCATCATCCCTGCATGGCATTCTTTCTTCTGGCTTCCAAACCTGACGGCTATGCCTGCACAGCGTCAGCGGATAGGAAAGGTGAAGTCAGCCAGAACTGGAGGTTGGCAATAGAAAGGGATGAGGTGTTCCGGCAACTCTGTCATTAATGTGGGTGCCCACCATATGCCAAACCATATGCCAAGTGCTAGGAGTGAAGTAGTGTGTCGTCTGGGTTCCCTTCATAGGAGGCTGTGAAGATGAAACAAGAGACGTGAGCGCATCCATGGATACTGAGCGGCTGCTCCATTGAATCAGAGCACGGAGCATTTTGCCTGCCAAGCTAAGAGCCATGCTCTCATGAGCAACGATGACTCATAAAGTGGTTTGGGACAAAAGAGTGGGAGGAACTGGTTTTGTTTTTGAAACTTTTAATTACAAAAATAAATCACACTCATAAAAAGATAGAATGGCCTGAAGAAAGCATGAGATTAAAGTTCTCATGATGTCCCCTCCCTGCAACACTGAAGCTCTCAGTGTAGGCATCTGCATGCTTTTGTTGGTTTATTTATTTACTGCATTTAAAAAACATATGTACTTATTTCACAGAAATAATAATAAGCTGCCTATCTGTCAGCTTATGTAATAATGGCTATGGTTTCATACGGGTGCATATAAGTTAATCTTGCTGTTGGGGCATTATTTTGTGCTCACTTGAAAAAAAAAGTGATCACTGGGTAATGGAGAGATGACTCTTCAGTTGAGAGCACCGACTGTTCTTCTGGTGACCCAGGTTCTATTTCCAGCACCCACTTGGTAGCTCACGGCCATCTGCAGTTCCAGTTCCGGAGGATTTGACACCCTCTCTTAGCCTCTGTGGGCACCACGTTCTCCCATAGTACACAGACACACATCTGAGCAAAATACCCATGCACCTCATACACATGGAAAGATTTTTTTAATTGCTACTAACTCTATGACATTCTCTTTTAGTCTTTGAATGCTCACTGAGCATCTGAATAGCATATTTTTGTTTTTACTTTTTTTAAAGATTTATTTTTGGTGTGTGTGCGCACTGGTAAGAGGTGTGTGTCTGTATGTGTGGAGGTCAAAGGACAGCTTCCAAGAGCTGGCTCTCTCTTCCTAGCTTGTGAGTCCCAGAGGCGGAGCTTAGGTGGTAGGAGGGGCCTTTCCCCGCGGAGCCATCTCATCAGTCCTTGATTCTTACTTTTAATCAATTATACCTGCACTGAAGTGTACTTTCCACACATCTGCAGTACAGCTGTTGACTTTTAACCATGGGTACCGCCGCATAACTGTCTTCTCTACACCCCCACACAAAGCGTTTCTCTCCTTGTCAAGTCTCCCCTTTGCTGTCAATCTCTCTCTACTTCCAACCCAAGACACCACTACCGAGATAGTCTGGGATGACTAATCTCGACTGCTGGATTGACATGACTTGGAATAACTCTGGAAACAAAACTCGGGGCAAGTCTTCGAGGGAGGGTCTAGATGAAGACAGATGAGGAGAAAGGCATACCCTCTGTGTGGGGAATCATTTCATGGGCTGGGGACCGAGACTGAGTTAAAAAGGAGACCGCGAGGAGCACCAACCGGCATTCCTTCATCCCTCTGCTTCCGGACTGTAGATGCAGTGTGCCCAGCTACCTCGAGCAACTGCCGCCATGCCTTCCCTGCCATGGTGGGCTGCAAGAACCCCCATGGTGAGCTGTAAGAACCCTCGGTGGTGAGCCTGAATAAACCCTTGCTGCTTTTGTCAGGCGTTTTTTCAGCACAGTGAAAAAAGTGGCTTAATACAACGGTTTCCATCACTAGTGTGACAGAATTTGGTCTGATTAAGCTTCAATGTATAAAGACTAATAAAGTATGTATCTTTTTCGTAAATGAATTTTGCTCAGCATGATCTTTTGAGATTCATCGTGCTGTTACATTTGCTAGGGTTTTATTCTTTTTTATTCCCAAACATTCTATTGCATAGATTTATCACAATCTTCTGTTGACTCAACTGTAAGAAGAAATGGACTTGTTTCCAGTTGGGGTCTATTACAAATAGAACCGTTAGGAACATGCTTGTAAGAGGTCTTTTTGTGAACATGTATTTTCATTTCTCAAGTGCTGAGTGGCAGAATGGCTGGCTCATGTGACAGGTGTACTGTTTGGTTTATGAGAATCTGTTAAAATGTTTTCCAAAAAGGGTCCTGCCATTTTTCATGTCTATGCAGTACATATTACATTATGTATTATTATATAGGAGAGTTTTATTTGGTCCATATACTTGGCATTGTCAGTTTTGTTAATTTTAGCCACACTGGGGAAAGAGAGTATATTATGATTTTAATTTGCATGCTCCCATGACTGATAAATATGAGCATGTGGTTTTCAAGTGTTTATTAAGCTTTCATATATTTTCTTTAGTATGAGGTTTGTTCAAATATTTAGTTCAAGTTTTGCTGTTGCTTCTGTGTGTGGTGCATGTGTGAGTGTGCATGTGCGTGTGCGTGTGCGTGTGGGGGGGTGTTCAAGGAGGTTAGGAGACATGGGATGTCCTACTCCATCATCCTTGGCGTTACTTTCCTGAGGAAGAGTCTCTCGCTGAGCCTGGAGCAAGGCTGGCAGGCTGCAAGCCCCAGGAGTCCTCTAGGCTCTGCTTGCCACAATGTTGGGGTTGTGATAATGCACAGCCACATCTGGGTTTTTCCATGGGTGCTGGGGATTTGAACTCAGATCCTCATGCTTGCGCAACATTCACTCAGCCCTGTGCCTTCTCCCCACCTGCTTGTTGTTTTGTTTTTCTGAGACAGGGTCTTGCTATGTAGCCTAAGTCGGCCTTAAACTTGCAATTCTCCTGGCTTGGCCTCTTGAGTGCTGGATTATTGGGAAGAGATTACATAATTCCTATATCTAACTAGATATATGAGCTTAAGAAACTAATTCAGAAATAATTTGTTCTGCTACCCCCACCCCAGGAACAAGGAGTTGCTAGAAGAATATGAATTGGGAATTTAGACATATTCATGAGCACTGTGTGCCCGCAATACTCTAAGATGTTGCATGTTTATCTCACCTGTGTCTCACCTACACACAGATACTTCTCTTTTTCCTGTGACTTGGTTTCCCTGTTGTCCACCGTCAGCATGAAGTAACCAACCTCAGGACTCCAGAGTATTGTTCTGAAGCAGAAAGGATGAGTCTCATTCAACACCAGTACAAAGCCCCCTGCAGTCAGAAAGTTAACATTCTTCTTCTCTTCCAGGCTGGAAAACAAATGCCAAAATGCAAGTTTGGAGAAAAAGGGCTGGCAGCTAGTGTAAACAGACTCTCCCGGGGAAGGGGCTTCCTTCCAGGCCTGCTCCAGAATCGCTGAGTCCAGGCGACCCTGGGCATTCTCCACAGCCTGGACAAAGTGTGGCAGTGGGACACAAAGTGGCCTGCAGACGTGTAGATGTGTTTGTAAGCACAATGTGTGTGTGTGTGTGTGCGTGTGTGTTGTCTGTGAAATGGAAATCAGAAGCCAACTTGTGGAACACAGTTCTCTCTTATCATCTGGGTCCCAGGGATTTAGGTTGTCAGGCTTGGTGTCAAGAGCCTTTACCTGCTGAGCTATCTCAATGGCCCTGCAATGCTTACTCATATAAAGGAGTGTTATTTTGAGCCTTTACCAGGTCTAGTAGTCTAAAGGGGAATGTCCCTCATAGGTTCATGGATTTGAAACACCTGGTCCTAAGCTAGTGGTACTAGTTGGAGGCTTAGGGGGTGTGGCCTTGTGGGAGGAAGTGCGTCACTAGGGGAGGGCTTTAAGAACTCCAATTGTCAAAATCCCACTTTGCTTGAACTGCTTTGTGGCTGCAGTTCAGGTGTGAGCCCTCAGCATCCAGTTCCTGCCACCATGCCTGCTGCTTGCTGCCATACTCCCTCACCATGACAGAACCATGAGCCAAATAAACACTTCTATAATTTGCCTTGGCCAAGGTGTTTATCACAGCAATGGAAAGGTAACTAAGTCCCCGGCATGTGCAGTCCTATACTTGGTTGTTTTTATAGTGCTTCTCTGGGTTACTCCAGGCCTGGCCCAAACCCACACTGCCTGCCTGATACCTACCTATAGTCCCCTGGTCTAGGAGTTGGAAAATAGTAGCAAATGGGTTACTCTTGTCTTTCTTTTTTAATCTCTTATCTTTCTTTCTCTTTGTACATATTTATGAACTGGTACACTAAGGCAGAAAAGGGAGGTGAAGGTGATTATATATACATATATATGTGTCTGTATACAAACACACACACACACACACACACACGCACAAATACTCTGTACAATACAACCTTATTGGGAGAAGCCCAATAAGTTTGGCTCTGAGTTTCCCAGTCAGTTTTATAACCCACACTGTCAATAAATCTAAAATTAAATCACTTTCTTGGGAGAAGCAAGGCCTTCCCTTAAAAATCAACTTAGATGATGAAAACCGCCTTTGTCTGTTGCCTCTAGACTTGGGAACTTGGAGTTCTCAAATGATCCCAGTAGAAGCTATACAAATAACATTCAATGGAAAATGCATGTGGAGAAAGCCTGGTGTCCCTGTGAGCTGAAAAGAGAAGGGATGCTGAGTTTGGCACATAGATATCTTTCTTTTCAGATTGTACACAGTGTTGCTGTTTTCTAAAGGAAAAAAACTCAAGTATTTCAATGATGTATGAAATTACCCTGAACTCTGTGCTCAGCTATGAACAAACAGGATCATGAATATTTTAAAATAATTCATTGTACCTTTTGTTTAAAATGTAGCCCAGGCTAGCCTTTAGCTTGCTATGTAGCTGAGGATGGCTTTGAACATCTGATCCTTCTGCCTTTACCTCTGGAGAGCTGGGGATGCTGGTGTGTTTTGCCTTCTGGTGCTTGTGTAGAGCCCAGGGCTTCACACTGAGAGGTAAGGGCTCTCCCAGCTGAGCCGAGCCCCAAGCTCTACCTCCTTTTACTTCTGGTCTGATGGCTGAAGGGGAGGGTCGCTGTGGCTTCAGTAGTGTCAGATCTGAACATTTCATAGCATTTGATATACTTGGAGACCTCTGACTAACAGCATGCCCGCGTCTCACCCCAGATTGGTGGGATTTGAATCTCTGGGGTGGGACCCTGAGGATTATTTTTGTTTGAAAGGTCTTCTGGTCTTATGGAAACAAAGCAGACTCCACAGTCAGTAAAAAGGAAGAGCTTCAGAAACTGGAGGGAGGTGGGCTGAGGAGAAGGCTCAGTCAAGCAATGGTTGAACAAGCATGAGGACCAAGTTCCATCCCCAGCACCCATGTAAAAGCTGGGCATGGTAGCACATGGATGCAATCCCAGCCCTGGGGAAGCAGAGATAGGAGTAGCCCTGGAGCTTGCTGACCAAACAGTTTTGCCTAATTGGCGAGCCTCAGGTCCCAACAAGAGACTCTGTTTCAAGAATGTGGACAGTTGTCCTGTAAATAGGAAATGCCTGATGGTGTCCTCTGACCTCTGCACATACCTGCTTGTGTTCTCAGGAGTACCTTTACAGACAGATGCATACCTGTAGACTACCTCACATTCACCACAGAGACAGACAGAGAGACACACACGCATGTGCAAACACACAAACACGAGAGAGAGGCTGGCAGGAAGAAGACAGTCACAGGGGCACTATGAGGACCAGGTCATCAACTGAATGAAGAATTTGACCACTCTTTCACCAGGAGTCCTCACTTCCCACCTGGCAGTGATAACACAGGTAGCCTGAGGTGGAGTCGGTCTGTGGACACTGGATGGATTATTTCTGGGAAGATGAAGAGATGAGAACACGGACGTTTCCAGAAGAGACTGGATGTGTTGAGGAGCCCTGATTCCAAAGCTATGGCACCTGCCCAACCAGGCCATGAGCTTCCTGGGAAACCTCTGACTGCTTCTCTAGGTTGCCACACAGCACACATCCCAGGGAGGCTAAGGACACTCTGTCTCAAGGAAGATTTCCCCCATAACTGAGTGACAAGGGCTGGAAGTGTCTGCAGAAGCCACCGGGTGTCTTGACAGGGGCGCCAGCCTGGTGACATGCAGCCACAGAGAAAGAAATGTGTCCCTTGGCCTGTCTCTCCCAGCCCAGTTTGGCTGCCCGGTAGGAGGGTGGATTTCACTCTGTGAGATCGGATAGAAAACACAGCAGCTCCTCTGTCGGTTCCAGTAATCATCAGCCTCAATCTCTGGTGCGATATTTTATGAATTAATAAAAATGATCACGGGCAGTCCAGGGGGACCCAGGGAAGAATCACATGCGGTAGAATTTTAATGAGCACCATGGGGAATTTCAACCTTCCCTTGCTTTTTATTATTTTTTTTTAAAATACCTTTCCTCCTCTCTCCTTGCTCGCCCACCCCTTTTGAAAAAAAAAAAAAGACTGAGCCCCTCTAAATGACTATTACATGAATTAGATGTCTTTCCCTCCCCGTGTTGTTTGGCCCACCACACAGCCCTCCTGCCCCACACACCCGCCTGGCACACCTGCTCTCTGCCCTAATTGAGCAGATCATCAGCCGATTTGTCAGGCTTAGCCCAGACCTCCAACTGCCACCTCTTCCCCCAGACTGCCAGCCCTGGCCTGCCTGGAACACTCAGCAGATGTACAGCTCTGTGCGTGTGCGTGTGCGCGTGTGTGTGCCTGTGTGTTATGACAGATCTTGTACTCATTATTGAATAATTCATTGTTGCGTTAATGTCTTCAGATAACATCACTCACTTCCTCAGTCTTCTCTCTCATCTGGCTCGCTGGGGAAAACTTGATTATGCCTGCCGCCCTGACAACAGAGTACACAGATAAAAGATAATTGCTTGGCTTGACTCCTCCATTGATATGAAAATAAGATTTAAATTATTCACTCCGGTTTAAAGGTTAGTTGAAGGTTATTACAGGGGATGAAGGGGGAAAAAATCACTCTTCTTACGTTGGGGGCTGAGATAAGACAGGTTTGAAAGGGCCTAATGCACTTTGTGGGCAGAAGCGCCGGCTTGTGAATACATCCAGAACCCTCTAGAGATTTCAATCTAGGAGAAGTCAATTATTTATAAGCAAATTATGGCCAGCTTCTCGTATACATAAAACACTGCGTCACAAATCAGGCTAGGGTGGTCTGTTCCCTTTTCAGCACCCAGTTTTTCTTAGTCTCAAAGCTTGGGCAGAGTCACAATGGGGATTTAATGAGGGGCCTCCATTAGGAAGGTCACCTGCTTGGTGGGGGCTCCTTTTAGTGAATGGCGGAGCCATTAAGAATAAAAATGATCATTTGGCTTCAGGCAGGTTTCTCACTAGGGATCTGACTCTTGCGAGGGGCACAGGAAGTAGACCCTTGGGGGTGTTGCTGAGCCTGCCTCCTGCACTGGTCCACCCCACCCAGCCCTCAGTGTTGGAGGAGAGCTTAGGGACTCTGTATAGGAAGGGATCTCAGGGCTGTTTCTTCCCAGGACCCACCTCTCCAGCCTGAGGATCAGTAGTTGATAGGCTTCCATGTTTCTGGAAGCTGGGCNGATCAGTAATTGATAGGCTTCCATGTTTCTGGAAGCTGGGCGCTGTTTCAGAATGTAGCCAGTCTTTTCCACGCCATGCATTAATCATGGGCAGCCATTTTAATCAGAATAAAGACCCTTAGAGCTAATGTGCTGCGCCCCCAAGGGTCAGCTTGCAAATAGCTCAGGAATATGCTAGGACCCCTCCCCTAGAACCCCTCTTCTAGGACCCCTCCCCCAGTAAAGCACTTCTAGGTTTCAAGGGGCCTCAAGCCTTCTAGTGTCCCATGCCCACTGTTTTCTGTCTTTCTTACATCAGCAGACAGGACATCTTCTATTCCCCCTCTACACACATTGTTGCCCTCTAAGGTTGAGGCTGCTACAGGACATCTTCTATTCCCCCTCTACACACATTTTTGCCCTCTAAGGCTGAGGCTGCTACAAAGGGAACTCGTGGGGGTTGGGGGCGGGGACAAGAAGCATCTCTTCTGGAGGCTCGTTGTAGCAGTGATGGGGTTGGGGCAGGGAAGCTGCCTCTTGAGGATACGGCCAGATATGCTGTCTTCTGTGGTTTCTCCATCAACCCAAGGCCTTCGGCAAGGCTGTAGAGCCTAAGACTCTCAGCGCTGTGGTTCCTTATGGGTATCCTGTTGGAAGAGACCCCAGCCTTCACCAGATTGTGGGGAAGGGCCCAAACAGCCTGGGTTTTCCCCCAACTAAACTGACCTGGTGATGGCAGGACCTGAGCTGGTTAGCCAAGGGCAGCAGAGGAGGTAAGGGCAGCTGGGTGGTGATGCCCATAAAAAGCAAAAACTAAGGACAGATATAGGTCCAAGGTTGGGGGAAAGGGGAGGGATAAGAGGGACAGTCATAATCTCCTAAACAGAAGAACTATGACCCAGTAAACAGAAGCCTAAATTCATCTTTTCTCTGGTATGTTTGTAATGGTTGATCTGCCTCTTTAACAGACAAGCCACGCCCACTCCCTCCCCCATCCGCTGAGGCAGAGGTCTTCCTTCCTGCTTGCTGCCTGAGTTTTCTCTTTTTTCTGTCTTCCTCTTGCTTCTGCCTCTCTCCCCACTTCTCTCCTTCCCGCTTGAGAGAGAGAGAGAGAGAGAGCCCCTTCTCCCCTTTTCCTTCCCCTCCATAACCCCCTGAATGTCATGCCTATCCATGTCTCTGTCTCTTGCCCGCCACATGTCTCTCTGCCTGGGACCAGCCACTGCTCGGGGACAGCCATCTCTGCCTGGGACTGCCTGCTCTCAGGGCCTGCTGTCTGCCACCACATGGCCCGCTACCACCGCTTGGGGACCTACAGCATTTCTACTGCCTACTGCCACCGGGGATCCTGCAGCATTTTTAATTTTTCCACTACAATCTCTTAAGGCAGGTTTCTATATACCAGGAAAAGCAGTACCTCCCTTATCCACTCCAATGGTCAACTACCTTGGGCAGGGGCATTTAGTTTCCAGTTAATCCAAACAGCCTGCTTCGGCTGAGACGTCCACTTTGCTGACTGTCATCAAATCTGCTGGCCTTCTGGCCAGCCCGCTGTCCTCCATCCTCAAGGCCCGGACTGTTCCCTCAGTAATCTTTTCTCTCTACCCACACAGTGGTCCACTTCAGTGGTTTCACTGAGCCCCTGCTTACAGTGCACATCACTGGGAAGCTTGGATTTGTTGGGCTTAGTGGTCAAACGTAAGAGATTGTTCTTTTGCCCTTCTTGTCTAGACCCGCAGCCAGGGGCTCTGCAGAAGTTCTGAGGATAAAACTAGATCAAAGACACATGAGAACCAGAGAGAGAGAGAGAGAGAGAGAGAGAGAGAGGTGTTAAATGAATACCTGAGTGTATTTGGTTAAATGATTTGTCCAAAGTCCAACAGCAAATGAATGGCTGAGTTTAGACCCAACCCCAGCTGTGCTGATACAATAGCTAATGATGTTTTAGGATTGTTTTGGTCTGGAATATTGGAGACCCAGAAAGCAGCAAGTGTTACTTCTGGCCTTTGGTGTGACTTTGTGAAGATGTTGGGAGGACACAACTTGGCTCTTCATCTGGAGAACTGGACAGAGGCTGCTGGGCTCCTTTATCTCTAAATTCTATAACTACAAAGTTACTAGAATATTCCTGAAGGAAAACCTGAAGGGTGGAAACCCTGCCCTAGTAGCTGTTGCAGAACAAGGCACACTCCAGTCACTGCAAGGCGACAAGGGTGACAGTGGTGTCAGAAGTCTCCATCAGGGTGCAGGAAACAGAGTGAAATGAGAGCGGCCCATGATACAAGAAGGCCTGGCGTGAAGCAGGATTAGTGTCACAGGTTTGCAGCTGGGATGGTGGTGTTCAAAGCAGACAGGAGGGACAGAATCAGCAGGGCTAGAAGGATGGGTGGCAGCCACAGCTGAGGCCATGCTGCTGGTCTGGGGTTTTAGGAAGGATTTTGGTGCTCAGTGGAGTCCCCGGTGGTTCTGAAACAGAAGGATGAGGTGTGGAAAGCAGGCTCTAAAGAGATGAATGAAGAGGCTGTGGAAAGGCAACTTAAGGCTTGTCTAATCCAGGCAGGGACCATGGTTGGCCATGTATCAAGCCCCTTCCCTCCTTCCTTCCTTCCTTCCTTCCTTCCTTCCTTCCTTCCTTCCTTCCTTCCTTCCTNCCCTCCCTCCCTCCCTCCCTTTCTTCTTTTAATGTGCATGCTTTTTCATGTACATACACTGGAGACTATAGGACAACTTAGGCTGTTCCTCTGGAGCCATTGCCTTGTTCTTTGAGCCAGGATCTCCCATTGACTCAGAGCTACCCTAGGAATAGAGTTCCTGGGATTTGCTTGTCTCTATTTCCTCATTCCCCAGCTCTGAAATTACAAACTCATACTACCACACTAGACTTTTTGTTTCGTTTTGTTATTGTTGTTTTGTTTTATCGAGACAGGGTTTCTCTGTGTAGCTCTGGTTGTCCTGAAATTCACTTTGTAGACCGGGCTAACCTTGAACTCACAGAGATCCGCCTGCCTCTGTCTGCCCAGTGCTGGGATTAAAGGCGTGTGCCACCACCACCCAGCCACACCAGACCTTTTAAAAACTTGTGCTCTGGGCATCAAACTCAGATCCTCATGCTCACACAGCAAGCACATTACTGACTGAGTCCTCTCTCCAGCCTCCATCCCAGCCTTCTCTTTGCCTTTTCATTTTTCTTTGCCTTAGAAAAAAATCTTGGGCTAAGTGTTTTCAAAGAAACAAGATACTATCATTGACTGGAGAGATAAGCACCCAAATGAATATAAAACTGGAGAAGACAGCGAGCTACCATTGCAAAGAAAAAATACTCTTGCAAAGCAACTGAAGAGAGGGTTTGTTTTAGCTCATAGGTCAAGGATGACGTCAAGCTGCCAGGAGCTGGTCACACCCCATTTCCAACCAGGAAGCAGAGAGTGGATGAATACAACTGCTGACCCATCACATAGGCCAGGATCCCAGCCAGAGGATTATGCCGCCCATAGTGGGTGGTCTTCCCACCTCAGCTCCATCAAGATACTCCCCCCACCCCCTCACATGCTCAGAGGTCTGGCTCCGGAGCAATTCCAGATTGTGTCAAGTTGGCAACCCAAACCACCACAAGGAGCTCACTCTGAGACACGTGGGGAAGTTTCACAGGTGGTGAGTGACAGAGGGACCAGAAGAGAACTGACCCCGAGGAGACCTCCACACACGAGGTCTTGGAAGAGATGTGCCTGGAAAACCAGTCCATCCACAGGCAGTAGTGCCGGCTCCAGGCTGGAGCTCTGACTGTAGGTCCAGTGCCCTACACATGGGAATGCATCAACCCCTAATAGTGGAGAAAGAGGAATGGAGGGGTATAGTGACCAGTGGCTTACACCTAGGCTGATTTTCTCAGAAAGGCGGGACGGTTAGATCTGGTAGAAAGGGCAGGACAGGTCATCCGAACTGTACTCAAGGAGAGCTGAGCACACCATGACAAACAGTATTTGAATTCTTTCCCATCTCCAGGTCTTGGACACCCCTCAAGAGTTCTGGGATGGAGGCCACTGCGCAAGCACAAATGACTGATTGCCTGTGCAGGACTGCTAGGCTAATGAGCCTGAGGTCGCTGCAGGGATGGATATCCATCCAATCGGCGCATATTAAAACCCTCCTAATCATTTTTGCTAGCTGGCTCCCTAATGTGATCCGGTGATGTGCCTGGGTTTAAATTCTCATTACCCATTTCCACCCACAGGTAACAGGTCTCGCTCATTCACTGTGGGCAATTTCCTGCCCCATTACCTGTGAAAATCAGAGAGCAGCCGGGCCGTTAGGAGAGCAAAAGAGCCCATTTCCTTCTCTTAAAAAACCCAGTAAAGCAGGAGCCCTGGGTCTTTGTGTTTCCCTGTGCCAGGTCAATGTGCAGCCTACCCACACCCCGCACTAGACTGTGCCCATCAGAAGCGGGCTGGCACTCGAACACACTTGCTCTTTCCACAAGGCCTGGGTATTACACCACCCTCTGCTTAATCACAGCCCTTCGCATGGCGTCTGCTTTTCAGGACAGCTTCTCAACTCCCAGGCCCCTGCAAACAGCGACAACACAGATGACCTGTCCCCTGCACAAAGCATGGTGACACTCGTTTCTGCCCACACCTTGCCTATCATGGCCATCTGTCTACATGTTTTTCTTTTCTCTAAAAGAAGGTTTGAAAGGACAGAGGTTGCATCGGCATGAGTTACCTATCACTGGGAACCCTTATCCCCCAGGCATAGAAGCTTAAAGCAACAAGCAAGGGCTGGAGATGTAGTTCACGGTCCTTGTTTGCCTACCATGCACATAGCCCTGGGTTCAACTCCCAGCACCACAAAACAGCACAAAGTGACAGTATTGTAGGACCTATGACCCAGGGGTTTCCCAGCATTGTGTTACATCTGGGTGTGATACTTGTCTACCCACGTGGCATGGGCAGCATTTTCTTCAGTGACCTGTGTTGAAAGTGGCCCACGGAATCAGTCAAGAGTAGTTGAGCCGACCAGGGTGTCCCAAGAGTGTGGAGTCCAGCTGGCATGCAGGCTTCAATTCTCTGAGGCTTAACCGAGCCGCGGGATATACCTAAGTTGGGTTTTACACAGCTGTCAGATGTTGGCTTTGGTGTGTCACATGGAATAGCTCTTCAGGCAGCTTGAGTAACCTTACCACATGGCGAATGGCTTCTCCACAACCACTGATGTAGAGAATGGGGATAAAGCAGCTATTCCCCATGTGAGTTACCCTTAGAAGTCACCCCTACGTTCTTTCAAACTTTCATTTCCAAAAGTCAGGCTACTCTGTGGGTGAGGACGACGGCAGGGTGTCAGTTCCAGCAGGTGTGGGGACCATCCTAGAGACCGNTCCCACCATCAGCTACACATCACTTGTGGTAGGTAGGGCTTCCGGAAAGGGAGGGAAAGTCACTGAGCAACCCCCTTGCTTATTTAATTCCTGTATCCTAGGATAGGTTTGGTCTTTCTGCTGGAGAGGCAAGCTTGGGAAATGGCTGATTCGAGACCCAGCAGTGAGCAGGTTGTTGATCAGGATTAAGACTCGAGAGAGTGAGCCTATAGTTCAATGATAGAGTGTTTGCCCAGTGTGCCTGAGAACCTATGTTCCAATCATAATAATAATGACGATGATGATGAAAATGCTTGAAAAAAAGCAAGAGGTTCATTTTTCTTTGTAAAGTTCTTTTTAGACATTTATTTTATTTTTATTTTATCTGTATGTGTGTGTCTGTGTGAGGTATGTGCTCATGAGTGCAGTGTCCTAAGAGTCCAGAAGAGGGCGTCAGACATTCCAGAGCTAGACTTCCAGGTGGTTGTAAACTGCCAAATGTGGGTGCTAGGAACTGAATTTGGATTTTCTGGAAGGGCAAGAACCATTTTTAGCCATTGAACTATCTCTCCAGCCTCCTTAAAGTTCTAGAAGTCTATTATGCTGTGACCTTGGGTTAAGGGTGGATTCTTCTCTTGGAAGAATTTTGTGTTATAGTTAGGCGGCTGGCAGTATGCCTGCCTTAGAGTTCAGTAAACCAAGGTCCTGGGAGTTCAATGACTCATAACATCTCAGGGCAAAGCAGGGCCTAAAACTCAGGCTTTCTTACCTTCCACACTAAAGCCCAAACATGCCTCCAAAGCTCCTCACAAGGCAAGTGACCTTCAACTAAGTGTCTCATTGGACTGAAAAGGAGCTCAAGGCCTGAGATCATGGGCATGGGTCACTAATGAATGATGTCACCTTTTCCTTGTGGTTAGGACTCAAAACCAGGAAGAAATTAGGTGACTGGAAATCAACTATAAGAATTCTTTGATAAGTCTGAATCATTTTTCAGGAGAAGGAAATCATGTTGTCTGATGCAAAAGTAAGCAAAGTCATACCTGGCTACAGCTCCCAGGTCATCACAGGCATGCCTGGCATCATTGCTCACTTTTCCTCGAAGGTCTTGTGTCCTCACTTCCATTTATTTGATAATGTGTGCCACAGAAAGCAGACTCCATCTTCATGGGTGTGAGCAAGGTTATAGAGGGTTCACACTCTAGGTTTTGGAACCAACAGCCTAGACCTCCTGCCCATGTGACCTTGGAAGTGACTGGTGTTCTCAGGAGTGAAGTACCAAGAAGGAGAGACAATTTCTGATTGGTCACTGGGCAGAAGTTCCCAGCAGGGTCCATCTCTGAGTCCCTCTAGGTCCCTCTAGCCAGATGGGAACCCTGGATGGAAGTTGTTTTCTTTCCAAGACATGAGACAGATATAGAGATGGGGCCTGGCCCAGTGGGTGGGGAGGGCCATGAGGCTGGATGCTTACCTGGTAGCAGGGATTGGTGGGGGGCGCTGGCCAAAGTCCTGATCAACCAAAGTGACAGCTACTTGACCTTTCAAGCAAGTCGCCCCCAGGCTCTCTTCCACCTGCCAGAATTCAACCCAGTAAGGCCTTGTGGACCGGTCCCCGGGAGCACATGCCTGCAAGCAGGTGTATGCGTCACTCTCAGCTCTTCTGAAGAAGCTGCCTCTTGGTATGTCAAGTGCCTGCTGCATACTACCCTCAGTTAAGCCTTCTGGGGCATGCTCCTGCCTCTGTTTGCCAGATGAGGCGATTATGGTCTAGGGGAATTAAAGGGCTTGCTTTTCTAGTAGGAAGAGCAGGGCTAGTATGGGCTACCTCCAGAGCCAAAATGGACCTTCTTCCTGCTCAGGAGACTCATAGCATGGCTCAGCCTCTCCCCATAAGGTTAGTGGAGACTTTATTAGCCTTCATTCTTGGGTTCCTTGGTCCAGAAGCATAATAGAAAAAAAGGGTGTGACAGAACAAAAAGAAAGAGATTCTTGGAGGGTTTATTCATGCATTTTAGGGTGATAAGAGCCTATGTGCACACCTGTATGCAGGCATGCATTAGTACCCCAGCATCGATGGCCCTGTATGTGCACACACACACACACACACACACACACACACACAGGTCTGCCTGCTGGCTTTGTCCAACTGTACCTGAATGGTTTTGTGTATCAACTTGACACAAGCTAGATTCATCAGAGGAAGGAACCTGAGTTAAGGAACGAGATCCTTGAGATCCAGCTATAAGACATTTTTTCAATTAGTGACCAATAGGGGTGGGCCCAACACATAGTAAGTGATGCCATCCCTGGGCTGGTGGCCCTGTGTTGTATAAGAAAGCAGGCTGAGCAAGGCATATGAAGCAAGTCAGTAAGCAGCACCCCTCCATGACCTCTGCATCAGCTCCTGCCTTCTGGCTCCTGCCCTCCTTGAGTTCCTGTCCTGACTTCCTTTAGTGATGAACAGCAATGCTGAAGTATAAGCTGAATAAACTCCTCCCCAACTCACTTTGTGGTCATGGTGTTTCTTTGCAGCAATTGAAACCCTAACTAAGACAAGTTGGTACCAGGGACTGGGGTATTGCTGTGATAGGCCTGACCATGCTTTTGTTTGGAGTAATGTGGCTTTGGGATTTTGGATTAGAAAAAAACAGTTGGATGCTTTAAGTGAGGCTTAATGAGTTGCCCTAGTAGAAACATGGAAGACAGTGGTGCTGGGGGGTGATTTGAACTGTGGGGCCTGGCTTAAGAGGTTTCAGAGAGAAAAATATTAGTCTGTGGCCTAGAGACTTTTCTTGTGATATTTTGGCAAAAGAGTGTGACTGCTTTTTGCCCTTCTCCAAAATGTGTGCCTGCGGCTAAAATGAAGAGTTTTGGGTTAGTTGAGTTGACAGAAGAAATCTCAAAACAGCCATGAATAGACCTTGTCCTGCAGTTGTTAGTGTTCACTCTTGTAAAGATCTAGAATAAAAAGGAGCAAGCTGAGAAAGGAAAGATACAAAATGTACAGTTTGAGGGGAAAGGAGGCACCAGGAAGTGGAATGGAGCTAAATCCACTGTGTTTAAGGAGATAGACAGATTAAAGAAATCCCTAATGTTAATGGAATAAAGGGAGTGGTAACCTCAAGGCAAGATCCCACCCAGCTAAGCTTTCAAATTGTGAAAAGTGATTACAGAAAAGCTCAGAACCAGGTGTACACCTTTAATCCCAGCCGGAGGCACAGGCAGAAGGATCTCTGAGTTCAAGGCCATCTTGGTCTACAGACCAGGTTTCTGGACTTCCAAGCTTAGTCAGTGAAGGAAATCATTGAAAAGAGAAAGCTGGTCAAAATGTTACAAAAGGGTGACATGTTCTAGCCCCCAGTAAGCTGCAGAACTTGGCAGCTTCAGCCACGTCATTCTGGCTTTAGAGTCAAAGATAAAAGAAAAGGGTTATGGAATCTTTCTCTGAGACTAAGAAAAATCATTAAAGCCAGGCATGTGTCAGGGGTGTCCCTGCATGAAGGTCTAGAGAGGCCACGTGAAGCTGTGAAGATGAAACTTGGATTGCCTTGGAGACTCCAAAATGTTGGAGATGCCAGAGCTCTGGGATACCTGCCAAGGAGAGGTGCTAGCAGGGAGTGGAACCAGCGCAAGAAAAAGAAGTGTGTTGCAGTCAACAAAGCTGAAAGGAGTCGGAGAACTCAAGAGTGCTTGGGCGTCAAATATCAGATGCAGAGTTTGGAGTTTGCCCACCTGGTCTGCAGTCTTATTTTGGTCCAGTATTTCCTCACTGTGCTCCTTTCCCCACAATTGGAATGGTAATGTATATCCTGTGCCATTATATGTTGGAAGTATGTGATCTGTTTTTTTTTATTTTTATTTTATAGGGGATTACAATTAAGAGATTGCATGAACCTTAGAAGAGACTTAGACGTTGGACTTTTAAGCAGTTTTGAGACTGTGATAGGTTATGGGGACCTTTTAAGTTATACTAATGAGGCCTGGAGCAATAGCTCAGAGGTTAAGAGCACTGACTGCTCTTCCAGAGGTCCTGAGTTCAATTCCCAGCAACCACATGGTGGCTCACAAGCATCTATGATGAGATCTGGTGCCCTCTTCTGGAGTACAGTCATACATGCAGACAGAACACTGGATAAATAATAAATAAATAAATATATTTTTTAAAAAGTTGGACTAATGTATTTTGCAGTATATTATGGCTACAAGCCTATGGGGCCAGGGAGTGGAATATGGTGGTTTGAATAGGTATGGCCTCTCTTATGGCTTAAGTAAAATGGTGCTATTCCCTGAGTGGCCTGTGGGCCATGAGGGGCAGCAGATCCCAGGCAGGGAGCCACATGGTGGGTGAGAGACCAAGATGATAGACACGCTTTACAATGTGAGATTGAATATTTATTTAGTGGGCTAGACAAGGGGAAAGGGGAGAAGGGGGAAGAGCAGAGAGAAACAGAAAGAGGGGGGAACAAGAGTAGGGGAGAGAAGTGGGGAGAAGGGAGCAAGGCAGAAGCTGCCTCTTTGGGAGAGAGATGGAAAGGGAGGGGCCTGGGCTGGAAGTAGAAGGAAGATCTGCCTGCCCAGGGGTGGACAGGGGAGGGAGTGGGAAGGGCTTGTCTCTTAAAGGGTCAGGACAGACCATTACAGCCTCCATAGATTCATGTATTTGAATGCTTGGCCCTTAGGGACTGTCACTATTAGGTGTGGTTTGTTGGATTAGATGTGCCCTAAGTGCGTCACTATGGGGGCAGGCTTTGGAGTCTCATATATGTTCAAGCAATGCCCAGTGTGGGACACAGTCTGCTTCTGTTTCCTGTGGGTCAAGATGTAGAACTCTCAGCTCCTTTTCCAGCACCATGTCAGCCTGCATGCTGCCATAAAGATAATGGACTAAACTTTTGAAACAGTAAGCCAGCCCCAATAGAGTGTTTTCCTTTATAAGAGTTGCTATGGTCATGGTGTCCTCTTGACAACAGTAGAAACCCTAACTAAGACACAAACTATGCTCAGGGGTACAGTTTCTTGTCCTATTCATGCCCACATATAACAGTGCACCCCAAGTGTGCTGTCTCACTCACACACTCTTATTGAGCACAAATGTGCTCATCTCTGGACTCTTCAATCTTGCACAAGTCTCCAGTTGCTCTCTGTTTTTATGATTTTTTTAAAATGTTGCAAGATCCCCGGTGGCAGTAGGCAGCAG
>LOEQ01000069.1:156755-167421 GCA_001685075.1 Bramus lutescens
GAGGGAGTGGGCGTGGCTTGTCTCTTAAAGAGACAGAACAACCATTACATCTGTGATGGTCTACTCTGCACCTGCCAGGAAGAAGGGAATGGAAGCAACTCCCATGCCTTTCCCTTTCTTTCCTGGATTCGAATTCTCACAATTCCCAGAGAGAACGCTCCCATCTCCCCCATCCATCTCCAGACATTTTCCTCTTACCCTTAGGCTTCTATTGGTTTTGGAGGCCAGCCATAGGGAACAAAGGATGGGAAGGGCAGAGGGGCACTGTGGAGGTGAACCCTGGTACTTGGGGTTGTTCAGCAGGCTGGGTCTTCCACACTGGCTCTGACTCCTGCTTTGCCCAGAAGCCTTCTGGTTGGAGAGAGACCATTGGTATTGATTATGGCAAGATGGTGTGTACTCGGGAGCTACTCAGAGCCAACCCATCTGTTGTTGCTTTGAGACGGGGTCTTACTACATAGTCCTGACTGGCCTGGAACTTGATATGTAGAGCAGGCTGGCATTGAACTCACGAAGATCTGTTTGCCTCTGCCTCTTGAGCGCTGGGTTTTAAAGGTGTGCGCCACCACGCCCAGCCCCCGACTGGCATATTAAGCAATCATTTCTAGAGCAGATGACAACTCCCCCCGGCATCGGCTTGTCCTAATGGGCTTGGTATTACTCATGTGCTAATTGATTGGGCATGCAGGGAAGAAAAACTAAATTCACTTGTGAGGCGATTTTATGGCAGAACTCATCACAGGGGTAATTTGCTGAAAATGTTCGGTCTGCTCTGGTTAAGTAAGATCGCCCCTGCTCCTAGGTTTTATCTCAGGCTGGCTGAGCATGCTGGAGGTAGACTCCCCCAGGACCTTGGAGGCCCTGCCTCCCCCTGCCTGCCTCCTGCCTCCCTCTGCCTGCCCACTGCCTTGCCTGCCAGGCAGTTGCCCTTGGGAGTGCTGACAATTAGTGCTTTATGCACAACTTTCTCGCCTCAGGGGCGGCTTTCAAAATATCTCAGCTTCTCCTGTGGGGGAAAAAAAAACGCCTCTGTCTCAGGGCAAAACAGTTATTTTCGGATCAGCCATCTAGTGATACAAAGCTCCTGCTCAGAGAGGAAAAGGAGAAAGGCGGAAGATGTGTGTGTGCACATGTGACGGACATGTGTGTATGTGTGTGTGTGTGTTTGCCGGTGGATGCACCCGTGTGTGTGTGTGTGTGTGTGTGTGTGTGTGTGTGTGTATGCTTAAAAGAGAATATTTTGCTTGGAATAGGAGGGGTGGGGAGGCTTAAAGAGGCTGGAGAGCTTCCTTCCTTCCTTCCCACTCTTCCCACTTTTCTTCCTCCCTCTCCCACCCTATCTTCCTTATCTTTATTCTCTCCTCCCTCTTCTCCTCCCTCTCCTTCTCCTTTCCCTTCTCCCTTCACTTCTCTCCCTCCTCCCTCCACCCCCTCTCCACCTCCCTTCCTACCCCACTCACTACACCATCTCCCTCTCCCCTCTTCCTCCTCCCCCTCTCCTTCCTGCCTCTTGCTTCTCTCCTTCATGTTCATCTTCCTCCCTCTCTGATATGACTCCTTCCTTTCTTGTCTCTCTCTTCTCCCTCCCACCCCTCTCCCCCCGACACACCCCTGCGCTACTCTCTAAGCTCCCTGTCTTACCAGTGAATCTAGAAGAATCTGAAACCTCAGTTGGTCTTTGTTTTCTGAACTGGCAATGCCATCACATGACCTGTTGTCACACCAGGGGGACCGAATGAGTCCCAACAATCATCAAGGACCCCTAAGTCCCCAGGACTCTTTCAGATGTGTGTAGCTGGGTGGGCTCCCCGGCCATGGACTGCTGCTGGCTAGTTTAATTATCTCTAGTCTCTCAGGGCTCCTGAGGGCCTTGACCACTGCCTCAGGTTTCTTCAGCCCTGGGGTATGGTGTGAGGTTGTATGGATTCTGCTTTCTGCAGCTAGATGGGGGGCTGAAGGTGAGAAGCAGCTGCAGCTTTGGGAGTGAGAGCCAGGTTGGGAACTCTAGGGGACTGTAGGAGGGGGTCTGTGGGAACTGCTGCCTGACTGGCGGTTGGCAGCCTTCACCTCACCTAGCAAGGCCCAGCCTGCTTCTGGGGTTGGGTACTGACCTGGAGGCTCTGCTGGGAGCAAGAGGATATGACAGGGAACATGATACACCCTAGGGACTAGGACAGGAATATGGCGGCAGGAGCAGAGGATGCTGTATTGTACCCAGATGTCCCTGTCCTTGCTTATCCTATGCTCATGAATAGGACCTGCAGATTTACAAGGGAGCCAAGATGAGGAGAAAGCAAGGAGTGGGCTTCATTGGGCAGCATAAGGGGACCTCCTGCAGGGGTGCCTGTGAGGACTCTGGGATGACTCTGTCCCCCTAGGAAAACAGTTTGCTCTCCCACATTTGCCTGAAATTCTCCCTCCAGCAACAAACCACCTGGACCTAGAAATCTGAGCACTCTTAGGAACAAATAGAACCTCAGCTATCTCCTATGACAAATTTGGGGGGTTTTCTAAGTAGCAATGGAAGACTGAAGATGTTCCCAAGGACGGAAGTAAGGTTGGGAGGCAGAGGTGGGGCCAAAGCTTGAGCCTAGACACTAGACAGGGCCATTCCCAGTGTTTTAACTATGCTATATCGCCCTTGGGGGAAATGGAGCTGCAAAAACTCCTTCTTAACTGGGCTGTTGGGAAGAGCAAAATGCTGAGGCTTCTGGGGGCTTAGCCCTGAGTCCCTGGGGTGCTGGTAAGAAGTGCTCAACAGATGGAAGTTGTTAAAAAGCTGGGGACCAGGGAATGGGATGCTGTCTCGTGATACAAGAAACCTGCCGAATTGACTTCAAAAGCAGCCTAGCTTCAGGGAGTCAAGCCATACAGCTTGATAAACAGAGTCAAGGGAATAGGCATTAGCTTCTCAGGGTCAGTTCAGCTCCCACAGAGAGAGCAGATGGGGAGGGGAGGCAGTGGGCAGGTGGGGGTGGAGCAGAGAGCAGAATAGGGGAAGAGCCAGAAAAGAAGAACGGGAAAGCTGATATTGGGGATGGGGAGAGAGGCTTGGGGTTTGGACTGCTTGGTCAACCTTTGAGGCTCCAGCAGGCATATCCCACCTGTGATGCACCCTGGGAAGTCTGTGACTGCTGCCCAATACAGAATTGTGAAGATACTTAACACATCGTGTTTGCAGTTTGCTTTTATAACTTGATTGCCTGTTTCTCAAACACAGACTCTGTGCTTCGTGTTCAGAAGTTGGCCCCCTGCAAGGGTCCGCCAGTGGATGTAGACAGAAAGAAGAAAACCTGTGCTACTGAATTTGGCTAGTAGACTGTGTGTGGCCAGATAGATTTCTTTTTTAAACGTTTAAGAAGTACTAATTTTGTGTGTTTGGAGACACAGGCAGCTCAGGCGGCTTTGAGCTTCAGGTTCTCCTACTTCCACCTCCACGGGCCTGGGACAGCAAGTGTGTGCCAGGCTGCTTTCCAGTGGAAATGTCCTCTGCCGCTGTGGGACAATGGTCTTTTATCCTGTCACTTGTATTTTTTTAAATAAAATATTGATTGGCCAGTAGCTAAGCAGGAAGTAGAGGTAGGGCAATGAGAATGCTGGGAAGAGGGAAACACAGTCTGCAGTTGTGACCCAGCCGCAGAGCAAGCAAGATGTGAAAAAGGTACCAAGCCACGTGGCTAACATAGACAAGAATAATGGGCCAATATAAGTTGTAAGAGTTCAGAAGAAGCCTGAGCTAATGGGCCAATCAGTTGATAACTAATGTAGACCTCTGTGTGATTTCTTTGGGACTTAACGGCTGCAGGACTGGGTGGAACAGAAAACCTCAGTCAACACTCTGCCCAGACACAAGTCCCACGAGCATGGGGATTTTCTTCTTTCCATGGCTATAGACCCAAATGAACCCTTTGTGAACTATAATAAATGTGAGTCCCACTGGGTGGTCTCAGTGGCTTTGTGGTTGCCGTAGAGAGTCTGGCCAGGATACCTTCTACTTGCAGGAGCCTGGCCCAGCACTCACCCAGGTGATGGGCAGGCAGGTGTCCCAGCTGGATTCCCCTCCTTCCCTCTGGCTGTAGATGGAGAGCTCATTGATGTCACCTATGGTCCCCATCTTGGGCCACTTGCCCACACAGCTCTCTGAAAGCCAAACTCCTCTCTGGCAGACAGGTCTCCTTTCCAACCTGCCCTTGGGAAGTTGGGAGTAGAAGGAGCGATTTCGGAGGGGTCCCTGTATGCAACTTTCCTTTGGTTCTTTACCTTCCTATGAGGAGGACTCCCTACTCCTCCCTCACTACCACTTGATGGAGTATCCCTTCTACAGCAGCTCACGCCCCTGGGCTATGTTCTGGGTGGAGAGGCCTCAGGCAGGGCTGCAGGCCGCCTGACTTAGAGCTCAGACCAAGCACTGTGTAAACTGTTTATTCAATCTCTCTGTTTGCATGCTTCCCTGGTGCCCCCTCAGGACCTCCCTGCTTCAGGGAGAGTTTCTGGGGCTGCAGGTCAACCCTGCCGCACTTACTGGGCTGTTTCCACTGTGGGTATTTCAGAAGGATCAAGAACCTGGATTGGAATCTGTCTTGGAGCCTGGAGCACCAAAATGACTCAGGGGAAGCTGGCTGAGGGGCCTAGTAGTCGCACGTATGCATGTGTACATCGTGTGTGTGTGTGTGTGTGTGTGTGTGTGTGTGTCTGCGCATGTGCGAGCAAGTGCGGGTGCATGCCTGCATGAGTACAGATGTGGAGGCCAGAGGCCAATATCAAGTGTCTTTCTAATAACTTTTTTTTCCTTTTTTTCCCAGAGTGCACTGACTGAACAGACTCTCTGTCCAGGGAAGTCCTGGAATTCAGCTGTCTCCACTCTCTGTCCACAAGCCAGCACTTGGGTTAAAGATGTGCTCTGCCATGTGCTTTGATGTGAGTGCTGGGGATCTGAACTCTGGTCCTCCTTTAGGGCAGAAACTTCACCAACTAAGCCATCCTGTCCCCAGTCCTAGCTTGAGATATCTGTGGAGCACTGGCCTTCCTCAGATTCCAACAGCTATGTCCACCCTGCTTGGGACCCTCTGTACCTGTTAGGTCTCTGCTTCCCCACCACCTTTTGTTACTCAAACTGTCCTGACATTTGGTTCAACATCTGAGGGCATCTGTGTGTAGTGGGAAAGGACTTTGTAAGCCGACATGGCTACGGCAGTGTGGAGAACACTATGATCCTGCAGGCAGGAGCGAGCAAGCTCCACGTTCACCACCCTGGCCCTCTGGTCTAGATTTCAATAAGAACCTTACCTCTGACTGGAGGGCGGTCTCTTATAAGGCTGATGGACACGTGAGGCTGCCTTCCTGAATCTCTCACCTAAGGGACGGGAAGGGAGCTGGGCTTAGGAGCTCAGGATCGAGCCACAGCCCCGATCTATCCTCTCAGTGGTTGTGTGACATTGGACAGGTCTCCTTCCCTCTCAGGCCTTGTGTGTCCAAGTGGTTCCTGGCTGGGGAAGGCAGACCTTGGTCCCACTGGGCAGCTTCTCAATCACAGTCATGTCTAGAAGGTCAGATCCAGGATGTGGGTCCATCCCTTCTGCCCTGATTGATTAAGATCCCCAAGTCTTAATTGATTGACCAAGTCCCCAACCATCATTTCCCTGAACAGGGGGCAATGCTGAGAATATGGCTGTCTGCAGGCAAGGTACAGACTAATGCCCTAAGATAGAGAGGCCTGTGGGCCCCAGCATGAGCTCAGGGGGTGGAGAGGAGCCAAGGGAGACATGAAACCAGTGGCAAGCCAGGACTTGGCAGCTCTGGGGGTGGCACCCAGAGGGTCTTGGAACCCTGCCCAGTGAGTGGGTGGGTACTACTGCTCAGGCCCATTCTATCCCAGCCCCCTGAGAACCTTCTAGGGTGTTTTTTCTCACTCCTGCTGCCAACCTGGGCCACTGTGCTCAGCTCTCCATAGGAACGTGCTCTGCCATGCCTCTGTCGGCCAGGACACTGCCCTCTCCTCCCAGCTGTGAGAAACTTTCGCAGGTCCTCTATGGAAGGAAGGTAACTCTCTATGTCCCGATGTGGCAGGAGCTCCCCAGGCAAGGTGGTCTCTCTGCCTACATCCACCTCTCTCTAACTGTCTTTAACGACTGCTTTACTACCCTGGGATTTAGGTCATGTGATGCTTACATATGCTGAGGGCGGCCTCTTTGCAGTGGCTGAGACCCTGTACTTTTACTGGGCATCTCAGAGGCTCTGGCATGCAGGAAACATGTAGAACAGGCATAGGGGCCTACCAGATAGTCAGGGTGGCTTCAGGGCTGTCACAGATGGTGACAACTGGCAGGTCAAAGATCCCCTTGCCCTCACAGCAGGACTGGGACAGGAACCTTTGGCCTTCTGCCAGGTAACAATAAGGAACAGCACCACTATCCTGGGGCAAAGGGACAGCTCAATGTTCCTGCAGTTAGGCTTGTTCTACAAAGGTTTCTTCCTAGATAAGGATTTTGTTGCCATTTAATTAAAAACAACAAACAAACAACAGCAGTAACAACAAACAAACAAAAACCAGAAAGCTGGACGTGGGTCTGGGGAGATAACTCCGTGGGTAAAAACACTTGCCGCTCAAGTGTGAAGGCCTGTGTGCAGGTCCCCAGAACCCGCGGAAAACAGGATGCCATAGTACAGTGTTTGTAACCCTGACGCCTACGGTGAGGTGGGGAGCAGAGATGGGTGAATCCCCAGAAGCTCTGTGAGCCGGCTAAATCGGTGTATGCAAGAGCAAACAGTCTCTGTCTATATAAGCTGAAAGGTGAGGACCAATTCAGATGCTGTGGTCTGACCTCAACATGCATGCTGCGGCGCACACACATACACAGGTGAATAACACCTGAGGAACCATACCTGACATTGACCTCTGACCTTCACACTCAAGCCATGGGTGTGTACAGTAGAACTCAAGTGAATATGCACCCACGTGCACCACACACACACACATACACACGCACAAAGCTGGGTCTGGCAGTGCCCGCCTATAACCCCAGCACCTGATAGATGATGGGGCCAGTTTGGGGCACATGTTGAGATCCCACCTCAAAAATAAAAAAGAGGAGAGGAAAGGAAAGAAAAATGAGCCTCCTCAGAGAGTACCCAGGGCTTTCGTTTTAAAGATAATATATTTATGTTGAAATGGTGTAAAGTAAGATGTGTTCACCCTCCTTGGTGACTTTAGTCAACGTGTTGTGCTTTGCTTTGTTGTTGTTGTTGTTTTCTTCCTGGAAGGACAAGAAAACTCTTACAGTGTCCACTGCTGCGGTGGTGTTCTGAAGAAGCATGCTGTATGACATACATTTCTGTGGTTAAACAGGGCAGCACAACACCACACACTCGGTGAAACATCACAGTCCTTAGACATCTGTTTGCGGTTCGGGGTATTTGCTTAATCCTCTGCCCATGTCCCAGCATTCCCAGCTGCCTCTTTTTGTCAATGGCTGCATGGTAGTGCCTTGTGTGAGGCTGTGTGTGTGTGTGTTGTTTATTTCACATCCCACCTTGTGTGAAACAGAGTCTCTGATTTGCCAGGCTAGCTGGCCTCTGTACTGGGAGTGCTGGGATTTTAGATCAATGCAGGCTATATCCAGCTATTTTTCTGTGGATTCTGGGGATTTGAACTCAGGGCCTCACAATTGTATGGCAAGTGCTTTAAGCCAGCGAACCTCTCCCCAACCCAGAAATATTTTAAAATGGACTCTGTAATGGTCACAAGATCCCCTGAATTATGACCTTTGAAAGGCTGCTGATACAACACATAAATTGTGTTTAATAGATAAAAACAAAATAATCAGTGGGAGTGACGTCACACCTGTAACCCTAGCTACCCAGAAGGCAACTGTAGGAGTTCCACACCAGCCTATGCTGTAGAGTAAAACTGTCTTTTCAAAGTTGGTTTATGTTTTGTTTGTTTGTTTCAACATGGTCTCTCTCTACACACCCCTGGCTGTTCTGGAACTCACTATGCAGACCAGGCTGGCCTCCAACTCACAGAGGCGGACCTGCTTTTCCCTCGCAAGTGCTGGAATAAAAGGTCGGAGCCATATCTTAAAAGCAAGGCATAAGCGAACAAAAGATACCCCAGGCCTATGACCCCTGCTATCAGGACCTCTACACCTGGCTTGTTCCTTCTGACCCAGGGCAGCCCTTGCAGCTGCTCTTACACCCAGGTCCATACTCTAGTACCCTTTGTCCTTAACCCTGTCACCTCCCTTCCTCTAGGTGCAGCCGCTTCTGTCCAGAGCGTCTCCCCATCTCTCTGGCTTGCCTTGTCTCCACTGTTCATCTCAACAGCGACCTCCTCCATTAGGGCTAGAGCAAGGGCATTGCTGTTCTGGCCTGAGAGCAGCCTGCTAAGCCTCTGCCTGGGCTGTGGGTGCTCACACCACCCGTGCCCATTCTTGGCTGTGCAAATGTCACAGTGTACTTATCTAGACTATGGCTTTGAGACACAGGTTATGAGCCCTGATTCTGCTACTTCCTGGATTGGTGGGCTGAATGACTGCCCTAGCTCAGACATTACAATTCTCATGCCCTCTGTGAGAACGTGACCGTATTTAGAGACGCAAGTCAGTTCTCAAGTTCCACCTCAAGGCAGGTCTCTTGTTGTTTCTGCTTTGTATACTCCAGGCTAAGGCTGCTGGGATTGCAGCAGCATGCCACTGCATCCAGCATTCATTCATTCTTTTTTGTTTGTTTTGTTTTTTTATGAGACAGATTCTCTCTGCAGCCCTGGCTGTCATGGAACTCACCATGTAGAGCAGACCGACCTCAAACTCACCAAAATCTGCCTGCTTCTACCTCCTGAGTGCTGGGATTATAGGTGTGCACTACAACACCTTGCATGGGGTTTTTACATGGGCTCCGGGTACGGAATTAAGCTTGTTCCCTAAGTGTTTTTTACCCACCAGGCCATCTGGTTGGCCTTGCCCATATGATCTTGATAGAGTTACTGACAGTCTTCCTAGTGGGAAAGACAAGGATCAAGGGCCAGAGGGAGACATGATGTGTGTGCATGAGGTCAAGACTTTCCAAGATTAACCTTGCCAATGTAATGTCTTGACAGGTAGTTTCATGCCAGCCAAAGGCCTCTTGTTAATTAAAAGAGGAAGAAAAGGTCAAATACCAGGCAGGCTGCCATAATGTGGGAGTTGCCTACTCCCAGTGTTTCCCCACTATGCCCCCCGCCATGGGAACCCTTCAGCTTAGGCTCCAACTGCCTCTGAGTAGATGATGATGGCTCTACAAGGGAGTGGTAAAGTGGGAGCCAGGCGGTGATGACAGGGATCCCCGGATCTTAAAAATCCTTTGCAGGCCTCTGCACTCCGACACCCTTAGGTTCTAATTAGAGGCCAGGCACTCCATGCATAAGCCAGGGGAGAGAGACCCACGCACCAGGTAGCAATGGGCCAGCATCAGGGCCTGGGGAGGGGGGTAGAGAAGGTGAGAACAAAGGCAGGACCCTCCTCATGTGGGTGGAGCTCTGAGAAAGCTCAGCAAGGAAAGGAGTCTGCCCTAGATGGTCCCTGCCTGGTTGGTCCCTCAGCCCTTGCTGGATCTGGTCGGCAGCAGTGCCCTCTACCTCTTCCCAGTTCTCCTCAGTTCTCACATAAATCAAAGAAAGAAGCACATCCCTCAAAACACGGACAAAACAAAACCCATAATAACCAGACAAACAACACTTGTTCTGTCCCCCTCTGCTTACCCCTCACCCCAGCACCTACCAATAGCTACACAGCAAGGCGTCTCCAGTACACATACAGACATCCTGCAGACAGATCTGATGCCAAGCCTGATTTTGCCCCTGTCAAGCTGTCCACACTTGGCAGTCTGAATCTCCCTTTCTGAGCCTCATACCCTCACTTTGACAGGGGTCATGCCTACCATGACCTGCCTCTGTGTCGTCCTAGAGGAGTCGGGTAGCCCCCTGACAAGCCACCTGGGTGATGCCTGGCTCCCACCACACACAGTGATTGTTCTCACCCATTCTCTTGTCTCTCCTTCCTCTGTTTCTCCTCTCCTCCATTTGCCCTGATCCACCCCTACTGTCCAACCATCTTGGACACACATGGTACTTGCTAGATGGCTGGCTCACGATTGCCAACACCCCGTGTGGGGTGGAGAGGGGGGGAAGGGGTAGACACATCTCCTGTCGAATTCACTGTGGTTCAATTTTTCTTCCTTGGAAAAACCAGCAAAAGTCTTACCTCTGACTCCTACTGGAATCCAGAGGGGAAGGCCCTGCTCACTCTCCCATGAAGCTCACCAGCAGGCAGAGGGCCTCTCAGAGGCTCCTTCTCCCACACATTCTCCTACTGAATAATGAAGATGCCCTCAGACCCTAGCTCCCTCCCTCCCAGCTCCCAGCCTCTGATGTATTTGATCCCAGATAGCATAATTTTTCACTTAAATGTGAATGTATTTGTGAATTGATAGAAAATAGTCCTCACTCGGGTGATATAATACAGGGCTGCCCCATCCCAGCTGCTATTTTGATTGTGACTTAAATGGATGAGGCCATCAATAATTATTTTATTGAACAGGCACATAAAAAATGATGCTGAGCTGAAGTAATTTCCCAGGCGAAGACAAGCTAATGCATTGGGGTGTAGGCTACCTTTGCAGCCCTGAGCCTGCT
>LOEQ01000069.1:189794-212795 GCA_001685075.1 Bramus lutescens
AGAGGAAGAGAAAAAGGAGGAAGAGGAAGAAGAAAAAGAAGAGGAGGAGAAAGAGGAGGAGGAGGAGGAGAAATAATTACAGGTCAGTGGGTAAAGGCTGCAAGTAACCCTCTGACCTATGGCACACACGGGTCCATGAATATACACACACAGAAAATAAATAAATAAATGTAAAAGAGAAACATTAACGAATTTAAACAGAAATTCCTAGGAGTCTGTTATTGCAGGGCACTGAGCAAGGGCTGTGTCACATGGGGCTATGCCCAGTGCTTCTCTTTCTCTACCTCAGCAGCCACAGAGCACAGAAAGACCTGCAGAGCCAGAGGGTGGGCCTGGCCTGCTCCTAACTGCCTGAGCAAGTGGCTTCAGCCGAAGGAGCGTGTATAAATTACTCTTGAAGACTGTGCGAGACCTGTTGCACTCTGGTCTTCTCTGAGTCTCTGTATTTTATTTTAAGCCTCCCCCTCCATGGCTGTGGCCATCAGGAAAAATAAGCGTTCCCCTGGGTGATGTGTGACCCCAGTCAGAGGGTAAGCTGTCTGGCCAACTTGGGCAGCCGACAGAGGAAGGTGTCCTGGAGGTCTGCACCACCAGTTGGATCTGAAAAGATGAATGCTTTCCTGCAGTTTTCTGGCCAAGTGGAGGGAGGGAGGCCAGACAACCTGGAAAAAACCAGTTTCCCAGAGACGCCTCCAAGAGTCCAGGTCTTCAGGGAACCCAGGCTCTCCTCCAGTGCCAACATCACTTGTGCTGACTCCCCTGGAGCGTCCAGCCATTGGAAGTCAGACGGATGAGGTGCCCACAGGGCAAAGAGGAGGGGGAGGACCAAGGAGATGGAACTAGAAAGAAGAAGAGGGTGAGATGCTGAGGAGGATAAGGAAAAGGCAGACTGGTAAACGAATAATCTGATGAATTAACAATTTCATCCCTTTGCAGAGGGTCTGAAACTGTTCACGCTGCCCACACTGGACACCAAGGGTGAGCTGGCCCAGGATCAGGGTTGGCGGCATGAATCTGGGTCAGAAGGGCACCAGTTGGGGTTTGCAGCTTCTGGCACAGCAAGTGACAGAAACAGTTTATTAAGAAAGAAAGCACTTCTGTACAGTTAGAACTCAGCAGCATCATGATCCTTTATGGGTCATTCCCATAGAACCACCATCTCTGGAAGAAGTTTCCAGACTTTCTGCTGACCAGCTTCTCTCATACGCTATAGCTCTGCCCTCTCTGTCCACTCTCTTGCCACACTAAGATCCTCTTTAACAGGAGACAAATTAGAGACTGGAGAGTTAGGGCATTTGCTCAAGTTCACTCAGCTAGTCAAAGAACAGAGTGGAACCCAGCCGGAGTCCCCACCTCCCAGTCTCGCCATGTGTTTACTGGGACACCATTTGGCACTGAATCCCCAGAGCCCCAGGGAATGCTGTCTGTGGGCATCCTAATGCCCGCTGGTGAGGAAGCTGGGACCTCCCACCACTACCTTTTTAGGAAATATAGCTCTGCAGGAAACACTAGGCTTTGATGGGAAGGAGTAAAGCGGGTCCACTAATTAGAGGCCATTCTTACTTTTTTTATTTTTATTTAGCTTTAAAAACAGAGTAGGTGTATCTCATTCTGTTTGACTGCAGTCGCTGGGCGTCCGCATGAAGAAGTTCGGAGCACTGGGAGCTGAGTCTGTTGGACACTGAGCCATCTTTGGATTTTCTTGGTGTTGTTTTCTTTCTCTCTGGTTTTGTTTTGATTTTGGTGCTGTTCTTGTTGCTTTAAAAATACACACACTCTGGAGTCGGATACTCCGACTTCTTTGATGCTTGGGAAGCCAACCATGCACTCCTAAAGTTAGACAGAATGGAGTTGACCTTGGCAGGAACTCGACCACAGCCTCAGCAGTCTCTGACCATGGACCTGGCCCACAGCCAGTGTGGTCAGCAGCATGTCATTAAGTTCTCTGGAGAAAAGGAGAGCCCAGAGACCTGCTGCTTCCACCACCACTGGCGTCCTGCCTCCGTGCAGTCAGTACCAAGTGCTAAAGGGAGTTGAGCTTGTCTGGCTGTGGCTTGATGGTGGGGCACCCAGAATGCTTCCCAAGTTTCCAAGAGATGCCTCCCCTCCAGAAATCACACCATAAAGACCCCTGCCAGTGAATTTCACTGGCCTACCTACCTTACCTGCCTGTCTGTGAAGACTCTTCTGGTTTGGGCTTTGAAGACAGCTGCCTTAGAAATGCTCGCCTAATAATCACAGGGTCCTGAGCGAGATCTCTAAAATCCATGCCAAGTGGTGGGAGGTGTGGTAGAGCATGCTTATAATCCCAGCACCATGGATGCAGAGAGACAGGAGGGTCTCTGGGACTCACTGGCCTGGCCTAGCCTCATTAGTGAGACAGGCCAATGAAAGACCCTGTATCAAGGGAGATAGATAGCATCCCTGAGATGATGTCTGAAGTTGTCCTTCAGTATCCAAGTACATGCACACAGGTGTACCAACTCGTACTCACACATGCATTAAATAAAAAAGACTCCTGACCTAAGACTGTCTAATCACAATACTCATTTTACCCAGCCTTGGTGATTGGGTCTATCATGGACATGTGACTATAGCCAGGCCAATCACATGCATTCTTTCCTTCTGCGTTGTTTGTGAATTAACTGTTGTTTGATAGGGCTTGCATTCTGCCTGAGATAGAAACAATCTAAAGAGGCAGGCAGTGTTCAAATTCCTGTGCTACAACCTGAGTACCTGGAGGCAGCAGGGCTTGAAGGCAGCTTTACTTCTATTGGCAGTAATGGTAAAGGTATAACCATTTTGGATTTTATTCCTGTGAGCTGTAACCAACAGACAATCACAAGCCAAGAGTGTGTCTCACTCAACTTTGAGTTTCAATTACCTGCAACAAGGCAGGCTTGTTAAATGGATGTTTAAACTTCCTTAGCAAGGTGAGTGAGAGTTGGGATAGGTGAGGAACGCGGCATGTTGGGTACAGGCCAGACCCAACATAACTAGACGTAACTTACTCAGTGAAATAGTACATCCCAACATTGTGGTATCAGGACAATTACCTTGATTGGGAAGACGGGTAAAGCGAGGCACAAGGGAGGCTGATGAGGTGAGCCTGCAGGCTCTAGCACTTCAGAGGTTGGACAGCTGTATCTCCTCCCCAAGGCGGCCTGATTCCTAGCACCCGATTCTCTGGGGAAAGCCTGTACCAGTTATCTAAGGAAAGAGGTCTATAGCCAGACTTCTTAGACTCCATAGTCCCTTGCTACTCCAAACCCCATGACCCAGCCCATACAGCTTTCCCCAAATTCCCACCTTACATTTCAGTTGCTCAGTGGCTCTAAGGTCAGGCCGAAGTGAACCTTTTCTGGGCAGAGCTATGAGCTCTGGAATCCAGACGTGGCATAGTGTTTCATGCAGGTGAAGGCAGAAGGGGCAGCCCACAGATGGAGGAACATGCCAGGGAGCCCAAACGTTGACATGAGCTCAGGATCTGCATCTTCCCTGGAATTTAAATGGCCCTGAATGACAGAATGGGAAGAACCTCAGAAATCATTTTGCCAGATGGAGTGGAGAGCTGCTATGCTTGTTACCATGACCTGCCTTGCTAACTAATCAGAACTGCCTTTCCTGTGGGGGACCACCATCCACTCCCTCCCACACAGCCCTGAGGCAGCCTGCACAGCAGGGAGTGATGGGTACAAAGCTCACTCACTTGCCCTAATGCCTGATACAAGACCCTTAATTTTGCAGCTGTGAGAATGGAGAGCTAAAAAGACTCATCTATGGTCACACGGCCTTGCTAGGAATTGAACCAGAGCTTGTGATACCACTGAGTCGGCCACCCTGTCTTCCACATGGGCTGACTGGGTCACATTAGCACATGGCAAGATATCTTTCAAGTTCAAGCCATCTGTATACTTAACTGGGAAACAAACCAGTCATATGGATACAGCTTGATGCTATGGAAAGAACACTGAGATGGGATGTTATGTTATGTAATAAGCTGTGTGACCTCAAGCACATCAATTAACCGCTCTCTGAGTTGGTTTCCTTATCTGCTAATTGTGCGTGCTGGTATGTGTGTGTGTGTGTGTGTGTGTGTGTGTGACAGGTGTCAATGATGGGAGCTTTTCACTGATCTCTCTGCATCTTTAGTTTTTGAAACAGGATCTCTCTCTCTGTCTCTCTCTCTCTGTCTCTCTCTCTCTGTGTGTGTCTCTCTCTCTCTCTCTCTGAGCCTAAATCTCATCGATCTGACTAGGCTATTGGCCAATGAGCTTCAGGGCTCTGCTTGTGTGCCCCTCTAGCATCCGGATTGCAGAACATACTGCCAAGCCTGGTACTTTACATGGGTTCTGAGGATCTAGGCTCAAGCCCTTGCCCTTTTACCAACTAAGCTATCTCTCCAAGCCCCACTGAGACACCCATGAGTTTATGTTCCCAGCATTGTTTTTTTAAAAAAATCAAGCTTATAAAGAAATAGGAGAAACAACCATTCAATACAAGGAGCAACGAAAATATTCAGTACAGTCTTCAATTTATATAATTACAGGGCAAGTGTGGCTCCTGCCAAGGCCCTCCTGCTGGGCACAAGTTCTGAATGGGAGGGAGGATGCCTCTGGAAAACTACACTAAATGTGTCTTGAAGGGTGCAGGTGGGAGAGGAGGCCACTGCACTACAATCAACAGAAGCCAAAGAAGCAAAGGTGAAGGCTGGGGCATGTTAGGAACAGCCCGAGTGGAGCAGAGTTCCAGGTAAGGGACAGAGGAGTCAGAGGTCAGCCTGGGGGCCGATCTGGCCTGGCTCTATGGAGGGCTGCAGAAGAATCTTGCTCCAGGCAGCGCTCCACACTCAAGAGTTCTGAGAGGCAGAGAAGTGGTAGGCAGATACAGAGGCTTTGGAATGCTCTCGTGTCTCTCCAATCCACTCGGGGCTTCTTGGAGAGTCTGCGTTTGGGGCAAAGGAGAGAGTCAAGTCCCACTGTCTTCGCTGAATCGGTCCGTGTATTCACTCACACAACCCAAAAACTGAGGGTCGCCTTAACTACAGAGGAACGCAGGGGCTCTAAGAGGCCTGGGTGGAGAGTTTGCCTTTCTCTGTTAATGCTTTGGTGCAGCCCCTTCCCAAGCATCCTTCCCCCACTAGGGATGAGACAGCGCCCACTTAAGGCCAGAGGAATGAGATCTCTGTACCGCTGGTTCCTGCAACGTGCCGGGTAGATGCTCACTGGCTCAGGTTTGTTCTCTGAACCGATTACCAAGGCCTGGACTGGGTGCCCATCTTTAAAGCTAGAAAATGGGTCCTATGCTGAAAGGCACCATGGAAACAGACAGAAAGTAGGGATGCTGGTCACCAGAGAAAAGGCTCCAACACCTAGGCAATTGCACCCCCTCCCTCTTAGCAGAGAAGGAAATGGGTTCATAGCGGTTGACATCTTTTCTAAGATTTCACTGGAATGAAGATAGGACATGTCTACTAGGCAGGTGCAATGGGCGATCTCAATCCCTGGAATTTAGAATCACCATGGAAACAAACCTCTGAGGATAGCTGCCAGGGTGTTTCTAGGTTCAAGTAGAAGACCCACACAGAATGTAGGCGGCACCATTCCTGTGGGCTGGGACCCTGGACTAAATAAAAAGGAGAAAAGTAAGCTGAGTACCGGCATTTATCTTCCTCTGGCTCCTGACTGCGGATGCCGTGTGGCCATGCCTTTCCCTGAGCGACTGACTGTATCAGACTGTGTGAACTGTGAGCTCCGGCAAACCTTCCCTTCCTTACACAGCTTTTTTCAGGAATTTGTCACAACCCCATGGAAAGTAACACAGCAAGGATACAGATTTCTCATTTCATGTTGGTCATTGTGAAACCCTGACATGAGGCCATTGAGTCCCCCCATCCCCCTCCCAAGAGCTCTGAAGCCTGAGGTGCAGGGGACTGGACAGACAGCCTCAGGGAACTTCTCATCTTTCCCCAATTAATACTTCTTGTAGAGTCTCAGCAGCAGAGCAGGAATTTGTTAAATTACATAAACATCATTGTGACCCGTAAAATTCAATGAATCTCGGCCTGTTTACCCGCGGCTGGCTTTAATGTTTGCACAGTGTAATTTAATGTGTCAATTTGCTCTCAAATAAAAAACATCTGGCCCTCTGACATGCCAAAGAAACTGGAGAGCTGATGTTCAAAATCAGTGCAAAGCTCCAATCAGAGACGGTGCTCCGGAAGAGAAGGAAGGTGCGGGGCTGGGGAAGGGAGGCTGTGCCATTCCCATCCACTCCTGGCCTCCTGACAAGTCCCTGGTTGCAAGTCTGGAAGACGCAGTAGATTTCGTCCTAATTAGAATTAAGAAAAGCCAGGAAGAACCCATACCATCTTTAACTGGCACCCGTTGTGCAATTAAATTTCCTGCGGCTGTCCCTGCCAATATTGACGTTCATATGATTGGATTTTTAACAATCTTATTATTTTGTAATTGAGAGGAGCAGGAAGAAATGACACTTTTCTGTGGTGATGAGTCTCGCAGCTGAAACACGGCTCCCCACAGCCGCTGTGCCTGCCTGGCCTGAACTTCTGCCTCCATTCCCTGTGTGTTCCCAGGTTGGAGCCCGAGGAGGGGACCCTGAGCCGGTGCTTTCCCAGTGAGGTCATACCTTCCACACAACTTGGTTCTGCTCCACCAGATCCCACGCTGCTCATGCTACAGGCAGAGCGGACTTGCTACGGCATGGCTGAATTGGAAGCCTGACCTACATAGACTAGCTCAGGGAACGTGTCCCTTCTGAGAGACAGGTGTGGTTCAAGACCTTGGAAAGGGCTCCTCCAGGACCTGGGAACTGCTAGCTTCTGCTGAGCTCTTCCCTGGTATATGGGAGGCCTCCTCCACTTCTATCTTCTGCAATGTTCTTTCTTTCCCAGTGTCTCAGGGAAACTGGGAGGGATGGTTTCCACTCCCTGATTTCTCACCCCTATAAACACTTGAGACATCCTGATGAAAAAAGGGCCCGGCATGGAGCCCTGGCAAACACCCTACTGGAAAGAGCCGAGTCTGCTTTCTTGGCTGTGGAAGGATGGGGTCACCAAGAGTTCAGCCCTGCCTGAACTGAGTCGAAGGCAAGTTCTCCTTAAGAGAGTCCTCAAGTGTGGCTTGGTCTGAGCAGCAGGAGGACTTCCCCATCGGAAGGGTGTAGGCGGGCTGCTCTGGAAATACTGAAGATCCTCCTGCTCCCTCCAGGACAGCCAAGCCCCTTGGAGACTGGGCTCGCACCAGTCAAGGCCACAGCATTTCGGCAAGGCTGGAGGAGTCGCATGTTTTCCATGATTGAACCCTCAGTAATTACACGTTTTCCTAAATGATTGCTGTTTTCCGAACCCAAACCCAAACCTTTTCGGGTGGAGGGGAGTAGGAAAATGAACCGTCTGTCCGACATGTGAGGGAGGGAAGGCAGACCTGTGGAGGCCGAGAGCGGAGCGTTGTCTGTGTTCATGCTCACGCACATGTGTGTGGAGGCACGAGGTTGACGTCATCTGTCTTTCTCACCCACTCTGTATTTTCAATTATTTTATTTCATGATCATGTGAGTGATCTTTCCTTTGTTCGTTTTTTGAAACAGTGTCTCATTCTGTAGACTAGGCTGGCTTTGAACTCCTGCCTCTAGTGCTAGGGATCAAATATGTGCCCCATCACACCTGGCCTCCAGCTTAGTTTTTAAGGCAGGGTCTCGCTGAACCTGGTGCTCACTGATGAGGCTGGACTGGCCACCAAGCCCCGTGGATCCTCCTGTCTCTGTTTCCCCCGGGGGCTGGGATTAACTGGTGCACCACTGGGGCCTGGCTTCTTATGCGGACGCTGGAAATCTGAACTCAGGTCCTCATGTGGGCATGGCAAGCATTTACCAACTTGAGTCGCCTCTCCTAGGATAGCAGTGTAGCTCTGGAGGTGGAGAAAAGCCTACCCGAGTTAGAGTTTCCGGTTGTCCTCCTGAGACTGCCCGACAGCAACTCTGAGGAACCCACTTCTCCACTCAGCAGCAGTTTCTGGAGCTTTTGCCAGGTGCCAGACACTGGGCTAGCCAGTACAGACAGGAGTGAGGAGCTCACGAATCTACTTGGAGGGTACCCTCATGCAGGCTGCTGGTTACAAAAAAAAGTGAAACAATTGTCACTCCATCCCAAAGGTAGAGAGGAAAACAAGCAAATAACTGAAGCTTTGGAGAGGACTTCACAGGCTTCACGGGGGTGACTCGGGGCTGCAGAGGATGGCTAGGGGTTAGCTAGCCTCATAGAATCACTACAGAAACAGACCCTGGTGTGGTCCCAAGGACCCCGTACCAATTCTGCCTCTGAAAGTTACCAGAGCCCTCTGAGGTAACATTTATCGCCAAGGGATGGAGCTAGAGTGCAGAGAGAACATTCTGGCCTGAGAAATGGCTTGTGGGAAAAACACACACCACTGAGGACCTAAGAGGAGTTCTCTAGGGAGGTGGGGAGAGGCGTCAGTGGAGGGGCCGAGGGGCTAATGTGGAACAAACAGGAAACACTTAATCAAAAGCATTCTGTAGAGCCAGAAGAGATGGCTCAGACTTCCAGAGGACCCAAGTTCAGTTCCCGGCACTCTTACCAGGTGATGCATGTAACTCCAGCCCTGGGAAATCCAGCACCTCTGTGAGCTGTGCTCATATGCACATACCACACACACACAAATTAAAGTTGAAAATATTTTTGTTGTTGTTGTTTTGAGACAGAATTTCTCTGTGCAGCCCTGGCTGTCCTGGAACTCACTCTGTAGACCAGGCTGGTCTTGAACTCACAAAGATCTGCCTGCCTCTGCCTCTCAAAAGTGTTGGGATTAAAGGCATGTGCCACCAATGCCTGGCAAAAATATGTTTTTTAAAGTAAAATAAAGCACGCTATACTTCTCAGAAAATATAAAGAATCCCCTCCTACTTTGCACCGCACACTGTATTATCATCTCCCCAGTCTCCCCGACGGCAGGTCCTGGGGTCACCCACATGATTCACCAAGAAGCCCTCCTAACCCATAGGTAGGTAACTAGCCAAACTTGAGGCTGTTACCTTCCTGCAGGGAGGAGTTTCCTTCCAATTCCCATTCCCTGCTTCACTGAGAAAAGCCCCAGGACAGAATGTTGAAGACCCTACAGCTGGGCCTTCTCCTCCTGGGGGAAGGGCTCTGCTCTGACGTCTGTGGCCACAGAGAGGAAGTGAGGAAGTGCCCTTGACTTGACTGCTTGGCTTCTGCTTTCTCACATGGTTATTTGTGTCTCTTCCTCCTCAGCAGTCCACACACACACACACACACACACTCGGAGGGAGGNAGAGAGAGAGAGAGAGAGAGAGAGAGAGAACAGCTTGTGTCCACTCCAAACGCAGATGACAAGGAGTCTCGGAAAGGCAGCCTAAAGAAACACTGCACAAACTATTTCCTGAACAGGCCTGTTGCTGTGACCCTTGTAAGCCAAGAGCTCACTTTATAACTTGGGAATTGTACAAATGTTTACAGTTGTGGGGAAGGGAGCCAACAGCTGCTAGAGGGTCCCAGAATTGGAAGGGAACTGAGATCTGCCTAGCCAGCCTCACCCGCTCCGTTAGAACGCCTCACAGAATCCCCTGTACATGGTCACTAGCCACCCTGAACTCTGCCCCTAGGGCCTCTCAGTAGGGTACCATCTTCCCTACCTTCTTGGAAAGGCTTGGCCTCAACCTTCTGTTTCCTCTCATTCTTGGGCTCCTTGACTCCAGGGTCATCTTCCCTTGATATGCCAGCACAGCCTGCTGGCCAATGTCCATCTCAAACTAAGACTTGTAAATCTGTCCCCATGCCACAGCTGAGTGATTTGTTGTGCTCTGACCCCTGTGCCTATAATTCTGGGTCCCTGAGACTCAGCTTGCTCTTCATGCAGAGTAAACAGGTGAGAGGGAGGAGTCTGAAGTGCCTGCCATACTGAGCACTATTCTAGATCTCTCTGAAACCAGTGGGGTCAGAACAACCCCAGGGAGAAGACACTCTTCTCATTTCATTGTGGGAACTTGGTCTTCTGACACAGAACTGAAAATAAGGAAATCAAATGAGTCTTTGGAGCATCTGGGCAGAAGTTACAGGCTCTCCTGTCCCAGTGACTCTTTATGTTCCGTCTCCTTATTGACTTGGTATCAGGGGAATTGACTTTAAAGCCGTTCCCTGTGAAATTAACTTCTCTAAGCCTAAGGTGAGTAGCCTATCCCAGTTTGCCTAGTTTTAAACCACTCTGTGTGTGTGGTGTGTTGTGTTTGGTGTGTGTGTGTTGTGTTTGGTGTATGTGTGTTGTGTTTGGTGTGTGTGTGTTGTGTGTGTTGTGTGTGTGTGTGATGAGTGTGCGGTGTGTGTGTGGTGTGTGTGATGTGTGTGTGCGGTGTGTGTGTGGTATGTGTGTAGTATGTGTGTGGTGTGTGGTGTGGTATGTGTGTGAGTATGGTGTGTGTGTGGTATGTGTGTGTGTGGTGTGTGTGGTGTGTGTGGTGTATGTGTGTGGTGTGTGTGGTGTGTGTGGTCTGTTTGTGTGTATGTGTGTGTGTGTGGTGTGTGTGTGGTGTGTGTGTGTGGTATGTGTGTGTGTGGTGTGTGTGTGTGGTGTGGTATGTGTGTGTGTGGTATGTGTGTGTGTGTAGTATGTGTGTGTCTGTGGTGTGTGTCTGTGGTATGTGTGTGTGGTGTGTGGGGGGTGTGGTATGTGTGTGTGTGGGATGTGTGTGTGGTATGTGTGTGTGGTGTGTGTGTGGTGTGTGTGTGGTGTGTGTGTGGTGTGTGTGTGTGGTGTGTGTGTGGTGTGTGTGTGTGGTGTGTGTATGTGGTGTGGTGTGTAATATGTCGAGGACATCCCCAGGTGTCACTTCGCAGGTACCATCCCCCTTGCGTTTTGAGTCAGGGTCTTTTGCTGGCCTGGAACTAACCAAGTAGGCTAGGCTGGCTGTCCAGCAGGCCCAAGGGATCTTCTTATGACTGCTACCCCAGAGCCAGGATTACAGGCATGTGTGGTTATGGCACACAGGGGACTGAATACAGAACTTAATACTTCCATAACAAGCACTTAAGGACTAAGGTGGCTCCTTGACCCCCAAACCATTTTTTTTGTTTTGTTTTGTTTTGTTTGTTTGTTTGTTTTACTCAATAGTAAGCCCTATGTCTTGAGAAAGCACTCCGTTCTGGGCAAGTGAATCCACTTGGTCCCCTTTAAAACTAATTTTCTCATTATGAAATGAGAATAATAATGAAGTTTCTGTGACGTTTCACGGAGACAGTATCCTCCCAAAACCTGCCATGATCCTGGTGTATACATACATACACATATACATACACATGTCTATACATGTATCAGGCACTCAACTTATGTTTTGTTCAATTGAGAACCTAGTTCATCGTAGCAAGCTGGAAAGATGTAGGGGCTAAGTAGCGGGCTCAAGTGGTTTATGTGAGGAACAAATTCAAAGACATCCAAGAAATACGCAAATACCCAGCAGAGGGTTTCGGAGCCATCTAGTGTGACCACCCCATTGAATTCAGTTAGTCCTGGGGACTGTGCTCCTGGGGGTGAGATTTCCTGTAGCACAGGAAGTGTTAATCCTATGCACTCTTACAATGGAGGAAACAGAGCAGGTGAAATCCCTCTGTGAACAGAGCCCCCGGAAACAGCTTAGAACCCTGGTCTTCTGAGTTAGCATCTGACCACCCTGTGGCGTTGGCTTTCGCCCAGGAGATGGAACAAAGGAGCACAGATGAGAGGGTCCCAGGAGAGCCTGAGTCTGCAGTTCACCCGCTGGGACTGCAGACACATTGTCTTCACAGTTCCGGTCCGGTGTCTGCATTGGTAAAATGGGGAAGAGAAAGTAGACAAGGTGTCTATCAGAAAGACAGCAAAGAGGTCAAGAGCATGGCTCCGCCACCCACTAGACCAGTGACCTTGGGCTCTTACACCACTGCATAGGGTGATAATGGCATGAATTAAAGTGCTTCTTGGTGTATGACAAATTCTTAGTAAGCATCACTCATATTGGTGTCCCGCTACCCTCTGGGCTAGACACGGTGGTAGACCATGCCATCCCTCTTTCTCTGCATCACCAAGGGATGGCGCATTATCAGCATTTATTCAGGTATTTGGTTGGGTTTCTTTTCCCTCCCCAGCCTGCCCTATCACTCTGTTGGCTCATGTTGAACTTGAGGCTGACTTTAAAACCTCTTGATCTTTTTTATGTGAGCTGCAGGCGAGCCAGGTCTCCCTTGTACTGCCCTTGTGCAATTTCATTTTGGAAACCGTGTTCAAGGCATTAGATTTATTGATGCAGAGTTTCATCTGCTTGCTTTTGACCCAGCATTCTCCGCTGTCGAGATCATCTCGGACTCTAAATCTGTCAGCTCCTCCAGCTTTGAGTCATCTGCAAATTTGATGCACATGTTCCCCACATCTTCATCCAAACTCTCAGCTTGAAACAACTATTTTATAGATAAAAATAGACAGAGGTACAGAACACTCCACAGATCAGAGGGCCCTGTGCGCAAGGCTGAGAGTGGTGAGCTTACCATGTGGGAAGAAGGGACTTAGGACCCCAGATCAGATTTAAGCTTTTTCCGCACACATGTCACTTACATCTGCTGATGTTTTCTCTGCTGATTCCAGAATGTTCTCCGTGATGACAAGGAGAGTTCACTTCAAGGCCACCTGTGACCATGTCCAGCTTCTAAACCTGAGTCCACCAGCATGTTGAGTCTGTTGGCCGCAAAGGCAGCCCCCAAGGCCAAGGACTCCATTCCACTCTCCTACTGTTTCTCTAGCCAAAGATACCTGCTACTCATCCAAGACTGGAGCTTTGCTGGCTCAGCAAGGCACAAGCTGAGATGACATAACATGCTGTCACTCAGGGACCCGGGGAGTCTGAGTCACACCAAGATAGAGCTGTGCTGGGTCTTCTATTTTTCACCTGCAGCTGCCATGGTTCCAACCACAGCTAGCCCAGGTTCTATGGGCATCCTGTGTCACGGTAGAGGGTGGCCAGCATGGCTCACAGACAAGATTTCATGTCAGCATATTATGGAAAAGAGTTCTGGCAAAATTGTGGAGGAAAGCTAGGGAAAAATAGTCTACACAGAATTTCCATAGAAAATGGTTTAAAATGCAGTAACAGTAACAAGTACTATTTCTCCAGATAATGTGGCAACTCTCTCTGGCTAAGTCTGCCCTGCTTATGGACTTTTCAAAGCCATGTGCTCACCCTCAGCCTCCATACGGTGGCAGACAGCTTTTCAGATGTCCCCTATCCAAGGACAGCCGTGTGGCCCTTGGTGGCATGACCTTCTCTTTTGCTTTTCTTTTTCATTAGTAAGTGTGTAGCCTGTGTTCATGGGTACATCCATTCACACGTGTGGAGGCCATGTGTGTGCTGTATGTGGCGGCTAGAGGCTGTTCTCTTGAGTGTTTTACGTGTCCTTCTGTCCCTTATCCATTGAGGAAAGGCTGCCAATATGGTTGGCCATGCTAAACGGTTTGTTCCAAGCATCCCCTGTCTGTCTTCCAAGCACTGGAATTACAAGAGGCCACCATGCCCGTCTGGCATTTACATGCATTCTGGAGACCTGAACTCTGGTCCTCACACTGGCTGCTTACGCAGCAAGTGCTTTAACTGCTGAGCCATCTCCCTGGCCTATGGACCTTCCCTCCTTTTGTAGGGAAGATAAAGATGATGATGGTAGCTTCAGTGAGCACAATTACCCATGACTGACTGGTATGAGTCAGGCCTTGGGCTGGACCTTCGCATCAACCATCTCTCACCCCTTGAGAGGCAGATGTTTTGCTTTTCCCATCTTATGGGGGAGTGAACTAAAGCCCACAGAGACAAAAAGAATCTTGTCTGTGATTTTGGGAAGACAGACCTACAATTAGAACCCCCATCTCTGTCCACGACAGCACAGCTCTGCCTCTTCAGTAACCTCCAGGTTACTTTCTCTGGACTCTTAGGAGATGATGGGAAGCTGAGGTCCACAGATCTTGTGTGTCACTGAGTCATGTGCTACGTGAGCCAGAAGCCCAGGTTCACTGGGGATGGGCAGAGCAGATCTGTGACCTAACCATTTGATGCATATGGCAACAAAATTCATTGCCCCTGGATAATGACCGTCTAATCAGGAGCAAGCCTTGGATGGACCAGAGAGAAAGCCTATGGGAAGAAGAAGTTGGCAGTGGTACTAAGGAGAGAACACATGTGACTCATGTGTTCTACACAGAGAGAGCTGGGTTCCCAGGACTCCCGGTTTCCTAGTTCTGTGCACTGGGCAGCCAGTTCCCCATCTGTAAATGAATATTGTTCAGTGTGCTGTATGTGTGCAGATACATGTGCCTGCCTGTATGAGAAGGTCAGAGATTGAAGTCAGATACTGTCTGCAATTGCTCTCTACCTTAATTTTGAGTCAGAGTCTCTCACTAAATTAGGAGCACACTCATTTGGCTTGAATGGCTGACCAGAGAGCTCAGGGATTCTCCTGCCTCTACTGGAATGCTGACAAACCTTGCATTTTTTTTAATGTAGGTTCTGGGGCATCAAACTCTAGTCCTCATGCTTGTGAGGTGTTTTATCAAATGAGCCATTTCCATGAATCCAAGTATGGTTCTTTAAAAAATAGGTTTATTCATTTTATCTCATGTACAAGTATTTTGTCTGCATGTTATATCTGCGTACCATGTTTGTGCCTGGGGTAAAGACCACAAGTCTTCAATTGAAGCTCAGCTGCCAATGGAGTTGCCCAGAGAAGTTTTTCAAATGACGGATATCTGGTCCTTACCACTAGAAGCCTTTATTCCATTGGCTCCAGGAGTCACCTGTGGACAGTTACATGTTAGTCTCCAGGTGAGTCTAAGGTTCAGTGGGACTAGAGAACTGCTGTTTCAGGCTTGCCAGCACCAGGACTCCTTGACTGTTGCAGGACCATCCACAGGCCCATGGAAATACCCTCTGCTGTCCCAGGGTGGTGTGGGAGGTCCTTCTGTCTATGTGTTACTTTAATTGGTTAATGAATAATCAAACTGCCTTGGCCTGTTGATAGGGCAAAACTTAGCTGGGCGGGGAAAACTGAACTAAATGCTGGAAAAAAGAAGGGATAAGTCATGTAGCCCTGCCGGAGACAGACACCAGAACTTTACCGGGTAAGCCACAGACATGTGGCAATACACAAATTACTAAAAATGGGTTAAATTAAGATATAAGAGTTAGCCAATAAAAAGCTAGAACTAATAGGCCAAACAATGTTTTAAATAATATAATTTCTATATGATTATTTCAGGTCTGAAATACCAACAAGCCAAAAACCAACAAACAGCTACCTCTTACAACGCCAGGGTAACTTAACAACTTTTACAGCTCTATAGACCTGGTGTGTCTACACCAATGGAGGAGAGCAAGCAGCCCCTACCAACACACACACACATACACACACACACACATACACACACACACACACACACACACATCAGTGAATGCGGATTGGTCAGAGAACACACACATGGATATAGAGAGTTCATTCTCATTTCTTTACGCTTTAGTGTTAAGTGAGCAAGGACATGGGGCTGCTAACCAGCTACAGGCTGGTTTCACTCAGTCATAGAAACAGCATTTATAGAGCACCTCTTATGAGCAGAGCTGTGGGAGACTCCGTGGGTATGTGGGATGGACACTGCTCTTCTCTTGGAAGTGCCTAGGAAGGACGGAGTAGATAAGAGCAGACACAACAACACCCGTGCAGTGGGGAAAATAAAGGCCACAGAAATGGATCCCATGTCCTTGAGGGGCCAGGCAGTGTCCCCGTCTACTTAGGAATATTCTGTCACCAGATGTTGGCAACAGTCCTACAGAAAATGTGGTATTGTTCCCAATTTGCAGGTGAACAAACCCAAATCTCAGAGCAAGCACTGCTAGGGTTGTTGGAAGCCTGGCTCCAAAAGAGGAATAAGAACAGCTGAGCATGGCGGGGTGGGGGTCCCGTTAAAGAGTCTGAGAGACACCTGGGAGGTTCCAGGACATCACTACTTTAGCCCATCACCACCACACATGTGTCCTCCTTGACTTTCTATTGCTGTGATAAAATACTCTGACCAGAAGCAACTCAGAGAGGAAGGGACTTATTTTGTCTTACACCTTCTAAGTCAGGGCAGGAACTTGGTGGGGCAGGAATCTGAAGCAGGAACCATGGAGATACGCTGCTTAATGACTTGTTCTCCGACTCATGTTCAGTTGTGAGCTTTACCCTTCAATGGCTGAGCTGTCTCTCCATTTCATTGGTGGCCTTTTTTTTTTTTAAATACAGCCTAGGTCTACCTGCCTAGGAATGGTACAACCCAAACTAGGCTGGACCTCCAACATCAATTAGCAATCAAGAAAATGCCCCCCCCAGATAAGCCAACAAGCAACCTGACCCCATGGAGGCAACTCTTCAACCAATTATCTCTCTTTGCAACTTGGGGACAAGTTGGCAGCCAAGATTAAACATTAGCACATGGCTCTCAGAGGAAGTAACCCAGTAGGAAACACACTTCAGGAAAGACAGGGATGGCAGGAGAAGTCTGAAGCATGAACAGGGGTCCTGATGCTTCTGAAGCAAGAGAGCTGGGATGCCGGGGGAGGCTTGGTAGGGAAATTAAAAGCGGACTTTTCAAGGGTGTGAGGTTCAAAGTATGCAGGGCCTGGATGGTGGAATGGAGACTTGTGCCTCAGCACTGACTAAATAGCCCCAAGAGTTCCTGCCTTGAGTGGGTGGGTCCTAGCTGAAATGATGGCTGACTGCAGACCCTATTGATGTAGGGCTTGATTGAAGGCCAATACACGAACCACTCAGAAGATTCCCTTGGGCAGGCAGGTGAAATGGGTGAGGGTCTGCAACTCTTTCTGAGGTTCATGTTTTACCTGTGGTGTATAGTGGAGGTTTCCTCACACCTGCCACAGGGCAAACAAGAGCCCAGGTGATTTTTCTCTGTCTTGGAAGAGATACTAATTGCTGTACTTTTGGGGAAATAAGAACTTAAGAAATCTGAGTATCGGTTGGAATGGGGGTAGCTGTAGTGGTGGTGATGATGAAAACAGTAGTAATTATGATAGTGCCGGGGAGGAGTTGATAGAAGGGTCAATGATTGTCATGATGTGGAGATGGGGTAAGGATGATAATGGTGACATGATTTGATGGCATTGATGATGCTGGTGAGGGTGGTCATAGTTGTGGTGGTGATGATAGTACTGAAGGTGATTGTGGTGTTGGTGATGATGGTGGTGATGATGATTGTGGTCATTATGGCAGTGTAGATGGTGGTAATGATGATGACTGTGGTGATGATGGTAATGATGACAGGGTTGATGGTGGTGATGATGGTACTGATGTAGCGATGGTGGTAATGATGATGACTGTGGTGATAATGGTAATGATGGCTGTGTTGATGGTGGTTATGATTGTACTGATATAGTGATGGTGGTAATGATGATGATTATGATGGCAGTTTTGATGATGGTTATGATAGTACTGATGTAGTGATGGTGGTAATGATGATAATTATGATGGTGGCCATGAAGGTGTTGATTGTAGTGGTAGTGACTATAGTAATGATGATGGGCTGATGATGGTAATGATGATGGTGATTGCTACGGCAGTGGTTGTACATGAATTACTGATACCTGAATGACTGCCTTCTCTTTCCTTGCCTCTGATTCACATTTTTACCTCCTCATGGATTCTTCGCCACATCCTTCAGGTCTATCACACTATGCATACCCACAATGAAACCTTCCACTTTCCTGGTTGCTAACCTCTGCTTCCTCCTGTATTTCCTAGTCTGGGGAACAACCCCATTAGCTAGTCAGTCCTCAGGCTGTGAACCCAAAGGGAGTCTGGACATCTCAAGCCTTCTCAGCACTGCACTCACTTCTTTACCAAGCTAAACCAGATCTGGAAGCTCACAGGCTCATCCCTGCCTCCCCTTCTTTTACCCTATTGAAGACGCCATCACTTTCCCCTGGGACAGAGAGAACAGCATCCTGATGGACAACTCGAGCTCTGCTTGGCTTTTGGCCAGGTCACCCTTCATCTCACCGCCAGAGGCAACATTTCTGTAGGCGTAACCTGCCTTGCCATACCCACATTACACCCCATTGGTAGATCAGAATCAAAGAGCATAGCTGGCAGGTACAGGCAGGTGCAGGATGACCCTAAGCAGCTTCAAAGCTCTAGTCCTGGAGCTTTAGGCAAATGCTGCTTTTCCTTTTCCATCCTTGGTCCTCTCTGTCTTAAACACCCTTCTTCCCTCTTCTGACTGGTGACATCCTACCCAGCTCCCATGAAGCCCTCCTGTTCCTCTATCCTGCAGGATATCATTGATGTCTCCCTCTCCCATGCTCTTGGATGCAGTTTTTATCTGTTTCATCTGCTGTGACACTAACATTCCCTGGGGAAGAGACATGCCTCTACCATTTCTGAATCCTATGGACCTAGCCCAGTCTTTGGTGCTTCCTGAGATGCAGACTAGAGATGGTGATCCCAGATACCTCACTGGTGCCTGAAACTATGCAGAAATCTGTGTCTCCCTGCCATCACCTTTGATCCTCCTCTTCCTCCTCCTTCTTCTCCTCCTCCATCTTCTCTCTCTCTCTCTCTCTCTCTCTCTCTCCACAGCTGGCATTTGCATTCTTTTTTTCTCGTACAAATATTTTGATCCAGCAAATAAGGTGAAATGACTTGTTCCAAAATGCCCAGAGGATGCTGGACAAGTCGGTCTAGGTTTTAGATGTGGTGAGTCCATTGTGGGAACCATACATTGCTTTTGAAACAGGACCTTATCTGCCTCTGAGAGCAGCTGTGGCTGAGAAGTGACTCCTGCCAGCTATTAGCATGGGATGCCTGCTTCTGGGGAGGGATCAAGGGCTCTGTGTTTCGAGGTGAAGACAAAGACTGAAGACAAGCATCTAGAAGGCACAAAGCCACAAGGAATAGGAATGTGAGAGAAAATATGTCACCGTAGCAAGCAGCAGAGTGGCTATCAACTCAGTGGGAGAAATAAGGACCCTTCAGTTGGTATCAGGAAACTCTGAGAGACAGCTTGAAGGAAGCTACAGAATCCTCCAAAGCTTCAGGAGCTGACAACAGCACGTGCTTGCGGAAGGAGGTGAAGAGTTGGGTCAAAAATAAGGGTGACTGAGTGAGAGCAACTCACTGAGAGGCAATTAAAATCTGGGTGTCTGCCTTTCCTTCATCCTGCAGGCAGCCACTCACCTCCACGGGGCCGGAACCTGAAGATGAAATGCAGTCTGTGTGCCGAGATGAAGGGTGGAGGTCAGCACCCATGCCGACAACAAAGAATGAACGTACGTCTGGCTAAGATCCTCTAGCTGTCTTCTCGGGGGTGTCCCCAGAAGGCTGACTATAGTCTGTGTACTGGGGACCTGTTCTCTGGGGGGAAAAGCAGTGAGAGCTACTATGCTCAAGTGTTTATTTCTGTACATTTTGGTCAGAAAGTGTCTGAAGACTACAGATACTGATAAAAATGAGAGAGAGGATTAAGAAAAATAAAGGCATGGAGCCACTGCATCTGGATTTCTATGAGCTTGAGACCAGTCTGGGCTACAAAGTGAGTTCTAGGCTAGCCAGAGCTGCATAGTAAGACTCTATCTCTAGAGGAAAAAAAAGAAAGAAAAGAAAGAAGGGAGGAAGAGAGGAAAGAAAGGGAAGAGAGGAAAGTTATGAGGGAGGAGGCAAAAATGGAGAGAGAGAGAGAGAGAGAGAGAGAAGAAAAAAACAAAAGGGAAAAACAGATACAAAAGGAGTCTCCAAATCTACAAAATAATAATTATGGAAGAACCCAGGGTGACAGTCAAGACCCAGGCAGACACCATGTTCAGTCTCAAGTAGAGAAAAACCCAAAAATTCCAAGAGGTGCAAGAGCATAAAAATGGAACCTACCGCATGCTGGATGTGTACTATGATGGCTGATAGCTGTTGGGCAGCAGGCACTCATTTTCTATGGAAAATTAACAGGTTAGCAGAACACTAGGGAACAAGGAAAAGAGAAGGAAAGATCCATCCCGGAAGAGAACAGAGGGTGCAGTAAAGGGATCAGGAATCGAGGTCACTCTGAATCGGCTGTGAATGGCTGGCCCTCGGTCATGATACTGTTACCCCTGCCTCTTGGTGAAGCTCATTACCTACTGTATGCTCGTTTTGGGAGGGTGGAGACTGGAACATGCATGTATGAACTAGATATGTTTGAGTGAGAGATGGGGGGAGCTAAAGCCCACTTCCCTGCAGAAGAATGTCAACAAGCAATGTCTAAAATAGGTTTTTTTCCAAATCTTCCAAATTATGTGAACATGTATTCAACAAATTCATTTAGAAAGTTATAAGTATTTTTATGAAGAAGGTAAGTAAATAAAGGCTAGTTTCTTCAAACATTGTAAAGCATAGTCTACTACATGTTTATACCTCTTTAACTTTCTAAAAGTTCAGAGTAAGTACCTAACAAGACAGCAACATGGTGTTGGAATCTGGCACCGTTTCTCAACTGCAGCTGCAAACCAGCTGAGTTATCTCCGGGCCTCAATTTCATCATTTGTAAAATAAGGATACAGGGGGAAGAATGATGGATGACTCAGTGGTTAAGAGCCCTGGCTGCTCTTTCAGAGCCCTGGGTTCCATCTCCGGCGTGTCCATGGTGGCTCACAATCATCTGTAACTCAAGTTCCAGAGGATCTGATGCCCTCTTATGACCTCCAAGGGCACTGCCCACATGTGGTACACAGGCATACATGCAGGCAAAGCACTTATACACACAACATAATAAAATAAAATGATTTTTAAGACGAGGGATTCTGTATTCCTTTGCTGATTCTTGCTCTGTTGTTATAAGTCCCCATACCTCGTCTCTGCAAGACTTGCAGGTTCCTGCGGCCACCATGAGCAGTGGGAAGGAGCGGACTCAAGTTTCCTCTCCACATCTCACAGATGGAAGGGTTTCTTCTTGCCTGGGTCTCTAGTTCTGTGTCTCCCTCAACCCACTTAGAACCGCCTCTTCCACTTCCAGCCTTCTCCGTCGCTCCCCACTGACCCATCCTCTTCCCCTGACTTACGCTCCTTCCCTCTCTCCTTCCCAGTACTCAGATGTATTGATTTTATTTTACATGAATGGTTGTTTTGCCTGCATATATGTATCTGTGTACCACTCATGTATGTGCCTGCTGACTGACTTCAGAGGTCAGAAGGAGGTGTCACATTCCCTGCAACTGAAGTTAAAATTGATTCTGAGCCTCCATGTGGGTGTTGGGAACCACCAGCTCACAGGCCCAGGGTGGGAGACAGCAGTCTAGAGCAACCTGGATGGGGATTCTTGAGAAAGAAACTAACTTTCTTACTGGACCTTTGGGGTTGCCTTTGCTGCCCAGGAACATTGGCAAATCATGAGGGAAACAAAGTCAAGAGAATGTGGGCCCCTTACTGCCATCCTTGAAGCTTTTTGAGAACCTGAAACGGTTTCAAGGAAGGGTTAAGTAAATGACTTAGTAATGTTAGTACATGTGGGGAAAAAAAGGCCTGTGCCAGATCTGGTGTGAGTGGAGCCAGGGAAGGGCACACTGGGTACACAGAAAGGTGCCAACCAGTGTGTGCAGCAGGTGCTAGGATCAGAACACATGCTTTGGTTAATCCCACAACAATCTCTAGTCATGAGTAATCGATGTGTAGTAAAATCAAGGACAAAGTGTACGGAGTCTCAAATGTTTTCTCATGAGATAGTTGCATTTTGTCTTTATGTGAGTGTTCATGTGTGTGTGTATGTGTGTGTTAATGTGTGTGGTGTGTGTGTGTGTGTGTTTTCATATGTGGGGGAGCATTTGCCCTTATGTGGGTGTGTAGAGGCTGGAGGTTGACTTCAGGTGACTTCTTCTATTGCCCTCCTGGGTCTCTCGTTGAGCCTGGAGCTCATCCATTTGACTGGACCGCCTGGCCAGCACTTTACACCCAGCCATCTCTCCAGCCTCAATTCTGCCCCACAAAGGGAGGGAGAGACTTTATAGTGAAGAGACTTGGCAACTCCCCCTCCCCCAGATAAGCAATCAAGTCACCATCCCTATAAAGGGACAGACACATCACTGTTGGGTCCTTGCCCACAGGGTGTTCCAAGAAAGGGCAGCTGGCCAAACTTGTGTAATCTGAATCTAACCTAGAGGCATGACACCACACAGACTCCAGATGAGAGAGTCCTATAGAGTGAGGGAGCGCTTCAACAGGAGAAATAAAGACTGTTTCCTGTTAGACCTGAAACATGCTGAAGTCTCGGAGGCAGAAAGACTGAAGTCCATGTTCAACTCCAGAACACTAATACACACCTGTGTGCATGTATGTATCATGCCAACATTTGTGTACCTATCTAGAACACATATGTGTAAAAAGAGGAGGAAATATAAGGCAAATATGTCAGCATATAAACATTTGGGAATTTCTTGTGTATTTTTGGAATATTTTTTACGATCAGGGAATATTTTTAATGCAGTTTAAAACACAAAAATCAATAAGGGAAGTGTTACTGAAACTTTCCACATATTAGCCAGCTCCACTCCTGTCTACATGAGGGTTTGCAGCCGGCTTTGTGTTCATTTTCTCACGAAGGCTGTGCACCTGGAATGACAGTGTCGCCACAGGTCTTCCAGGTGAGAGAAGAGCAACAGCGTGTCCCCCTTTCCCCTTCAGTGGGCTGTGGAAAGGCAAGGCCAGCTCTAGCCGGGTCTGGGTAGAAGAAGAGATTTCTGGGCGGCCCCATCTTGCTTCAGTGAGTGTTCTTTTTAGAGGAGGTGAAGGCTTAGTAGGACATGGGCAGCCTAGAAAGTCAGAGATCTCTCGCTATGAGTCACGACATGCATAGCCAAGGTGGAGAGTGCCATCAGAGACTCAGACTGAAGCTCAGACAGGGATGCGGGGTCAGCGTGGCCCCTTCTGCTTCTCAG
>LOEQ01000069.1:220758-232367 GCA_001685075.1 Bramus lutescens
GTGTGTGTGTGGAGAGAGAGAGAGAGAGAGAGAGAGAGAGAGAGAGAGAGAATATTTTCATGCACCCATGCATGCATACATATTGGCCAGAAAATGACATCATGTATATTCTTTTACTATGTCCACCTTATTTTGGGGGGTCAGAGTCTCACTGAACCTGAAACTCACCGTCTGATTAGACTGGTTGGCCTATGAGCCCCAGGGATCCTCCTGTCTCAATCGTCCAGCACTGATACTACATACACATGATGCCATGCAAAACTTTCTCATCTGAGTTCTGAGGATGCCCTCAGATCCTCTCGCTTGCACGGCAAGCATCTACCTCCGGAGCCATCTCGGCGTCCCACCCTAACTTCTTTGACTAACCAACTTGCAGATGCCAGAAGTGCATCCCAGTTCTCACTAGAAGCAATGGAGGCCACATAACAACAGCCAGTGTTTCAAGGGTACTGACTGTGAACTAACTGATGCTAACTCATGCACACCGTCAGCATGGATACTGGTTGGTTAACCATCACCACCACTCCATGAGCTAGGCGCTACTGTTCTCTCAGCTTAAAGATGAGAAAACAGAGGAGCAGGTCCAGAGTCTTGCTGGATTGGATAAATGCAGAATTAACAGTTGAACCAAGGACTGTGAAGACTCCTCAGTCAGTAAATTACTTGCCTAAGCATTCAATCCTCAGCAGCACACACACACACACACACACACACACATACACACACACACACACACAGTCTCATGCCAAACATAGGACTTTGAATCTCTTCACTACACTCTGTCTCTACCAGATAAGTTCAAATAGTTTTAAACCTGGAATTCTATATCCAGTCAAACTGTCAATCAAGAGAGAAGGAAAAGAGAAATCATATTTAGAGAAAGACTGATATTTATTTCCTGTGCCTCCTCTTTGAGAAATTATTTGAATATATATTTCAGCACAGTTGACTTGGAAACCACAAAGACTGTAGCCAAGGGGAATTAAATTAATTAGGGGTCTAATGTAAGGAAGCCCAGAGTGATCCATGTGGGGCTGGCCTAGGAAAGAAGAACGGAGAATCAGAGAGCCAAGTAGGATTACACTGGGCAGAAGAAAGACTGGTCCCAAGGAATCTAGGAAAGGAGCCGGAAGACTTTAGGAGTCACGAAGAGGTGTGTTTTTGCCGCAGGGAGAGCAGGTGGAACACACCAGTGGTTGTTACCGTTGTAAGAGCCCAAGATTCTGATGTGCTCTCTAACACTGGAATAGCCAGGCAATAGCGTTTCAAAGAAACATAAAAACAGTGTTTCAAAGAGCTGGGAGGAAGGGGCTTTGATAGGTTTTCAACATAAAGAAATGTCAAATGTTTTAGGAAATAGGATTAACCCAATTTAGACATTAGTGCTTGGAAACCATGTGGTATTCATGAGCATGCACTACTGTTTTGCTTTTATGCACCAATTAAAAATAATATCCATGCATACATGTGAATAATTTATGTATTTATATATATAATTTGTTTTATATGTTTGTATGCACGTACATACCAGCAACAACAATTTTATTTTTCTTCTGCTTTCATCTCCTGGGTCTGTATCTCTGGAAAGGTGCTCTGCTTTTAAAGACCTATGACACTAGGTTTGATTTATCAGGACAAGCACGAATAATTTGGGCTATCAGGATGGCTCAGTAGGTAAAGGTGCTTGCCACTAAGCCTGATGGTCAAGGTTTGATCTCCAAACTCTTTTAGTAGAAGGAGACAACCTACTCCTGCAGGTTGTCCCCTATCCTCTGCCTGCACCGCACTACACACACACACACACACACACACACATACACACACATACACACACATACACACATACACACACATACACACATACACACATACACACACATACACACACACATACACACACACACATACACACACATACACACACACAGTGTAAAATGATTCTGAGAATGACCTGCTCATCTAAAGGACCTTACACACTTCCATAGAGTTCCTCCACATTCTAGGCTTTAGGGTGTACAGTGGGTGTTGAGGCCATTTTAGCTCTTCAGGCTTCAACTTAGGGTTCCCTTTGGCTCGGACTCAATTACTTCCAACATCAGAGATGGTGAACTCACTCTTCTCAGGAAACCCTTCCCCTCTGAGACCACAGAAATGGGGGCAAGAGGGTTGCTAAGAACTCCCCCATGGTGTGCACTCTGAGTCCTGCAGACAGACTTGAATTCCAGTGATAGGCTCAGCACGGGAAGGCTGCTGAGACACGATTCAGGGCAGTGGCCTCTGCTGGACATCAGCTGCCTTGGAAACTGGAGCAGCAGCCCTGGACCCTTCTAGGCTCTGGGTCTCCAGGCTCATGAGTCCTCCCAGAGGGTGCTAAACTAGGTTCCCCTTGGCCTGTATCCAAGGCAGAAGGAAGTGTGTGGGGAACCATATTGGCTTCCCAGTGCTTGCATGAGGCATTTTCTCTCTGCACACCTCAGTTTCTTCACCAATATAATAGGACAACAATATTCAGAGTCTGGGTTTGTGGCAAGACAAGGGCAGTACATGGATGAGCTTCCTGGCGGAGTTCCAACTCTGTAGGAAAGGCACTCTCATGGTGCAGCTGGCCAAGTCCTGGGGTCGCCTTCCAAGCTTGACCTAGCAGCTCTTTCATGCCCAGCCCAGTTCTCCATGTTCCTGGCCCTCCTTGCCCAGATTCCTCCTGGGGATTTTGTTCTCGTTGCAGTCTGCCAGTCTTCCTAGGGGCAGCAGCCTTTCTCTTTTCCAGATGTGTTCCCACTTCTGGATATTTACTGAGCACAAAAGGTCCTCAGGAATCATCCCCGCCCCTAGGACACTTTCCTGAGACACCCATCACCTTCACACCCACCTGTCTTGTTTTCACTGCTGTGATTAAAGAAAAATATTCCAACAAAAAGCAACTTAAGGGAGAAAGGGGTTTATTTAAGCTTAGAATTCCAGGGTGCATTCCATCATTGCTGGGAAATCAAGGCTGGAACTTCAGTCACATCCACAGCCAAGAGCAGAGGAGAAACACGTGCGTACACGCTCAATGGCTTGCTTGTTATGCTCAGCTCAGTTTCTCATCTCTTACATAGTTCAGGTCACCCAGCCTAGGAAATATTGTCGCACACACAGTCAGCTGAAACTTTCTCACACTGATTAACTTAACCGAGACAATCTGCAACACACATGCCCACAGGCCAGTCTGAAATAGACAATCCCTAGTTAGGATTCTCTTCTTCGGATCGTTCTGGCTTGCATGAAGTTGACAATTAAAAGTAATAATTTAAAAAAATAAAGTTCATAAAGTTCACCTCAGCACCCCTCTCCTTTTAAGCCCCTTTTTCACTCTTTGTAGCAGCTCTGGCTGTGCCCATTTCGTGGATGAACGAGCTCAGGATTCAGAAACCATGGAAATCTGGAGGCACCTGAGCCCCTGGCTTTACTCCTCCCCAGACCCCTTCCTGAGACCAAAGGGTAGACATCACACTCTGATGTCAGAACTGACCCCAACGAATGTGACACCTTCACCTTCCCGGTGCTCTCCTGGAGCCTGCACCCCTGGCCTTGGCTTTGCCGAGTTCATATTTTCTGAATCAAGGGTGGGGCTCACTCACAGGGAGCAGAATCCTTCCAGCAGGGGCAAACCTGGCACTCCTTTATGTTACATAGTTGGGGGCAAAAGAGAGAAGCATAGGGGAGGGGAGTCAAGGGCTGCTTTGGCCCTCTCTGATGCACACATTCCTGTGTGGTCACTCCGTAAACGACAGAGTAGACATTGCTACCTCCCTATGGGATGGCCATGCTGGCGTGAGTACTCTCCAGGTTCCGCTCTTGTTCAGGTGTCCTTTGCCTCCTCCCACTCTATGAGAAGCTGAGGAACTTTGTTTTCCAACCCCCTCATCCCTCTCTTTCTCTTTATCCCTCTCTCCTGCACAATCTGTCCCCCACCAGCCTCATCCTTAGGGATCTGCTGGCACCCAGTCCGGAATCCCATGGAGATCTTTCAGCTTTACAGGGCAGTGTGAACCCGTGGAGGAATTTGGAATGTGTTGATAGTGGTGGAATTCTGGGAATCTGAGGGTCAGACTTGTCAGTGGCATCTGGCCTCCCAGACTCCACCAGACTAAAGATTTGGCATGTTCAGAAGGCCATAGATTTACTCGCAGTACTCAGAGCCTGGTATCAGTCTCCTTGGCAGCATATATGCCTACCTTCTTCTTAGCTCATGGAAAACTAGCTGGGACCAGAATTTGCAGAACTGGTCAGGACCTCAGTAGAGTGGGCAGAGTGCAACAACCCCCGTGTTCCAAGAGTCAGACCTTGTCCGTTCTGCCGCCAGCCTTGTTGGTGCTGGCAGTGGACGGAAGAGCAGGCACCTTAGTGGTTAATGTCTAACAGAGGTGAAAGTTTGCTGCCTTTGGCGGTGAGGGAAAAATGGGAAAGTGAACAGGCTGGAAGGGTACTGGGTAGAGGTGGGTGTCGGGGAATAAAGTAATTCAAAGGAACATCAGTACCGTGGGCCTCTAGCGGACCGTTCACACGCCTCTGCCAATGCCTAAAGGGTTCCTTTCTCTTGGGGTTTCATTGAGTCGACCCTTACTTCCTAAGAGCAGTGACCACACTTGGCAGATGAGAAAAATGAAACTTCGCAGGCTTATGAAGGTTCCCAGTGGCATCCTGACAGTGACTTCCACGAGGTGGCTAGGCCTAGACAGAGCCATCAGTACCGTGAGCAGAGTCCTCATTCAAACTGTGGCCCCTCCCCTAAGCCTGCATACCCATGATCACCGTGAGGAGAAGGGGCCCAAATGACTCTGAGACTATCTGATTGTGTGACAGCCTTCCCAATCTACCCCAGGAGCAGTCACGGAAAAGAAGGGCTAGTCCTGCAGTAACTGCCTCAGGGTCTGTCCCTTGACTTTGCCACCCCAAGCCTCTGAAGCCCCTGCTAGCCTCGCTACCTCAGTGTACCACTGTGGGAATAACTGCTGGCATCTCACCGGCCTCTGCATGCTGCGCATTCAGCCTTCACTGCGCACTCTGAGGAAGTAGGTGCAGTCAGTCAGCATTCCGCTTTGAAAAGCAAGGAGACTGAGCATAGCCTGTATGGCCACAGAATTCGGAAGCTAAACAGATCCAAGCCAAAAAAAAGTGGAGCCAGAAAGATGTACAGTGAGTAAAGTGGTTTTGTGCAAGCACGAGGACCCCAGTTCTCTCCCCAGAAATCCACACAAAAACAAAAATGCCAGGCATGGTGGAGTGTACTTGTAATCCCAGGGCAAGGGGGTTTGAGTCAGGTAGATCCCTGGGGTTTTCTGGCAGGCAGCCTAGCCTAATCAGCCAGCTCCAGATCAGTGAAGAGGCCCTGGCTCAACAAACAAACAAACAATCAAACAAAAAACAAACACAAAAAATACAACAAATCAGGATGGATGGTGCCTGAAAAATGACACCCAAGGTTGACTTCTGGCCTACAAACAAATATTTACTCATATCCACATGAACATGTGCCCACACACACACACACTACATGTATGCAATATACATACATATAAGTACATATAGGTTTATGTCTCTTACTTTTACTTGCTTATGTCACATGATTGCACAGTTAAAAAGGAATTCCATTATATTCAACAAGCCCTGTTGATTGGTACCTTATTCTTTTTCCAGGCTTTGTTCTTTATTGTTGGGACAATAAACTCAGACCTATGTAACCCTCCAGGTGGAGATACATTCACAGAGGAAAGTCCTTAAAAAATGAAACTGTAAACCCAGTATAACAGCACATGCCTTTAATCCCAGCACTCAGGAAGCAGAGACAGGCAGATCTCTGTGAGTTCAAGGTCAGTCTGTTCTACATAGTGAGTTCCAGGACAGCCAGAGCTATATAGAGAGACCCAGTCTTGAAAATAAATAAATAAATAACAAATAAATAAATAAATAAATTTTTAAAGTAAAATTGTAAGGTCAAGGGATATATGTGGTTTTATTGCATTTATATTTTTTTCAAACTTTTTACTGCATTGATTTATTTTTGTCTGTGTATCAGCCTGTGTGTGCCTTAGTGTGTGTGTGCTGCTAGTCTTATGCTTGGCAAGGGATGGGCTAGTGTGCTCTCTTTCTATCCCCACTCCTGCCTCAGCCATACAGATGACTGACTGCTGAGCTGATTTACTAATCTGGCCTCCATCCCACGAACTGGTTTTTCCTTGTTCTGAGCTTTGTATGACTAGAATCATAAAGAATGTGAGCACTCTGTGTGTGGCTTCTGCTCCTGTGTGTCTCATGGTGTCACTGTGGTCAGCTGCCCCTCTTTCATTTGCATTGCAGGTGTGTGCAGCAGTGTAAGAACACATGACAATTCGCTTCCCTGTTTAGGTATGGGTAGGCATTTGCATCCTTCCCAGTCTTTGGCCAGTGTTAATTATCTTGACTCCTCCAGCCACTGGGGAAGGGGGGCATCAAGCTCACTTCTAGCAGTCATATGTCTAGGGGTAGAATTGGTATGTATATCTCCTCTGTTTGTGAGTACTGCCAAACTGTTCTCTGTGAAAGTGGGTCAGTGCAAGGAAGGGCCCACCCCATCACTCTGTATGCAAAGTACCAGGCTTAGCATGGTGCCTGGGATAACCCAGTTCACCCACATAGCCTCAGACCCAGTAGTGATAAAGTTTGCTTTGTGACCCTCCAGCCCCATTCCCAGAAAGACACTGTGATGTTGCCAACATCTCTAGAGCCCCAGACGATCAGGTGACAGAAAGGAGGAATAAGTAAGTGAATCCTTCCACCTCAGAGAAGCATCTTTACTGGCTAAAGAGAAGCCATTCTGTTGACCTCGCTGAAAAGTTTCTGCACCTTGATAAGCCCCTCGGCCAACACAATAATTCAAATCAGACCAAATCAAACCAAATTATAAAAAAAGCCCAGGATTAATGGATACCAATGCTCGCCAATGGCTTTCCAGCCCCCCAGAGAGGAGCCGGGGAAGGAAGATGGGAAAATCTTGTGTTTATTCTCTGGGGTACAGTTTAAATACCCTCTGGGAGTGGTCTTGAGCATCTCTGGAGAGGGGTCATTTTTTGGTGGGTTTTCTGGGGGGTGGAGTCTGGACTGAGGCAACTCCCAGGGGAGGGGGCTTGGGATGGAACTTCTACCCAAACAACCTCTCCTGGGCCTTTCTAAAGCCCTTTGACATAAATCCGCAGTTCTTAAGCTCAGGTTCACATGCAGATGCTCTGGGGGAACTTTCCAGAACTACCAACCTTAGTGCTCTACTCCCAGGTCTGAATTAGGGATGGGGTGGAGTCTGGGTATGGGTTTCTTAGGAATGTCCCAGGGAACTCCAGGGGCATGCCAGGCCAGGATGCATTGAAGACACCATTGCGTGCCACATTCAGAGTAACCCTGCATGGGAGAGGATGGAATGAAGCTGGCCTGGGCCTCTTCTAGGGTTTGCAGAATAGTGATGGTGCTTAGATCCTGCCCGTGACTATGGGAGAGCCTTGTGAGGGAGTCTTAGGACCACCCTGTGCAACCAGAAGCATAGCTGAGGGTTGTGCCTGGCAGACCCTAGTCTACGATGACCCCAAACACAGCAAGCTCAGTGCAGCAAGGACCCACAGACCCACAGACCCCGCTACATCTTGACCCCATCAGGCCTAGAAAAGGGAATGGAAGGAAATGGAAGGCAATGTTAGCAGCAGACATGTTTGCTGATGAGTGATGTCCCCAGACCTTTCAGCGTTCTCCAAGTGTCTCCCAGTGAATGACACTTGCAATCACAGCCTTTCAAGTTGTTAAAATTAACAGCGCCTCCATTTTCTGGAGAAGCAAACTGAGTCCCAGAGAATTTGAAGAGGGTGAGTGACGGAATCAGGACCACTTCTGTCTCCCAAGTTCCATGAAATACTTGAGGCTTCTCAGGAGACAAGGCGGTCTTGGTCTCTGCCTACAGAATGGAGCTAGGGAAGTGGGCAGAGGAAAAGTCCCAGAGGAATAAGAATTGTTTTAGTTGGATTGTCTGTCCTCCTGTAGGGTAACCAGGACATAAAAGCAAATGGAAGTGAAGTAACCCCAAATCTCATCGCCCAGATGTAAACAGTAGGGGTTTGGAGGGCTATTCTTGCAGCATAACCTTTGTCCCTCACCATCCATACAGATCCAGGTAAGTGTGATTTTCCATCCATGCATCGTGCTGCTTGGCCACCTTCCTTTCTACTTACTAATGTGTTGAGGAGCCATGTGTCAGGCCTGTATGGCAGCCTAGTGTACAGAAGATGAACCATACAGTCAGCAGACTTCTGTTGTCGCGCTTTTTCGAAAGGTTTACTTTTATCCATCTATCCATCTATCTATCTATCTATCTATCTATCTATCTATCTATCTATGTGCACACACACACGAGTACAGATGCCCTCAGAAGCCAAGAGAGGATATCAGTTATTCTGGAGCCAGAAGAGCCAGAGGAATAGGAGATTGTGAGCTGCCAGATAAAGGTGCTGGGAATTGAACTCTAGTCCTTTGGAAGAACAGTGTGGTGGTTTAAAAGAAACGACCCCCATAGGGAGTGGCACTATTCGGAGTTGTGGCTTTGTTGGAGGAAGTGTGTCACTGTGGGGTTGACCCCCAATATCACAGTTGCTTCTGCTCCCTGCAGATCAAGATGAAGACCTCTCAGCTTCCTCTCCAGCACCATGTCTGCCTGCATGTTGCCATTTTCCCCACCAAGATGACAATGGACTGGACCTCTGAAACTATAAGCCAGTGAAATGTTTCTCTTTATAAGAATTGCCTAGGTCATGGTCTTGCTTGGTCTCTTCAAAGCAATAGAAACCCTAACTAAGAGAGACAGTGTGGGCTCTTAACCACTGAGCCATCTCTTCAGCCTCCTGAGTGGAGAATGAGGATTTAAATATAGTCCCGTGAGAAGCTTAGGAGTAAATATGAGGGGGGTTATAAGATAAACAGTGGTTAATGTGAATGTGTGTGTGTGTGTGTGTGTGTGGTGTGAATGTGGGTCTTCATGGGCTGACACTGACATAAATAGCTTCATTTAACACCACAGAGATCTCGTCCCTCTCTCTTACTCTTGGTCTCTGTTTCAGTCTCTCTGTGTCTTTGATTCTTTGTGTATCTCTCTCTTCCTCCCTCCCTCCTTCCCTGTCTCCCCTTCCCCACTTTTTCAAACACACACCCCATTTGCCGACGAGTAGTGCAAACCCCCTTTAGCAGAGCTGGTCACAGCTGGAAGGTGAGACCACACAGCCAACAGCCAAGGTTGGATGCTGGCCTGACTGTCTCAGCTGAATCTCCAGTTTCCTCTTAGCATCCACCTCCTATGAACAACAACACACATATAACACACTGCAGCGTGGACACGCACTGGCCAATTTCACTCTCCCTTCCTCTGCTCCCAGGGTGCTGGGGCAGGAATGAAAGCTGCATGTCCAGAGGTAGGCATAATTGAATAGCTGAAGGCATTACCTCCTTGATTAAACTGGTTGTTCATTTGAAGGGCCAATTAACCCAGCTAATACTCCAGGCCAGTCCAGCAGGTCCAACCCATCAAAGGATATATTAAGCCAATAATGAAGTGGCTGCATTACCCTTACTGAGGAGAATGGAGCTCTTCCTTATCCCAGGTCAGGCTGGGGTCATGGACACTTCCTATCAATGAGACTCGAGTCTACTCAGCTGGCATAAACTTCTCTGAGCTTGATTTTAAGGATGAATGTGTTGCTGTATCTTAGGAAGATCTCTCTCAGGGGTGACATGGCTTCTTCCTATGGCGATTTCCCACACCTATGTAAGCCTCTTGCAATGCCACAGCTACCTTGTGACAGCGGAGGGCCGTTGCTTACTCTGCCTTTCCTCTGGATCTTTTACTTTCTCACAGCGTCCTTACTTATGGTTTGAATCAGTTGGGTTAATTCCAAAGCAAACTCGGATAGAGTCTGGGGTCACACTCTGGCTGAGGGGGCTCAATCACCCCATGCCACCCAGAGAGGGTTTATAAAGCTATCCTCTGGAGTCTGAACTCCTTTGGAATGTTCTGGGTCAAGACAGCACAGCCCCAGGATGGGTTTGAGTTTAGCTCCATATGCTAGTTGTGAAGCTTTGAAGCAAAGAAAACATCCCTCCTCTAGGGCCTCATTGATTTTTCTACAGAACTGAGATTAAAAGGCCCTGTGTGTTCCTCACATGGGTGGTAGGAACATAAAAATAAACACTATTCCTAAAAAGCTCTGTAAATACCAATGTTCTAGGCACTGTGACCCATTTTCCCCATACTTGAACAAGTGGCGTCCTTTTGAGGTGAATGGCAAGTCTCAGATAAGGGCCATCTTCAAAGGCTTATTTGTCACATATTGTAGGCCCCTCTGAGGAACCCCGACAGCCTCATGTATGCCTGTGTGACAGGCCTCTCTGGGGAGGAAGGGAAGCAAGGATTAGCGAGCAGACTGAGGTCACACAGTTCCGGTTCAGAGTCATGCCTGACACCAATGGCTGCCAGCTGTGCTAGATCTGATGTCAAGCCAGGTCTTTTCTGAGTTTTTTATTGCTGGTCCATTCGTTAGAAGGGCACCAGGCAGGGGTGACATTTCTTCCATGTGTGAGTCTCCAGTGGCCCTGTCTGGAACAGCTTTTGAGGGTCAGAGAGAAGCTGAGTTCCCCCATATGACTCATGGCAGAGGGTCACAAAGCCCTTGTCCTGCATCTCCCATGGGTCGCTTTCCTGTTAATGATTCTGTTCTATAAGGCTTGTTTTACAGTGGCCGTCTCAGAAGACTGTGTAGCCCTCTCCTGCAGACTAGCTCTTGGCCTTGAAGATGCTCACAGTGGGCTTTTCGGAAGACAAACATTGTTAGTCTTCTGATGGCTTTAACTTTAAAATCCCTCCCTCCTTCCCTCCCCACCCCCAAACAGTGTTAACCTTCCGGTGGCTTTAACTTTAAAAGATCTCTCTCCCTCTCCCTTTTTTTTTTTAAATTCTGTGTTTATGGGTCTATGCACACATGTATGCAGGTCTCTCCAAAAGTCCAGAAGAAGGGGTCAGATCCCCTGAAGTTAGAGTTACAGGCCACTGTGAGCTGCCAGATGTGGGTGCTAGGAACTGAACTCAGGTCCTCTGCAAGAGCAATATAGTCTCTTAACAGCTGAGCTGGCTCTCCAGCCCTTGGCTTTGACTTCTAAACTTGTCCTATCTAGGAGCTCCAGAACTTTCTTTGACTTTTAGGTCCCTGGTGGTTCTTTTCTCATGGCAAATGAAGGGAAACTCCTGTACCTGCTCTGTGTCACCTGCTGATGTCATTCCAGGTGCCAAACACCTTACCTGCTGGTCTCCCAGGAAATACAACATAAGGCCACAGGGGGAAAAATAAATTGTTTAATTAAACCTTAGATGCCAAAGTTAAAAATACACAGCTCCAAATAATTGTTACCCATTCCTCAGTAAAATTTAAAGTCTGCATCTCTGGCATCTTATGTAAACAGACAGACACACATACACACACACAGAGCAAGGTATATGTGGGTTATAGGAGCCTATGGATAGATAGATAGATGATAGATAGATAGATGATAGATAGATAGATGATAGA
>LOEQ01000069.1:240398-253852 GCA_001685075.1 Bramus lutescens
ATACACAGATTAATAGAAATTGGTTAAATTAATATGTAAGAGTTAGCCAATAAGGAGCTAGACCTAATGGGCCAAGCAGTGATTTAATTAATACAGTTTCTGTGTGATTATTTTGGGGCTAAGTGGCCAGGGACAAACAAACGGCCTTTCTCCTACACTAATATGTTTGCTGTGAAAGCATGAGCATCTGAATGAGTTCAGAGCCTCCCCCCTGCACTCCCTCTCCTCAGTGCCCACATGAAATCACTAGGCACAGCAGTGTGCACTGCCTTTAATCAGGGTATGAGGGTTGCAGAGACAAAAGGAGCCCTTGAACTTGCTGGCCAAATCAGTGAGCTACAGGTTCAGTGAGAAACCTTATCTAAAAAGTTAAGGTAGAGATTGTTTGAGGAAGCTATCCTTGGCTTCCACAGGCACATGCAACAGGTCCACATGCCTGCAAACACACACACACACACACACACACACGCTCCTACACACAAAGGCCATACAATGTCTGCCTACTGAGAATGCCCCACTGGCATTTTTCGTCCCCATCTCCTGTTTGCACAGACGAGTCCTGAGAAAGTCTGACTGTCAGTAGAAAAGTCCCAATCCAGGAGGGACATGCCAGCAGCACAGATGAGAGAGTAAATGTCCTAGCGTCCTACACAGAGCCCTGAAATCAGAGACACACGGCTGGCCCTGCAGTGGAATGTGGTACAGGGCAACAACAAACACCTAAGATCTGGGCAGCAAAGCAGGGCAAGCATTGCAGTGTCTCCATCACTCCTCATGTGCCTGCTTCTGCATCTGGACTCCTGTCATCTCTAGCCTCGCATTACAATTTAGGGACTCATTCCCATTGTGGTCATGGAAATATTCTAATACAATATTTTATTAATTCTTTGAGATTTCCTACGTGCATACAATAGATCCTGGTCATACACACACACACACACACACACACACACACACAAACACCTCCCTATAACTCCTTCAGGACATACCTCCATCCACACCTGTCGCCCAATTCTACATCTTTTCTTTTCTTTTCTTTTCTTTCTTCTTTCTTCTTTTAGTAGACCACTGAGTCCAAATTGTGCTGCTCATACAATTTACAGCTCCTAGGCATGGAGCTATCCCTGAAGCATGAAGCATGGCTTACTTACCAGGCCCACACCCTAAAGAAAATTGATTCTCCTCCCCTAGCAGCCATCGACTGCCAATAGCTCTTCAGCTAGGGAGTGGGGACTCCTGAGTACCTTCCCCATCCATGCTGGAATGTTGACTGGTTGGGCCTGTGCTGCTCTTGTGTAGGCAGCCACAGTTCCTGCGAGTTCATCATTCCTGTCATAGGGTCTTATTTTTGTTTTTAAAAAGGAGGAGGTGTCTTCCTTTTCCCATAAAGACCAATGACTACGGAGTCTCCCCCAAAACTCTGAGAAGACGTAAGGTGGATGGTGCAAGCCATACTCCCTCGCTGGTCCCAGCTCTCCAGAACAACCAGTGGTGCCTCTATCTTCCTGCTCCCCATTTGTAATAGCCCCCTGGCTGCTTTGCTTTGCTCACAGGGCACAGAACGCTGGACCACCATCCTGATGAGATCTGAGTCCTGGGTTTGAACTGTGCTTGGGAACTGTACTTCCTGCAATTGTTCATTTGTAAACTCTGGATGCTGGGCAGAGGGGTGCCTGTGTTCCCAGAGAACCACCATCCCTATTGGGAGAGGGACCCTAGACAGGCAGCTCACACCACAGTATGGATGTGTGGCAGTGGCGTCTCCTGAGCACAGGATGTCACTTTTCCTTGGATAAGTGCAACTTACAACATCTACGATGATGCTGACATTGATTTTGAGACTTTCTTAAAACTAAAATTTGAATACATAAATCAATAAATCATTCCAAAATTAAAGGTAAAAATCCAGTCTCCTAATTCCTGTCAGGTAGGAAGGTGGCTGGTTTCTCGTGAATTCTTACAGAGATATTATATGCTCTTGCAGGAAATTGTATGTGTGCATGTGCTTGTGCATGTATGTATGTATGTGTGTGTGTATTTCTTCTACTTTCCAGAATTTCAATTTTTCAAAGACTTATTTTTTTATTTTATGTCTATGCATTTCTCTCTCTCTTTGTGTGTGTGTGTGTGTGTGTGTGTGTGTGTGTGTTGGTGCATCAAGCACGTGCCTGAAGGGGACATCCAATTCCCTGGAACTGGGTGTTTAGAAGGATGTTTATAAGCTGCCATGTGGGTGATAGGAACTAAACCTGTGTCCTCTGCAAAAGCAGTAAGTGCTTTTAACTGCTAAGCCATCTCTCCAGTCTTCTTCCCAGCACTATTTTTTATGGTTTTGTCTCTTGTGTTTTTAACTTGGCAGAGTATTCTGCTCATCCATCTTCACAGAGTGACATCCAAGAGGTCCCCCTTGTATGTCATAGCTACCTGGGCTTCTGCGGGGCAGATGCACCATCCCTGGCCTTTCTCTCCCCTGTGGGAGAGTATTTAGGTTGTTTCATCTCTGAAGTTACAGAGAGTACCAGAAACGAGTACATGAGGCACAGCTTCCCGGGAGGAGCCCTTTTGCCATTTTAAGGGATGTTCCATTTGGAAGCTGTACCAATTCACACTTCCGTCAGTGATCTGGAAGTCTGCTCAGTTCTTTTCACACTACCACTCTCAGTATGTGTTTAAATCTTCCACAGTCTGCTTGACGAAAGATGCTATTTCAATGTGGCTGAATTTACTTAGAGATTACTGCGTCGAGCTTGGGTGTGTTTATGCCTCAGTTACCAACCAGAGATAAAGCTACTGGGGCTTTTGCAGGTTGTGGGTCTTATATCTTGATGTGTAATTGCAGAAATGAGGAGGGAAGCGAGAACCGAGGCTATCTTGCTTATTCATGTCTCCTTAGTTCCAGGAGCAGTGTGTGCCCCTCATAGATGCTCAATAAACATGCCTTTCCTTTTTATCTTTATCTTTTTTTTTCTTTTTTGTGGGGGAGGACTATAGTGTCTTACTCTGTCACCCAAACTGCCTGGAACATAATTAGTTCAGTCTGACCTTGAATTCCAGAAATCCCTATGAGGCCTCCTGAATGCTAGGATTACAGTTCAGAGTTTAAAAAATGCAGGGAGGGGGACACCCATGTGTCACAGTGCATATATGGAGGTCAGAGGACACCCTCAGGAGTCAGTCTTTGTCTTCTGTTGTGTTGAATGAAGGGTCTTTTGCTATTTTCTGTTGTGTATTTTTGTGTAACTGACCTCTGCGTTCCTAGGGGGTTGTTCTGTCTCTAACGCCCATAGAATTAAAAAAGCTGGAATTATAGATTTGTGTGCTACTCTCCCAACTGTAGATGGATACTGAGGATCTGAACTCAGGTTATCACATCCAAGCTTGATGCAGTAAAGTACAGCTAGTACTTTACCTGCCAAGCCACTCCCCAGTCCAAGAAATGGGTAAACATTTAGATGGTTGGATATATGGATGGGCAGATGAATGTGGATGTATGGAAGGGTGAATGAATGTGGATGAATGGATGGGTAGATGTGTAGGTGGGTAAATGGATGGATGGATGGATGGATGGATGGATGGATGGATGGATGGATGGATGGATGAATATGATGGATGGATCCATGGTTGGGTGGATGGGTGGATGAATGCATGGTTGCATGATGGGTGAATGAATGGATGGATGGATCAAACATGCTACTTATCCTATCTGTATATCCATTGATAGATCACAGAATTCTTTTCCATATTCCATCAAGTCCCTCCTCCCCATAGTCCAAAGGAGGGGTACTAAGGGGCTGATGGTTACATACTCATCACAAATTCTTGTTGAGGGATAGTGTCTCCCATGGAATCCTAACAAGAGCCTGTGGTTATATTTCAACCTATAGAGTTCTTTGTGCTCCTGGCTGTCCATAACTAGCAAGTGATTGGGCCAAAAGATAGGCACCTGGAACAAAGGTGTCTTAGTTACAGTCTGATCAGCAACCTATAAGATCTGTGGGGATGGCTGGAGGAGATTGGCTGAGGCCATTAAAACTGAGTATTGGGCCTCTGAGAATTGACATAAGACTGAAGAGTCAAAAGGTGAATTTGGGTTCTAGCAACCTCAGGTTATAAGGAAGCCATGAGCTGGGAATCAGGATTAGGGAGGCTTTAAATGAGCAAAGGAATCTTTATAGCAGAAATACATATCCCAAGAGACATGAAAACCTCTGGGGAGAAGTAGTTCGAGTTATTTGGTTGCCCAGCAGAGTCTCCCCAATTCCTGAAATGGATTTAGGAATCCATTGTTGGATTTCACGGGGTCCTTGAGTCTCTTAACAATGAACATTACTCTAGCATGCATATAACCCCTACACATATATACATAATAAAAAACAATAAAGATATATCTTTTTTAAAAGACCCCCAACTGAATCCCATCTTACAGCCATGGGGACTGGCTCTGAGTTTGGAGAAATAGGAATAGGAGCTGTCCTATCTCTTAGCTCAAGGCCTTGTATAATAGAAAGTTGTCAGCACATATTTGGCAATTGCTTGATTAGATGATTGATTTCTCAGTAGGTTACTTAAAACAGCAGCTTTTGTAACTGGATGTGATTTCCAAGATGGTGGTGACAGGAATGCCCACCCCATGTGCTTTTCTGCAATGTGACTTTACCCCTTCCATCAAGAGATGGAGTCTAACTTGTCCCTCTTGAATGGGGATTGGCTGCAGTCAGTAGTTTATAACCAGTAGAAACAATCCTGCCTGACTTCCAAGGTTAGGTCCTGGGGAAGCTTGGAGCCCTTCCTTCAACTCTTGAAATGCTGGCTTTATGGAGGAAGTTTTCTCTCTTGTCCTCCCTTGATGAGATCTCAACAGGTCAGCTGTACATATAGACTTTGAAATATCCCAACCCAAGCACCAGGTGAAGAAAGCTCTGGGTGACCATGTGAATCTTCGAGGCTGGGGCTCCAGAGTGGCAGAGACAAAACATTGCCATTGGCTCTATCAGAACTCCTGATGTCAAGGACCTACGACTGTAGTAATCCAGTTTTATTTACAAACTAAGTGTTAGGACCACTGGTTATTATGACGTCTTGGTTGTCAACTTGACTACATTTGAATCAACTAAAGTTCAAATGGCTGGGTGCTCCTGTGCAGGATTTTCTTAATCAGATTATTTAAAGCAAGAAGATCAACACCTAATTCTGAGTCACACTTTCTGGTGGCAGGGCACATGAAAGGATGTGGAAGAAAGAAACTGTGCTTGCCTGCTTGCCCTCACTCTCACTGGCAAGACCATCTATCCTGTTGGTACGGCATTCCTTCACTGATGTTAGAACCAACTTCTTCAGGACTCCAATGTAGACTGAAAACCAACAACTCTCCAGGAATCCTCCAGAACTCCAGTGCCAGTTTGGGCCAGCGGAGACATCCAGCCCCATGGACTGAACAACTACTGGATTCTTGGCCTTTCCATCATGAACCAGCTATTATTGGACAACACCAACCTCAGTCTGATAAGCCATTCTAATAAATCTCACATATATTCAGTCTGTCAGTTCTGTTCCTCTGGAGATCCCTGACTAATACAGTTGGACAATAGATAGATAAAGTAATATCTGGAATGGACGTCTTTGCTCAAGAACCTCGACATCCAACCCACAATTCAGGTTTCCTTACAGATGAATTACTAATTCCAATAGACCTTTCTCCAGCTGAAGTTGGTAAACCAAGCCGGAGCTTTTCTGGCACCAAGGCATTCTATAAAAAGAAAGTCTTTGATTTATACCCAAAGGACTTTTGTTCCTTAAAAACTGTAGAAAGAAACTTCCTGATACATGAAGAGCTACATCTGGGTTATTGGTTAAACACACACACACACACACACACACACACACGCACATACACACACACACAAACTGGCTTCCTGTGCAGACAATGTGGGCTCAGTTCTCCGGAAAATAGTTCTGCAGTTAGGAAACTCTCCAGTGGAGAAAGTCCAGGCTCTGGGGAGGACACTCTGAGCACAGAGTGTACCAGAGGAGAAAGTCGGGCTGGGGACCAGTCTGCATGCCAGCTCCTCCCTTGGGCAACCCATGCAGAACTGGAGACCAGCCAGGAGCCCTGCATGCCATCCCCATGCCGCCTCCTTAAGCAAGCCACAGCCCTTGCATCTTGCATGATGTTTGGAAGCTAAAGGTCTCATCAAACATGTAGCTGTTAGCTTGGAGCTTGGTCTCTGATGACTTGGGAAGGGAAGGATCTGGTGACATTGTGAGGAAGCAGGTGTCCCCTGCATCCTGCCCAGCTGAGGTAGTGACCCACACATCGCTCCTTAGCCATCACGTCCCTTTACAGTTTGCACACACCTTCGAGCCTCTCTCGTCACAAAGGGCCTTCTTATTTCTCAATGGTTAGTGTAAACCTCAAACCTAAAGTCTAAAGGGCGTGGTCTCTGAAGAAGACCCAGGGATCCAGGAGACTGCCTTTATTCTTGTCCAGGAGCCTTTGGGCTGGTCTCCTGGTCATTCTCTCCTCAGGTACAGAACCCTTCAGTATTGTCAGATGACATCACACGCAAGGGTGTCTTTAGAGCCTGCAAGCTTCCTGTTGCACCCATGTTTTATAGGTAAGGACCTGTGCCTGTGAGAATTGTTGGGCATCCACAGAGGAGCAAGGGACAAGCTGAGTTCAGAACCAGATTTCATGGCTGGACCCTTCTGCTCAATTGCCTCTCAACGCAGGGTAACAAAGGTGGGGTATTTTCAGGGGTCTCTATCACTTTTCTCAAGACACATGTGTGACATCAGAAGGAATGGTGACAGGCAGTAGCCTTTTGGTGGTAATATTCCTGGGATTAGTCACCTCATATCAAGCATTAAGTGTGAATTGAACCCCTGCCCTCCCCATTGCTGCTGCTTCTGACTCATGAGATACTTATTAGCAGACGGTCATGACTTGGGTACCAAAGGGCCATGCACACCAGCACCAGGCTTTCACAGTGTCCACTGCCCCTTCCCAGGCTCAGGAATACCCCAAGCCTCACCCCCACATTGGAAGGTCATGACCTTCTCTTTCAGGTGCAGTCCACCACCCCATGGGGAAAGGAGAAGTCCTCAGGGCTGAGGCCTGATTAAATTCTCTGCGGTGAGAAAGTGATACTGTGAGCTGATTCGTACCAGTAAATATGTGATTTACATTTAATTCCGAGTAACCTTTCTGGGCTCGCCGATGTGTGAAGGAATCTGATGGGACCAGCTCTGCGGAGGAGGAGGTAGCCATTCATATTCATTAAGACCTCCACATTAGCCTGCTGAAGGGTGACAGCTTTGCCCGCCCCCCTCCTCCCGCCTGCCAGGGTCACAGCTCTGGGCAAGCCAACAATCCCTATGCCTGGCTGGCACTTGGAGAGTAATGCGGGGTAACAATGGAGGCTGGAAGCCCAGAGAGAGAGGGAATAGAGGAGCCCACGAACCCAGTGACAGCCTGCCGTGAACAGCGCATACTTCAGATAGCTGTCTTCATAGATCATCAGAGATGGCAAGACAGGGGTATGGACTGGAAAGGTGGCAGCTCCCAGAGGCCCTCCCATCCTCTTTGTGCATATTTATAAGGCGCCAGGAAGTCATCTCTGGTCCCTGAAGTCTGATATGCATATGGAACAGCCAGGGAAGCTGGGCTGGGGTCTCAGGACGGGTCAGGATAACGTTCTCGGTCCCTTGAGGTATTGGTTAATTTTGACTGACAGAGTTGTGGTCCCAGCAGGTGCTCATGACCCACTGACCTGGGGACATCAAAGAAGTGAACTGAAGTAGAGAGCTTCAAGTTTCTCCTATGCATGATGTCCCAATTTCATTTCCATTGCTGTGATAGAATGTCCTGGAAAAGAGAAGTGTAGGGTAGACACGCTTTGTCTTAGCTTACAGTCCAGGGTACCTTCCCGTGCTGTGGGGAAGTCTTAGAGGCAGGAGCTTGAGACAGCTGGTCACAGCACACCCACCATGAAGAGCAGAGAAAGAAAGAATGCTTGCGTGCTCAGTACCATGCTTCCTGTGCTCATATAGTCTCGGGCCCAAATCCGAGGACACTACCCATTTTCAGGATGGGTCTCCCCATATCAGTAAAGGCAATCAAGACTATCTCCCACAGACATACTCACAGGGAAGCCTTATGTGGCTAACTCCTCATTGAGACTCTCTTCCCATCACACATAGGCAGCCAGCACGCCTGCGGCGCTCACGATGGCACTTTCTCTGATGCTGAGCAGCAGGGTCGGAGCTGACAGTGGTGGCAGTGCACTGATGTGGCTCACAGAGCAAGCTGTCTTTTTAGCACGTTCCTATAGAGTCCTTACGCCATGTCCAATGGGTCCTTCCTGAGTCAACACCCGCCTCCAGAAGGGAAAGCATGGTGCCGCTCAGTCCTGTGCATAGACGAGGCTCCTGATGACATGTCTGGGGCATGGCCACCCAGACCATGAAGGTGGACAGTGTCATGGCCTTTACTGGACCACATCAGACTGACTCCAAAGCCCTTCCCACAGCTACACTACTGTCAGAGCCTCTCGTTCGCTCCGTCAGCCACTGGCTCATCCAAAGCGAATTTGTAGAGTAGATGATACTCAACCTGCAGTGTCCCTCAGATAAAGTATTTGGCTCTAAGGGAAGGGGAGACAGGACAAAGGCTGAAAACTTTACAAGGCCAACAAATGGAATGATGCCAGAGGACTCTATTGGCATGAAATGCTGGTGGTCAGAAGCCAAAAGGGAGGCAGGGGACAGTGGATAAGAGTCTGGTAGAGCGAGTGGGTCCCTGAGGAGGTATCGATCCCATGGGAGAAGGAACTATGTGATCCCATGGGAGAAGGAACGATGTGATCCCATGGGAGAAGGGCTGATTCAGGGGGAGGTAAGAAGGGCAGAGAGGATAGGTATGAAGGTACTTGTGAGTCTGGGTGATGAGGCCAGGAAGGCTCTAGAGGGAAGCTGAATCTGGGTGGGAGACTGAGCCCCAGTGGGAGGCCCCAGGTGAGCCTCCATCATCATCTAGTTCCTCTTCCTTTCTCAGGCAGACTCCTTCCTCACCTTTCCAATCCCACCCTGTATCCCAGGGAAAAGGAAATTAAGAAAGGGTGTTGCCTTGTGGGTCCCCACCATGCTGACAAGACTGGCAGAGTTAGGGAGAGAAGCAAAGGAGCCCGAGAAAAGACTGAAACTTGGGAGGAAGAGATCACAACCAAAGCAGAGGCCACGACTGGAGTAAGGCCCTGCCCTAGAGTCAGGGTGGAATCGGGTGTGGTGGGTCCCCGGAACCTACATGCATGTCCCAAGTTTGTGTGCACACATCTGTTTGGGTGGGTTGGAGGGGAGAGTAGGGTGAGGCTCGTGCATCCAAGATGGAGGCAGTTGCCTCTGCAAGGAACGTTTAACTAGCGATTGAGTAATTAGTCACAGTAAGCTCAGGGCAGACTGACTTTTAATCTGTGCTTACATCTGCCCCCCTTACAGAACCAATCCAGGCCATTAGCATATCAATAGGTCTCCCTATGTCACCCTGGCTATACCACCCTCTTCTTTCTGCCTGTCCCTCTTCCTCTTTTTCTGAATGGGGTTTCTTTCCTTCTTCAGGTGTCTCCAAGGCATATAGAGAGATAAGACAAATAGCCATGTAGAGAGATTGGGGTCCAAGTTTGGTTTAGTGTGCTTCTACCAGGGTAGGCTTCTCTACCCCCTGAGTGCCTTGTCCCCAAGTCCCGTTAGCTCCAGAAAGAGCTGCTGCGATCCACGCACACACTCCAATTTATTTCTGTCTTTTCCTTTCACAGCATATGCTGGAGAGAGGGGGTTGGGGCTTAGAGGGTGGGAAAGGGGGAGGCCTCATTTAATTTTCATGAACGTTCTGCTCTCTTGGAGAGACAGAAGACAGAGGCAGACAAGATCACCGGAAAAATTTGTATGCTGTGCTTCCTGCTCTAAGACAGTTGGGAAGGGGCCCTCGAGATGACTCAGGAGGTGAAGGCACTTGCTACCAAGCCTAAAGACCTGAGTTCAAGTCCCAGAACTCACATGGTAGAAGGAGAGAAATAAAGACCCTTGGGCCAGGCATGGTATAAACACCTTTAATTCCAACACTCAGGAAGTAGAAGCAGGTGGATTTCTTTAAGTTCAAGGCCAACCTGGTTTACCTAGCAAGTTTTAGGTCAGCCAAGGCTACATAAAAAGATTCTGTCCCTGCCCCCCCCCACCAAAAGAAAATAAAAAAAAACTTGAAGGGGTGCAGGAGGCTGAAAGCCGCCCTGGTCAAGCCCAGTACTACCATGGGTCCCAGGCTTTGTGTTGAGAGATCCATGTGTCTGTCCCCAGTCAAATGGGCCAGGGTGACCTCCAAAGACAGAGCCAGCTATGTGACAAGAGCCTCCAGTTCTTTTCAGGGGTGGAGCAGGGTTGGAATTACAGGATTGTTTTAATTGTCAGGGCTCCTGGAGGGAGCAGGGAACAGAAGGGGATGGAGTCAGAGGAAGGAGACAGCACAGAGCAGAGCCAGAGGCTGAGCATGGAGGTCACAGCCCTGCCTGGGGGCCCTGGGGACTGTCTTCTAGCTTTCCCACATGAGATTGCTAATCTTTCCTTTCTTGTGCCTCAGTTTTCTCATCTGACAAGTCAAGAGGAAGTGAGGAGGCTATGGATTCAGAGGGATTCTTATGTCTGCCATTCACAGGGTCTACAACTTTGGAGTACCTTAAGCAGATTGGTCCCTGCTCCTGGCTTAGTCGCTTGCCTCTCCTTCTCTGTCCACTGTCCCTGCTTCATTCAAACAAGCCCCGCTCCTTCTCTAATGTTAAGACAGGCAGGAAAGCTCCATATCAGCATGGAAATTATAACCTGAGGCATCTGATTCACCAGGGAGGGCACCTCACTCCTCCTCTTTTATCTTTAGCCCCTGTTATGTTGGCAAGGAGGCCTGAACTCGTTAACCTGTCTCACCAGAGCAGAGCCACTGAGGCCCACGGAGGGGTAAGCCTGGCCCCAGCCTGGCCCTCTCCTCCCGGAGGGTTATTTATAGCTTTCCTTCCCTCTGGTGAATTAATTAAGTAGTACCGGTGGCCTCCACACTGTTGTCTTTAGTTGGGTGTCCCCACTGAGGCAGTGTGGGAGTCAGTGGAGGGATGGGGGAAGGCAGGGAGGTGGGCTGCTAACTGCCCAGCTTCAGCTCTGAGCAGCCCACAAAACCATTCTGCTTCTTCAGGGCAGTATTCCACATCTACTTCTTAGATGCCTGTGGAACTTAGACCCTCTGTGGATAAAGTGCTTGCCAATCAAGCATGAGGATTGGAGTTCAGATCCCCAGCACCCACATACAAAACCAGTGGACATAGAGGCCCGCCCATACATCCAGCTCTCAGGAACCCCCAGGCTGGTTAGACTAGCCTTACAGCAAGCTCAGGATTCATGGAGAGACCTTGTCTCAGTAAATAAAGAGCAAAGCCACAGAAAACCCCTGACATCATCCTCTGATTTCATACACATGTACACACACAAACATGAGTACAGGCTGCGTATACACACGCACGCACACACACACACACACACACACATACGTTTCAGAGTTTGGCCAGGTGTTAGTTCAAAAGCAAATCCAAAATCTTTTCCCTTCCCTCAGCAGGGAAGCAAAAGACAGGCAGGAGCCTGCGGGCTTCTCTGGCCAGCTGAGTACCAGTGTCCAGGAAGCAGGCACCTTGGAGGACTGGAGAGCTTCAGTGGGTGGCATGGACACCTGCCAGTAGAGACAGGAAGAAGAGCTGCACAGGGGGCTATAAAAGACCCTATCAGCACAGACTTCCCATCTGCAAGGTGCAAAGGGCTTCAAGGCCAGCCTCCTCCACTCCCAGATGGAGAAACTGAGGCTCAGAGTACGGTAACATCCTGCACATCCACTAAGCCTTTGAACACAATGCCTGATCTCCCCAGTGGGAGGCTGGCTCCTGATCTGGATTGACTGTGCTCTGTCACTGCACCTCCACTGTCTGACTCTGTCTACAGGCACTAAAGCACACATTGTCCTCTGATTTGTCCTTTCTGTACCCTCAGCGCTGCCTTCATTTGACTTGTGGGAACCTCTTTGTGGCAGGTTACTTGGAAGTAACTACACTGGGGGGGTGTGGAGGTCTACAACCAGTGCAGCAATCATCTCCCCCATTCTCCATCTGTTCCCCTGGGGCTCCCCCAAATATACCCACATTATATAAAATGCTTCCACCCTCACCAACACAGCTCTAAAGCTAATCTCCCAGAAAATCCCACACCTGTCCCCCAGATGAACTGTATTCCAACCCCCTTCCTCCATCCTGGATAGAATCCAGGTTTCTGACTCTAGGGCAGGCTCATGGACAAATGCACAGAGAGGTCATTCCCTCACCACCACCCACAAACCTCCACAAGTCCAAGGCCCCAGAACCCACCATCCACATCTACAACCACCCACCCTCAAGACAGATATCTGGGAGGACAGTCCTTCAGACCACACATTTCCCTAGGGAAGCACAGCACTGACTCACAGGAGGACGACTGGGGAGGCTGAGAAGCCCAGGCCATGCGTTAGTGACTCGACTCTTGGCTTTGACAAAATTCCTGATGAAGCCAGTTTAAGGGTTTCTTTTGGCTCAGGGTTCAGGGTTCCATCCATCATGGTTGGGAAGTCATGATGGCGGGAACTTGAAGCATCTGGTCACACTGCAAGTGTGACCGGTCCAGCAGTCAAGAAGAAGAGAAAAGCCAGTCTGAGTGCTCATGCTCAGTTTAATCCCTCTTTTTCATTCTGTCTGGGACCCTGTCAGTGAATGGTGCTGGCCACAGTTAAGATGGGTTTTCCCACTTTAGTTAACCCAGTCTAGAAAATAGTTCATAGACTTGCCCAGAAGCTAATCTTTTAGATGGTTCTAGATCCTATCCACCTGACACTACTGTCACAGGTCCATCAAGGAAACCCAGCAGTACTTTCCTTCCAGGCTACCCTACACCACTGCTCACAAAGGCCCTAGCTATTGAGCACAGCCGGCTTCAGGCCTATTCTGGGGTTCTACCTTGTACCCTAGAAATGCCCTTCATCAGACTAGGCATGGGTTCCAGCTTACCATAGCAGCCCAGGAAGTGTGCGGATTGGGCTGCTGCCCTCTGAGCACCTTGAGCGACCTTGCTGAGCACTGATGGGTGATTAGCTCTCATCAGCGCTAGTGTTAATATGAAAATCACTACAATTAAAGCTGCCAGCTTGGCCTGGTTCTGTGCTGAAGAGGCTGTGCATAGCTCCAGGAAAACGCCCCTAACTGCTGCCCACCCCACCTGATAGAAGATCTTCATGCCCCACATACACTCTCACCATCTCTGGCCTCCCCTCTCCCCTCTCCAGAGTCAGGGTGCTAAGGCCAAGATCTCTGGGTAATTTTTGGTGGTGGTAGTGGTTTAGGTTTTTT
>LOEQ01000069.1:254908-271356 GCA_001685075.1 Bramus lutescens
TATATAGAGAGAGAGAGAGAGAGAGAGAGAGGAGACTAAAGACTAAAGAAACTGAGTTGAGCGCAAGCAAGCAGGAGGCATACATGCATTAATTTCTCTCTGCTCCTGGATGTTGATGTGATGTGAGCAGCTTTCTCAAGCTGTGACTTTCCTGTCGTGCTGGCCTGGAACTCAGACTGGAACCTGGAACCCTAAGCAAAAATCAACCCTTTAAGTTGCTTGTTGTCAGAGTTTTTAATTGCAGAAACAGAACTAAAGCTAAAACAATTATTGCTGACACTGAACTTCCAAGCACTGCCTAGACTACTATAATAGAACCCCACAGGGCTCTGGAGCAAGGAGATGAAGCTCAAAAGACAGGTAAGGCCTCCAAGACAGCGGCCTTTCTCCTGGCATGAGTCCCTGGGAACAAGCACCAGATATAGGGAACCCGAGGGAGAGCTGGAAGGAATGGGCAGAGCACAGTGGGCTTCCACGTAGACTTGTTGGCATGGTGCACCCAGTGAAGGGCTTAGTTCATCACTGCAAAATAAGGCCTGAGACCCTGTCCTCAGACTTAAAGCCAACCCAGGACCCCATCTGCCTTCACAGTAAGACAAGCTTTCAGAAGGACCACATGGGTAAATAGTGCTGCTGTACTGCAGCTCAAATAAAGTCATACCCTGACACACAAGTACACGAGAGATCCCGCAATCACCTTTGGAAGCTCACATATACGCACACTCATGCTCAAGCACACACGCATGTATTCAGGCACACACGTACATCACATACACGCATCTCACACATGCATGATGTTAGGCAGCTATGTGGTCGTGGTGTGGTAGAGATGAAGGGGGGCTGTCTGGCTGTCTGCAGATACAGGAGGCTATGGGAGTCAAGATCACCCTCGGTACCAGTGAATCCCAAGCACTGTCTTAGTAACTTCCCTTGCTGTGGCAAAATGACTGGCCAAAGCAACTTCAGGAAAGGATTTATTTATTGACAAGGAATATTAACAAGCTCATGACAAAGCCCCGTAGTCCTACTTTTTGCCAAGAGCAATCAGTGGCTCCAATCCTTTCTGTACTCTAGAGTGGAAAGGCTGTGGCCAAGCTAGAGCTGGGAGCATCAGATGGAGTGTTGGGAGTGTTAGGGCCCCATCCTGGCCATGGAGATCCTGCCTCCCTCCTTTCCCCACTTCCCATCCACCCTTTGACTTGCATGCCCAGTCTGCCTGATCTCTATCGCCACTGTCTTCCTCCCTTTCCCTTCCTTTGTTCCAGCTTTCTCCTTCCCTCCGTTGGGTCCTAGAAGGTCTTCCCCTAGCAGTACCTGACTCTTCCATTCACCCTGTTACAGAAACCAAACCTTCTGACCCACATGGAAACCCAAATCAAGGGATTCCAAAAGGGGCCTTTGACTATGGTTCTTTGATGGTGGCACTAGGATGGATGTGATGGCCCCCAACAGAGGCAAGGGCAGGTTTTGTGAGTGATGAAGGGTGAAAACCCTCGAGGAGGCATGATCAATCCATGGCCCACATGCCAAATGTGGCACAGGATAGATATGAATGCAGCCCAACACAAAATCATAAGCTTAAATTGTAATGAGATGTTCACCTCAATTGAGCAGTTCTCAAGCATGGCCTTTGTAGATAATATTATATGGTGATGTTCACAGGCCAGATTCTGGAGCAGGTCATCGGTCCAGCAGGTAAAGGCACTTGCCACCTCGCAATGCAAGCCTAATGACCTGAATCTTGTTTCTGAAACCTACACAGAGCCAGAAGGTGAGAACCAACTCCACTCGCTCTCTGACTTCTACCTGTATACTGTGTCATGGGTCCCCACCTCACATACACACTAATAAAGAAAATACCATGATGTGAGTACACATGTGTGTGTGTGTGTGTGTGCACTTACACAAATGCTTTTTAGCCTGGAAACTAGAGGGGGCTGTGAGATTGTCATCTCCCTGTCTGGACTGCAGGTGTCCTTCACTGTCTAGTTCCAGTGTGTAGAAGCCTGGGGAGATGCTCAGAGCAGCTGGCCTTCAGTTAGACTGCCCACAGGCTTACTGGGGGCAGGGCACTGTGGCTAACCCCAAGGCATGGGCAGAGGTTCCCTCCATCCCCCTGGAATCTTGTAAGATCACAAGTCCTCCAGGGTCTTCTGTGCTTCTCCTACAAGGCTTGAAACAGATGTGGGCACAAAGGGCCAAGCCCCACCAAGATGGAGTCAAGGTCAGTCCATATGACTACCCCCTATGGGTGGTCTGTGCGAGGCCAGGCTGATGAGTGTCACAAACCTGAGACTTACACCAGGATAAGGAGGGGGAGAGAGAGAGCAGGTGACAGGAAGAACATGGTGTCACGCCTTCAGTACCAAATCTGCTTGCCTCTGGGACTGTCCCACCTCTCACACTCCAGTCTTGAGGTGAACATCCTCTTTTTGTGCCCCCCCCCATACACACACAGAGAGAGAAAATTAATTCTCTCCTATGAGAAGAGGATTTTGTAAAGGACTTCCAGTTGATCTCATAATCAGCCTCTGCATGAATAAGAAACTCAAACCTGGAGGGTCCGTAGTCAGAACTCAGTTCTAAAGGCACCTTCCACGACTGGCCATGGGAGCCCATGTCCCTCTCAGCTGCCACACTTCACAACATGGGCTCTCAGACAGGGGGAGCCCCATCCACAGCTGCCCTTGCAGAGGGGACCAGCAGCTGCCTCCCTGCCCCACAGAACCCAACTGCACCTGCTTCTCCACCAGCCTGACTGCATATCCCAGAGGAAGAAAGACCTACAGGCCAGAGCCCAGGTCACACCACTGTGCCCTGACTACAGGTGAGGCAGAAAAGCAAATGGCACCACCCAGGGACTGGGGTGGGAAATTCCCAGGCAGAGGCCAAGCTATGCACCAGTAACCAGGAGGGCAGCCAAACCCCTGGTTCTTCACATAGGCTGCCCACAGGGCCAAAAGCCTGCCCTGGCCACTCACCTCTCCTGACTGTCACTAAGGAACCAGGCCTGCTGCCTCATTGGGCTCTAACAGTGGCAAGGCATCAAGAGACCACAGGCTGTGACCTTCTGGTGACATTTGATTCAGGTTGGAGCTGAATTGGTACTACCATGACGCCTCAGACTCAGAAACACAGCCCCTACATGCTACCTGTGGGAAAACATTGATGAGGCACCTAGACCAGGTGTCAGAGTTCAGACCAGTAGAGAATGGTCAACCCCAGATGTCACAATACGGCTCATTCCAGCGGTGGCAGTGGTGATGTTTACTGAGTACTTGCTGAATGTCAAGTGCTATTCTGAGTACCTAGCCCTGACAGTTCTCGGGACATTAGGAATTACGAGCTGTAGAAGAACAGCTGAATAACTCACCTGGGACCACCCAGCTAGGAAAGGCAGGACAAGCCTAGAGTGCAGACTCAAGCCCTTCACAGCTTTCTAGCGTCTTCTCCCAGGTAGTTTATTTTTCTTCCTCTAAAATCTGAGTCCCAGGTAGACAAGAGACCCAGGTTTGTGGTTAGCGACTGAGCTTGCCTTTCTGTTTTCCTTCCTGTTAGCTGGGCTGTTTGTTAGCGTCTCCGAATTTCAGCTTTCCCACCTGCGAGGAGAGCACTGAGGCCATGGGCAGGAATGTTGTGGGGACAATGAAGTTGTTGGGGCCTGGCAGGTGCTTAGGAAGTGTAGAATTAGACTGAAATCAAGCTTGGGTCCTTTTGATAGCCCCTGGGACAAGGGAGTTGTGTGGGTCTCTACCCTTCCTCCCAAAAAACTTTGTGAATCTTAGAAGCTCTGTGGTATGGGGACGAGAGTCCAGCTTCCTCTTCCATGGGGACATCCTTGCCAGGCATCCTGTAGATCACCTACTCTGTGTCCCCCTGAAGCCAACCCTGATGCACCATCACAGCCTCTGTGTCTTCTCGTTACTCTCTTTCCTCCTGGTCCCAGGAAGCAGCCGTGTGCCCTCCACACTCTGGGCTCCAGGAACCCTTAGGAGCTTGTCAAGCCTCACCAGAAAAAGGCAGCCTGGGTCTCTCAAAGGGGATCAAAGATATTTAGGCTGGAAGAAGGGGTGCATTTTGAAAAGTTCCTAGGGTCAGAGGAAAGAACCTTACTCCTCGAAATTTAATTTGTATCACTCCTACTAAGCTACAGCAGCTACCTGGAACAATGAGGACACATGGGGTAAAAGTATTGCGGTGGAACTCTGTGATTGACTGGTGATGTCTACCTCAGGCCTGGGATAGGCACATTGGATATATTTGCCTTTCTGGATACAAATATCTATTAATGAGTTCCCAACTCCACTCTTTCTTTTCCAGCCTTCTCTCCTCTGTGCCCCATCCCTAGTTCCCTAGAAAGAAGAGTCTAAAACCTTGTCCAAAAAGAACCCCCACATGGCCCCATCTAGTAGTTAACTGTTCTGCTCTCCCAAAGGATGAGCATGCGAGCCAGGGATGTTCAGCCAGGCCAGTGTAGCCACTCGAGAGGCCTTTGGCAATGTAGAGAGATGGTTTCAAGGTTGTTAGCACTGGAAGGTGAGGGACGATGTTCTCCAGGGTGGAAGAAAACTAAAGCTAAGGACATTGTTGAGTGTGCAGCAAGGAACAGGATGGCCCCACACTACCAGGAATTACCTGGTCTAGACTGCACAGAGATGGAGAAACCCGAATCTTGAGAACTTTCTCACCCTCTCTAGAAAGCCTTGTTACTCTCTGCACCCCTGACCTCCGACACTAGAGACAACCCCTGCCCCTCCCTCACAGCCTCCTCTGCCTCTGAGACAACTCCACCCTGCACCCTGCGGCGTGTTTCAGGACTTCCCTTTATCCCAGGCCTCTCCTCCCACCCCAGCCTTCCACTTGCAGAGTCTCCTACCAGGATGCAGACAGTAGCTACTGTTCCTGCCTGAAGCTGGGATTGAAGCTCAGTGTGGTGGCTCAGGCCTGAAATCCCAGCACTAGGAACCCTGAAGCTGGAAGATGACCACATGAGGCAAGCCTGGTCTACAGAGTGAGTTTAAGGCCAGCTTGGACGAAATAGCTGCTGCGTTGTGTGTCAGAATAGCTAAAACAGGGTGGAAATGGAACGATGGCCCAACAGCTAAGAGCCCTTGTGGGCTGTGCTTCCAGAAGACCCAAGTTTAGTTCACAATATCCTCTGGGCCTTACATCAAAGGACCCGGGATTGCTGCATTGTGCCCTCCTCTGCCACCTGCAGTTATTTTGTGGAGTATATGTGTTTGTATGTTTTGGTGTACACTTGTATGTGCGTTCATCTGCACTGGCAGAAGTCGGAGGACATTGGTTATTCTGTTCTTACAGTCTCCATCTTATTCCACTGAGACACAGTCTCTCACTGGACTTGAAGGTAGGCTTACCCAGTGATTGCCCTTTCTCCTCCAATTCATGGTGCTGGGACTTACAGTAGTCCCACGAGACTTTTTTAAATATAAATTTATTTATTTTTATATGCACTAGTGTTTTTGCCTTCATATATGTCTGTGTGAGGGTGTTGGATCTCGTGGAACTGGAGTCACAGACAGTTGTGAGCTGCCATGTGGGTGCTGGGAATCAAACCCTGGTCCTCTGGAAGAGGAGTCAGTGCTCTTAACCACTGAACCATCTCTCCAGCCCCACCCCCCCCCGCGAGACTTTTTATGTGACAGTGGGTATTTGAACTCAAGTCATCCATCATGCATGCAAAGTAGAATACGCACTGAGCCATCCCCTCAGTCCCTGTCTAGGCTCTTCCTGAGCAGCTTCTGTCCCATTTTCTCCCCATGAGCCTGGGCTCTTCTGTCCCTGTGTGGTCAGGGCCCTGTAGAAGCCCTGCAGTGCCTAGCAAAGAGCCATGCCAGCAGGTTTGCTGTGATGTCCTCAGTAGGCTTGCTGATGAGTGATGACATTTGTCAAGTGGGAGCCCAGGTCTGCAGCGAGGAGGGGAGGGGAGGGGAGCTCACTGCCTGCCACTGCCAGGCTGGCTGAGTGGTCTTGACAAGCAGGAGGGACCGCTGAGAAGACCCATCGTCCTCTGCACTTTAAAAGGCCAGCGCCCCTCCCGGAATCTCTCCTTGGAGACCTGCTAAAATAATACATTTAGACCTGCCAGCCCCAATCGCTTCCGTCTGTCAGGCTCCCTGTAAATAGCACTTCGTAGCTGAGCCAGGGAAAATACGATTCCAAGCAGCATGGGGGCAATCATACATCAATCGAAGAAAAACATTTTCCCCTTTCTTTCCACCAGCCCCCATAATTGCATTTTAAAACCATTCCTGTGTTTCTGGGAGACACCACGGTACCTGTTGCTTTTTAACTCGGAGCCGAGAGGCACGGCAGAATGAGGCTAAACACAGCAAAGTTATTTTGATTTATTTTCCAATGTTGGAATCGGGAGCTTGCTGCGGGATTCAGCTGCGGGAAGACGAGCTGATGAAAATGTATTTCTTCCCATCGTTACTCTTTTAAATAGATGGGAGTTTTATTCTTGGGTTTTTTTTTTTTTGCCACTTTGCTGTGCTAGACTGAGCTTTATGACACCCTGGTATGCTGGCATCGGCTTCTGGATAGCAACATCAGCTGTCCTGTCCTTTGGTTTGCTGCCTGGCCTGTGCAGCATGCCCTGTGGTGTTCTTGTGTCTATAGGGACAGCTGAAGCTGGAAGGGTTAAGTGGTACCTGTTCGTTCAGAAACTGAGTAGATGACCCCCTCCTCAAGCCTGGGAATCTCCACATATCTAGATGGGGACCTTTGGGGCCATGCTCCCAATAGAGCTACTTGGCAGCCCAGGCTCAGGGGTTGCCATGGAGACATTGTTATTAACAAGTCTGTTCTAGTTTGCTTTCTGTTGCTGTGGTAAAACACTACACTGACCAAAAGCATCTTGGGGGAGGAAAAGATTTATTTGTTTTCCACTTCCAGGTCACAGTCTATCACTAAGGGAAGGGAGGGCAGGAATCCAGAGCAGAAGCCATGGAGGAATGCTGCTTGCTGGCTTGTTCTCTGCCTTGCTAGCTTTCTTAAAATCCCAGGTCCACCTGCCTAGGGATGGAGCCACTCACAGTGGGCTGCCCCCCTGATATCAAGTATCAAATCATCATTTAAGATAACCTCTCACAGATGCGGCCTTAGATCAATTTGACCCAAATCTTCCGTTGAGGTTCCTTCTTCCCAGGTGACGCGAGGTTGTAGCAAATTGACAATAAAAACTAATGGCAGGTTTGTGCTGGCCCCCGAGCTGTCCCACCATGGCCCAGATACTCTGAGATCCTAGAGTCAAAGGTATAAAGTGTCAGGCCAGTCCTGTAAGTACATTCACAGTCTCTTTTCTAGAAAACATGTAACCCCAGCAAGCACTCAGCCCTTCTGAGGCTTAGGTTCCCCCATGCCTATAGCACTTCCTGCAGGAGGTGATGGGGATTTAGCATGATAACCCAAGGAATGGCTTAGAGCTATGTTCAGATCGGAGGGCATGGTAAAGTTGATGAAGATCTCTGTTTATTCCCTCGGAAGCACAGAAGGACATGATCTCCAGGTAAGGACCATGGGGTCCCGAATGCCACGTAAGTCCCCTTTCCTCTGTACCATGTCATTAAACAAGTTCTTGCTTGTACTGGTCCCAAGCCCTTGAAGCATCCCTCCTCTCTGGCCTTGAAAACAGATGCTCTAACCCTCAAGCCTGGCTTGTACAACACCCAGGAAGCTGTGTGAGCACCTGGGCTCTCCTGGGCCTGGGTGGTGCAGAGGGTCTAAACTTGAGTCCTCCTTCCAAGGCAAGTATTCCACTGACTTCTTAACCTGTAGTTCCTGGTTTCTTGATCTCAGCCTAGCCTCTTCTCAGGTCTCTTTCTATACTAGACAACAGAGGGGGAGAGGCTACCTCTGGAACAGGCAGTGAGGGATGGAGACACTAGGAAAGCTGCCTTCCCAAGGAGGTAGATGCTGTGAACACACACACACACACACACACACACCATGCTAGGCCCAAGCAGGTGGATGGCAGTCCATTTGGCACAGGCTTGAGAAGCTTTGGGAATTCAATCTCAGATTTGGAAAGGACCTGGCTGAAACCTGAATATAGCACCAGGGAAGTGGTGCCCCCCAAATCTCCTGGCACCGGGAACTCATGCCGGTGATCCTCTCCTGATGACACTGTTCCCAGTCTCTCTGTTTCCTTATCTGCCAAGTGCAGAAAATAATCCCACTGTGACAAGTTCCCAGGAGAGCCATACAGATCCAGCACACACAAACATTCAATTACTGGCCCGCAAATACAAAGGGCTGCTGCTACCCGCACAGCAGGGCGAGTCTGGCCTCTGAAGACAAGAGCCCAGGCTTTGTCCCTGTAAGGAAGGATGTGTCAACAGGGATTGTGTTAGCCACCTGGTTTTCAGAACACAGTAGGAGTCCAGAATGTGCTGATATTCTTAACAGCCCTCCAGGATGGGACTCACTGTATCCTGTGATTATTATGGTTGTCAGCTCGACTGGATCCACCTCTGCTCAGACACCTGCTCATGCTAGGGTATTTCCTGGAAAGATGAACTGAGTGGGGAAGGACGTCTCTGTGGAGTGGTTGGTGGCTCTGCACTAGACCAGATATGGAAAAGCTTGAGGGGAGAGCTGCTGCTTTTTGCCTGCCTGCCTGCTTTCCTCCTTGATGGTGGGTGCTTCTACCATATTGATGCCACCGTAGCTGCCTCTTTCCTGACATCATTCCAGTGTTGGCTAAGGAATCATGGCTTTCCGGGAGTCCTCCAGGCCTTTGGTGCCAGATTGAGACTGCTAAGGCATCCAGTGGTAGAAACGGAACTGTCACTGATTCTCTGCCTCTCCAATGTAGGACCACCATCGCTGGACTACATAACTCACACCGTGGGAGCCAGTTTAACGTATGCTCATTTTTAATATCTGTTTATTCTGTTAGTTCTCTTTCTGTAGAGAACCTGAATAAGTCATATCCTTTTCCAGATGAGTCTCTGGGACCCAGGGAGGTTAAAGGACCAGCTAATGGTCACATAGCTGAGTATGAGCGAAGGAACAGGCATTCCAGGGCCACCACCCATGTGACTTCAAGATTCCCTGGCATATGTAAATCGAGAGGGAAGTTGGCAGACATGAATCCATATGATTCACCGTGACACTTTAGAGAAGTTCCTGGCTTAGTGAGACTAAGCCCTACCCTCCCGGCTGTCTCATGGGATTATTGGGAAACTAGTTCAGTCTTCAAACCTGGTCTACAATTACACATTGTAATCATAATCGCTGCAACACGTTGATCACAAGTAGTTCACACATGTGATGAAACACCCTGTAATCACAGCACCCAAAGGCTGAGGCAGAAGGATGGAGGTTTGGAGGAGTAGGCTACAAATTAGACCCTGTGGGTTTGTTTGTTTTTAAGTAGTGTAAAGGTGATTTCAATGCAGGGCTGCACCTTGACCTGCCCAGGACATAGGGGTTCCTGGGGGTTAGATCAGGATCTCAGGATGACCCTGCTGGTAGGCAATGTCAGCCTCCTTCCCTACTGCAGAGACAGTGACTCTCTTCCATTCCCCCTCAAACTACGTGGTTGGGGCTCAGAGCCTGAACCTGCTCTGTCCTACGTGAAAACTCTACAAACCTGCTTCAGCCCCGTGTTGCCCAGTGAGGGAGCATGGCACAAGCTGAAGAAGACACTGGATAGCTGAGGAAAATTGAGGTTGCCAGTGAAGTCCCTGCCACCCTCTGAGGAAAGTGAGATTGTGCTTGGGTTATTTGGATCCAGGGAGAGCCGGAAAACAGATGAAGGCAGCAGTGACAGTCAGAGCAAGTTAGACCTGAGGCAGGGAGAGGCGGAGTGAGTTTGGCCTAAAGGATGACCTGGTGAAAGATCCAGAAGCCATGACACTGAGGAGCCACCTAGAGACACTTGCATGGGCAGAAAAGGGTCAGATGGAAGGGGCCCTTCCGCTTTGATGTTCTAGAAGAGGGCTGGAGGTCAGGCAGGTTCACTCCACAGAGGTGGCCCCCTCAGGAGAACTCCTGGATGTGGCTTTTGTGGTCAGCCTTTCAGCAGCAGAGGGAGCCAGCCACAACAGCCCTTCCCGAGGTCACAGCCACAAAGACCCAGAGGAAAAACAATGGCAGAGCTGCAGAGCTGAGAGGGACCTATGCAAATGAACTCAGGAACGGGTTCTGAGGTGGGGAGGGCTCATCAGGGATTGGGCAAAGGCTTGGGGCAATTCTGAGCAGGCGGAGAGCAAAACTCCTGGGAGGGATGAATCTCATTGTGGCTTTGCCTCCCATGTGGCAGGCGAACGGGTAAGAGACTTCCTTCTGAGGCTGGATTTGCTCCCCAGAGAAAGAGTGCACAAGGCCTGGCTCAGCAGGACTTTCTCCTCCAGATCAGAAGTCTGACACTTAACACAGGGGGTCAAGGACACTGATGCCTTCAGGTCCTGGAGGATGACACAAGACAGGCACTGGCAAGAGGCCACAGGATGTAGAAACCATGCCCAACCTACCAAGTTCCTCAGACCCTGGTTTGTTGTTGTTGTTGTTGTTTTGAGTCTCAGGTAGGCCAGGCTGATCTTGAACTTGAGGTATAGCTGAGGATGACCTTGAGCTTCTGATCCTCCTGCCTCTGTCCACCAGATCAAGCACTGGCTGGGTCCTTTACCCAGACCCCATTGATTGCCATCCTGAGTGCAAGGATTGCAGGCTGCACCACCGTACCTGCCAGGGCAGCCCGCACAGGCAAGCACTCTGCTATTGGAGGTACAGTGTCAGCTGTCCCTCTCCTCTGCCAATTCCTCTGGGCCAGAGATGCAACTCACAGATAGCACACACCAGACTCAGGCTGCTGACTCGGGCTGCTAACACTTGAGAGGTTCCAGGGACTTCTGACAGCCTTGGGGAGAGAATAGACCCTTGTCTGCCCCCTCCCCACTGGCTGACAGAGATGAGAGGTGGTGTATGGGAGAGTGTAGAGGGCTCAGAGTGTTGGCAGTGACCACCCACTTAGTCCTCCTCTTGGGTTGGTCCCACCCTCCCCCAGCTGGCTGAGTCAGCTCCTTTGATTCCATCTGGGCCATCTCTGCCTTGGCTTCCATATCTAAGAAATGGGGCTAATGAGCCTTTCTCCCAGAAGATGAGGAATAATCATTGTTGCCAAGGAAAAGCCCCCACTGGGAGTCTGATCAGATGGTAAGCAAGTTACTTTTATGCAACAGCGTGAACCCTAAGCCCCCTTCAAGCCCCCAAAAGTCTCTGCACATTAGGTTTGGTCCATCTAGCCACTATAGAGGGGTTGGCTCTGCATACAAATGCAGAGAAGACACAAAGACACTGTTTTCAGAGATGCTTTCTATAGGTCCTTGCCAGAGAGGTGTCTCTTGAATTCACAGAACATCAGAAACCATGGTTTGTAGTGCGGTGGTCGCTCCTGAGCCCCAAACCACCTCTCGGTGCATCAAGGCTGAGGCTGTGACTATACTCTACATTCATAATCTCTCTCCACTCTTCTGAAGAGGGTGACGTTCAAGTGTCAAAAATGAGCAGGGTGGAGGCAGAGGGGAGCAAGAAGAACCCAGGGCTGGTTTCGTGTGGCCTGAGGGATGTCTCTCAGTGATGGACTCTGAACAACCCTGCCCCATCTCTGGCCACAGGCTGGCCCTCTGGAAGTCTACCCATCTAGGAGTAGGTACATCTGAGTTCACAAATCTGCCATAAAACCCTTTTCACCCAAAGCCTTTGAGGCACATGAGGTCAGGAACAAAATACCATTCTCCCTACTTCACAGATAACACTGACGCTCAGAGTTGGGGTAAGACTTGCCTAATGTCACTGGTGAGAAACAGTTTTAGGATGGTAAGTCTGCTTGGCATCTTCCAACTCCACTCACCGAACTGAATGCCTGTCTTCAAACCAGGCTCTGCCACCCAGCCACACCCAGCCACATCCAGCCAATGCCACAGGGGAAGGGTGGGCAATCTGGTCAAATCTGGAGCTATAGCTGTGACCTGGGGGTGGGGGTGGAGTAGTTGGAAAACTTCCTTTACTCTATGGCCCCCAAGAGAAGGCTCTCAGCCTGATGTGTCCCCGTACCAAGAGACCACTGATTCAGTAACTAGTGTGAATATGTGTGTTTAGCATGGAACATGCAGGAAAGCTGTACAAAAACATGAGAAGACACAGAAAGATAGGAAGTGAGAACCAAGTCTGGGGATGTAGCTCAACTGGTAGACCACTTGTCTGGAATGCATGAGGCCTTAAGTTTGATGCCCAGCATCACATAAACTGTGGGGAGATGGTGCACACCCTGTCCATCAGGAGGTAGAAACAGGTAGATCAATAAATAGTTCAAGGTCATCCCTTAGGAAATAGTTAGCGGTTAGTATGGGCCACATGAGACCCAATCTGAATCAATCAACCAGTTGATCGATCAATCAATCAATCAATCAATCAGTCAGTCAATTGATTAACCAGTCATCAATAAAAGCAAGCCTCTTTCCCTGTCCTCCCGCACTGTCTGGAGCCTGGGCACTCGGAGTGCTTTTCAGGGCATCACCCTTGCCAGCTTTGCGAATTCCCCAGACTATGCTGTCTTTCTCATTTACAAGTCACGGAAAGGGCATACATGTCCACACACGTGTGAGAGTCTTCCTTCCCTCGCCACACAAATGGTAATGCGTCAGAACACAGTCACACACCAGGCAATGGTGTCATGACGGTCCATGTCTCTGGCAGTTGTCTGGTGAAACAATGGTGGAGCTGAAGATTTCCAGTCACCTGGAACCATCAAAGCCATCCTGCAGTTGAAACGCAGCACATTCCTCACAGGTGTGTGGCAACACTGATGTGCGAGCTGTCGCATCACCAGTCCTGTATAGTCACAGCACACATGGCTGTGGGCAGTCTCTAAGAATTGGTAATATTAGCAATCAGTCACGTTACTAACTTGAGTATTAACTAGGCAATGTTTTATCGTTATTTTAATTTCTTTATTTATTTGGGATGGGGCACGCATACCGTGGTGTATAGGTATGGAGGACAACTTCTGGGAGTCAGTTCCCATCTTCCACCACATGTTTCCCAGGGGTAGAACTCAGGTCATCAGGCTTAGCAGCCGATACCTTTCCTGGCTGAGCCAGCTTGCCAGCCCTTTTGAAATTATTTTGGGAAATCTTCCAACTTAAAAAAAAAAGTGCTTTTACAAAATAGTATGCTACACTATGCCAGCCACAGCCTCACACATCTTGTGTTTTCCAGCATCTCTAGATTGATTTGTGTGAGCACATTCTATGATGTTTATACAATAGCTGTCTTGTGACGAAGTTCTCAGAACACATCCTCGTCACTAAGCAATGTGTGACTGCAGAACCTGCAGCCTTATGGGATTAGATTGAGACTATTTTTCTTTTTAAAAAACGAAACCAGCTTTTATCGTTTTATACATTTGTGTACGTGCACCTGTGTGTGCGTGTGCTTGTGTGTATGAACAGATGGAAGCATGTGCACATACGTGGATCTGTGTGTGGAAGCCAGGGAGCAACCTTGGTGTCATTCCTCAAACCCTGTCAGCCTTTCTGTTATGCCCCTACAAGGTCTTTCAGTGGCCTAGAACTTACCAGGTAGGCTAGATGGATGGTCCTTGTAGACGTAGGGGCCTGTCTGGCTCCACCTCACCAGCACTAGAATCTTAAGAATGAGACACCAATCTCAGGGTTTGTTTTGTTGTTGTTTGCTTTTTGTTTTTGTTTTCACATGAGGATTCTGGGAAATGAAATCATTTCTTCAAGCTTGCAAGGCAAGCACTTTACACTCATATCTCCCCAGTCCTTAAACTGCTTTGAAACAATTTGTGTTCAGTGTGGCCCTGAGAGTTCACTAGGCACCACCGGGAAAGCTTCCATGCCATGTAATGTGGGTGAGGTCCTCTGTATGCCCCGTTTCTCATGATTGTGTAGGATCCCCTAGCAGGTGCCCCACTGATGATTTACCAGTTCCCTGTGGATACCTCATGCCAAGCTCTTGCTTGCTTTTATAAAGAACGCTGTGGTGAACAGTGTCGTGCACACTTCTCACTTTCAGCTGTGTGACACGGTCCTAGAGCAGGGTATGCCGGGCCTCAGGGAAGGCCACATGCAGCCTACGCAGATGCTACCCAATGGTTCTCCCCAGAGGTGCCACTGCCTCCCACTCCTGCCCACCCTTCTGCCAGCCAGGTCCTGTGCCCCGCACCCTCGGCCCCAGAGTGCTGCTGCGCCTTTGATCTTTCTCAATCTGATGGTTGAAAGAGGGTCTCTTATTGAAGTTTTAATTTGCATTTCTTTTATGAGTAAGGGCTGAGTAACTTTTCATAGGTTTGAGGGCCATTTATATACTCTTTTGAAAGCTGTCTTCCTATATTGGGCCTATTTTTTAATTGGCTTGTTGGCTTTTTCTTGTTGCTAGGCAAAAAAGGCCAGTACACTAAAGGAATGAGTCCTATCTCTGGCAGCAACAGCAGGTTTACTTCTCCTCTGTCATTTGTCGTTATTTGGGTCACACGTTCCCCAGTGTAGATTTCTTTAAACTTCAAAGGCTCAGGGCTGGAGAGAGGGCTCAGCGGGTGAGGGCACCTGCTGTGAAAGCCTGAGGACCTGGGTTTGAATCCTCTGCACCCACATAAAAAAACAGGGGTGGCTATGTGCACCTGTATCCCAGTGTTGAGGTGGGAATGGGGTGGGGCTGGGGTGGGAGAGCAGAGGCCGGAGGATGGCTGGGACTTACTGGCTGCCAGTCTAGCTCCAGGTTCAGTAAGCAATGCTGTCTTAAGAGAATATGGTGAATGTGTTGGGGGGGCGTAGAGAAGGACATTGGACATCTTCCTCTGGTCTCAGTTCACACCCATGCATGCACATGCATGTACACACACACACACACACACACACACACACACCCCACAAATTCAAAAAATTTGAGAAAGACAAATAAGTTAAAATCTGAATCCCCAGTGTGACTCCAGGCTGGGAGCCAGAGCCCACACCACTTGTTTTCTTCTAAGTTAGATATGGGCGCCATGGAGCTCAGAAGCCCCTGCAGTTCCTGAATTTGAGATTGAAGTCTATGAGAGATGAGACCCCAGGGCTCCGGAGTGCCAGGAGAGCCTGGAGAGAGTGAGCTATGACAGAAATAGGGGCCAGAATTGGGAGCTAAAGATGAACAGCCAAAGTCGAAGCTACCCTGTGGCCATCAAGCATTGCTCATGCAGAGTGGTCCAGAGAGCCTAATAAGGCCCAAAGGGGACTGAACATCCATGCTGTGACAAGGGAGAGCTATGTCCCATCTCAACTAGAACCTGGTAGGGATTGTAGCTCTGGCTTCCAACAACCCTTGATCCTGGCAGGTGGCTTAGAGAGGTTCCCTAGGGTCTGGCCAGCACATAGGCAGACCCAGGCCTCATACTGTAGGTAAATGCAATAGTCAGGGATCAGAGGGACTAGGAGGAGGCCATAGACAAGAAAGAGGTAGCAGAAACAGGGGAGCCCAAGACTCCTGGGTCTCTGTGTACTGTTTTGCAACTGGGCCGGAAAGGCCAAGGAGAAAAGCAGGGGGCTAATCAGTAATAAGAGCTCATGTTCCAAATCTACAGTGCCTGCAGCTCTGCACACACTTGGGCATCGCCATGCACACGTACTCACGTTCACAGTCCCCAGTGCCTGCAGCTCTGTGCACACTTGAGCATCGCCATGCACACGTACTCACGTTCACAAAGTCTCCGGTGCCTGCAGCTCTGCGCACACTTGGGCTTCGCCATGCACACATGCTCACGTTCACAGTCCCCAATGCCTGCAGCTCTGCGCACACTTGACCATCGCCCGGCACACGTGCTCAGTTGTCTCTGCCCAGCAACTCCATGGGTGAGCACTGGTGCCCAGGAGAAAACAGCGTCCCACTCGCCAGAAGCATCCAGTCTGAGTCCAGAGAGGGAAGCTCAGCAGGGACCCCATCTCCTTTCCCTAGTGCTACATTGCTGAGCCTCCCTTACCAGCCTGGTCCTCCCTGCAGCCTCACCTCACCCCTAGGCTCAGAGCTGGTACCCAGTCCTCACTCATGAACCCAAGAAGTTTGCTAATCCAGAATCCCTGAAGGGGAAGGCACAGCACACCTTCAGCCTGGGGCTGGAAGTCCTGCTGCTAACTCACAGAGGCCCCGTGGCCAACCTAGCCCATTCTGGCCAAAGAAGGAATGGGACCACAGAACATCTGTGTCACTCAGAGAAGCTCCACATTCTAAGAGTGATGCCCTTTCCCAGGGCATCCACTGTACTCCTCACCAGGCACTTCATGTGGCTTCACCGTGAGACCTAGAACAGCAGCTACCAGGTACGTCCTAGTTAACTTTACTCAGTCACCTAACAGACATTAAAAACCATTAAGGAAGGAAGGAAGGAAGGAAGGAAGGAAGGAAGGAAGGAAGGAAGGAAG
>LOEQ01000069.1:271691-281818 GCA_001685075.1 Bramus lutescens
TATAAGCTAGCCGTGCGGGAGCTGGGCCGGACAAAAAGCAGGGCCTGCTCCCCTTTTTACTACAGGACTCCATACCCAAGAAAGGAGGCATGGCCCCAGAATCAGGGTCACCTCTCAGTTTGAGTCCCTTCAGATGCCCAATGGGAAAAGGCCAAGTGGGTAGAACAACCAGGTTGGGGGCCAGGTGAGAGAGAGGCAGAGGATTGTCCTGTAGAGTGTCATCAGCAAGGACAAGGTCTGGGCAACAAGCTGGCTTACTGGAACCTGAGTATGTACATCCAACCGGCTCAACTTCTACATCTCTGTGACATATCCTCCCTCCTGTTTCGGTGACTCACCAGCCTGGCCAACAAGATACATGGATGACCTAGCTAGGAAATGCCAGCCTTGACCAGTTCCCTTCTTGGCACAGAAGACCTGCCATCTGCTGCCCAGCATCTCTCCCTAGATACCAGTCATGTCAGTTGCCGATGACCTGTCCCCTACCCTGCTCAGCACAGAAGACTCTCCTAAATTTCTTGGATTAATTTGAATTGACTGCGTTGAATTGAATTGACTTGAATCTAATTGAAGTGAATAGAATTGAATGGCAGATTACAGGCTCCATCAGAGCCTACCGACACGCAGCTTGGAGTGTTGGTCCACAAAACCAAAAGATGATTTTTGAAGCATGGTTTCTATTTTCTCCTTGAAGGAGTGGGTGGGTGGGAGGGAATGGGAGGGGAGGGAGTGGGAAGAGAGACAAAGAGACTCAAAATGACTCCGCTGGAAAGCATCCCTTTCCAGTACCCCTCACCCCTGCCTGTTCTTTCAACTTGAGTGTCCAAACTCCCCAGTGCCTCTTTCCTTGAGGCTCCACAGGGACCTGTGAGTGTCCTTCCCTCAGCCTGAACACAGTGTCAATGTGAGTGCTGGTAAAGTGGCTGAATGCTAGGTCAGGATGCACAGACCCAGGGAGACAGATACAAAGTGTCATCATCCAGGCTAGGGATGCCGCTGCGTGAAGCCAGCTGCATTAGCCAGGGTTCTCTAGAGAAACAGAGCTTACAGAATGAATATATAGCTGTCTACCTATGGAAAGTCCAAGAATCCAGTAGCTGTTCAGTCCATGAGATTGGGTGTCTAAGCTAGTCTTCAGCATACACCAGAGTCCTCAAGAAATAGGCTCTAATGCCAGTTAGGGGATGGACTTGGCAGCAAGAGGGTAGGCCAGCAGGCTAAGAGCAAAAACACCCTTCTTCCACGTTCTTTATACAGGCTGCCAGCAGGCAGTATGGCCCAGATTAAAGGTGGAACCTCCCACTCCAAAAGATCTTGATTGAAAGTGGCTCTTTCTAGTCCAAATGATTTAATTAAGAAGAATCCCTCACAGGAGAACACAGTTGCTTGGATTCTTAGTTAATTCCAGATGTAGGCAAATAACAAGAATTACCATCACAGCCACTGACCCCAGCGTCCAGGGTCTTGTCCAGAACTATCAGAGATGATGTTTCCCTTCTGACAAGCCACACATCCTCTTCAGGTCATTTATCTTTTATTTCAATGACTGGGCTTGCTCCCTCCAAGGTTGGGGTCTCTATTTCTCCCCACTTCACTGCATCTTCTTGGTGCACCCATCCCCTTTGATACCACTTGGTATCAAAGTATTACTGCCTGCCTCCACTTTGGCTTAGTCAACCGTGGCTCAGATACCTCTGGGCTGCTGAGACATCCTAAGACTCAGCTTCACTCCCTCCAGTGGGCCTTGGGCTGCTTTTAGCTCTCCTGGTCAGTACCTCCTCGGTCTGCGATCTCAGAGCAGTGTGGTCTCAACCTCACCTTTGCCATCCATGGCAGCTGCACCCCCAGACCCTGTCGGCTTGACACACACACCCTCGTCAGCTCTTTTGGATTAGTCCCATGTCTGCCACCTGAGCCTGTCCCCTTCCTGGATAACTGTGGCCTTCTGACTTCCCTTCCCACACTCCCCGAGGCCCCTTGTGACTTGCTCCTCACCTGCTGCCTGAGCCATGGTGCTAGAATAAAGCAGGTCAAATCTCATTAGCAGCCATGGCCTTACAAGCTAACAGTCATTTCTCATTATTTTGGAGTCGAAGGCCCAGGTCCCTAGCGCCAGATTAGCTTCCTTCTGCCCTGACCAGAACATTTCCATATGCCAGCTCCTAAATCTAGAATGATCTTCCTGCTCCCCTTCCTATAGTTAGAGCCTATTCTCCCTCCAGTCCATGCTTTGAGCATCAAGAGAACCTACGTTGATCTCCTAACTGTCAGCCTCTTCCCTGTCCCCAAAGTGCCCGCCATTCATGATGCCAGTACCAGCTAATATTATCCATTTTCTAATGTGTCCATGTGACTACCTTTTGTCTTCCCTGTGTCTAAGGCAGCAGGAGCTCAACGAGGAGTGGTTGGATGAAGGCAGAGATGAGGAAAGAATGTGTGGATAAACGCATGAGTGGATTCAAGCAAGCAGAGAGGGCTGCATCCTAATGCCCATGGCCTCTTTCCACCAGCAGGAGGCCCAGATGTAGTCAGGCAGGCCTTACTCTCCCTGAGACAGTGTCCTCTATCCCACCTTTGGGTTCCCTAGCCCTAGAACTCACAGCTCTCTTCCTCACATCCAGCTAAATGTCACCCCTTGCAAAGCTCAGCTCAGCTTAAGTTGCAAGAAACAGCCACCAAGAGGAAGGCTGGATGGTGACGTCAAATCTCCTCTTCGCTCAGAATGGGGACTCACTCAATTCCACAGGGCCCAGCAGTTTCTGGTAGATGGCACCCAAGCAATAAAGCTACATATTCTGGTTATATTTCCAGAAACAGAACCTACCCACTCCAGGTATGTGGGGGTAGGGTAGGGTAAGGATGGGGGACTCAGAAACTTCCAGATGCCATCAGACCTATGGAACTCACACCTCACTCACGATGAAATTCTCAGGGAATCAGCTGGAAAATTCACCAAGTACACACAGTAGGGCTGACCCCCAGCTACCCACAGCTGGAGCATAGAGTGAGTGACGTCCCCAACATGGACACTGTCCCTCACTCCAGAAGGATCCATCACTCTTGTTTACGAAGGTGACCTAGCCAGGCGATGGTAGTGTATACCCTTAATTACAGGACTCAGGAGGCAGAGGCAGGTGGATCTCTGTAAGTTCAAGGCCAGCCTGGTCTACCAAGCGAGTTGTAGGATAGGCTCCAAAACTACACAGAGAAACCCTGCCTGAGAAAAAAAAATGGGGGGGGAATGGAAGGAGAAAATGGAAGCCACCTGGAACCAGCTTAGAAGACAGTGCCTCTGCAGCCTCTGACAGCCTGACACCCAAAGACACCATCAGGGCAGTGCCCAAGGTGAGGAGAGAAACCCAGTCTCTTGCTTAACCATCAGTTCCTGAGTCCCCAGAGTCTCAGAACAGTGCCAAGGCGGCACACTGGCACATGACTCATGCAGTGGCACCGTAGCCAGGCCACACAGAACTTTCGACCTCCTCTAGTCCACCCCACAATAAGTAGAGAAACTGAGGCCAAAGAAGGCAACAGAGTTGCTCTGGCAAATAAATAGCCTATTAGGGGTCAGCCGGACCAAATGGTGAGTGCCGGACCAAATGGTGAGAGAACTTGCCTCAGAAAACAAGCTAGGTGGTGTCCTGAGGAATGACACTCAGGGTTTCCCTCTGTCATACACACATGCTTGTCTGCAAACAATAACCATGCATGCACACACACAGACATACACACCCTCGCAATTATGATTGTTTGCATGGAACCAAAGGAACCCTTTAAATGTCTCTCCTCCCAGCATGCCATGTCTTTTCTGACCACTGGAAACAGAGTTTCCAGGTGAGGTCAAGGTGACCGCCCCCCCNNNCACACACACACCACGGTAAGTGGTTCAGGAGAGAATAGGAACTGGGAGGATCTCCTGCACGTGCTGTGATGTGAATCCATTTGGCTACCTTTTAGGATGAGGACTAGCCAAGCTCAAGGCCAGTGCTGTCATGGTCTTGGATCTTGGATCTTGGGAGCGATGGCCAGCCCCTTTAGGCTGAGTGAGACGCCTGGTTTGCAATTGAATTGGCAGTGGCTAACGCTGCATAACAGCTACAGTAAAACAGATCATGGGAAACGTAATGGCCCGTGGTCAGCAATCACTGAATTATTTATGTCATTCTTGCCTCTTCAGAATTCTCTCTCTCTCACTCTTCCCCCAGCACTGCAGCCCTGGTCTGGTTGTCTGCAGACTTCTGAATAACAGGACTGCAAAGAGACAGGACAGCACAGGGGCTGGAGGATTCTGAGTAACCTTAGAAGGGAGGTGGGACTGGCTTCGTGTAATCAACTGCCAAATTAAGGACGCTCTTCCTTGAGGTAACAGCAACTTAAGTTTGTTGCTCCTTTGGTTCTTTGATGATTTCCACATCCTTCCCCCTGTGAAGTAGGAATGAAGTGATCCTCCCTCCTAGGTTCCAGAAAACACACTGAGAGTCAAAAATGTGAATAACTGGAACCAAAGCACCACCTCCCCACCCCCCCACACACAAAAAAACAACCCACACGCACACACATGGAAACAACTTGCTAAATGAAAGAGGGTAACCAGCAGGCATTTCTACAGTGTGGCCCTTCCCGACATCCCCAGCAGAACCAGGGAGAAAAAGAAGGACTCCAGAGAGGAAGGGGACTCGGTCTGCCCTGATACACATTCCTGTGATTCTCAAATCTCTTCTGCTGTCTAGGAGCATGGTGGTCCAGAGCAGGGAAGTCCTGCTCGCCGATATGGGAGTTTTCCCACAACACTGTTTTGAATGGCTATGTGATAGCAGTCAGATCCAGAGGTGCTCAAAGAACCGGAGGCCACTCCCATGCATCTATGTGCCTCCTTGGGGACAACTGCATTGTCTTGGAAAGGCTCATTACATAGCATCCAGTCTCCATAAGCTTGGGCCTCATTTCATAATTTGGAACCCTAAATCCTCCTTGTGCTTTCTCTTATCAAGCTACTTTCACTTCTTTTTAAAAAAGTAATTGCCTATGTTTACTATAATTTTGTTATTACTTATTAGAAATTTTAGCATGCTCTTAAATACCATTATTGAGTTTTACTTTAGTCACTATGGTTATAATATTGTGTGAGTCCCTAACTTTGTATCTACAATTAATACACACCCACACAACGTGCACACACACACATACACACACGTTCAATCCCCCACCTCAGCTTTCTAAGTGCTAGCAAATGCCACCATGCTGGCTAGTCTGATTATTTTTAATGTGCAGTTTAGAGGAATTTAAAGGTTTGGGAGAACTTATAGACTAAAAATAAATTAATATTTTTTGAAAGAGAGTTTTATACCCATAAAAATGAAAACAGCTCATCATAGCAAGGAAAAGGAACACATGGGAGATAAGAAAACATGTTTAGAAAGCTTGGAGGTCGAATTGCATGCCTTTAATCCCAGGACTCAGGAGGCAGAGGCAGGTGGATCTCTGAGTTCGAGGCTAACCTGGTCTATGAATAGAATTTCAGGACATCCAGGGCTACACAGAGAAACCCAGTCTCTGGAAGAAAAAAAAGTGAGATCTTTAGAACTTAAAATTTTGTTGGCTAAAATGAAGAGCATCATAAAAAACCTGGAAGCAAAGAACGGGTCAATAAAGTCAGTATCTCAGAATATAGGTTTAAATGTAAGAATGATTTTTTTAAAAGGGGAAGATAAAAAGGAGGAAGTGGATCCCAGAAACCCAGTACCAGACTGACAGGAGTTTCGAGGGGAACTGAGGCCTTCGAAGCAGAGTCTTCAGATAATAAAGAAAACTCCCCTGTGCTGATGAAAGGGAGGAATTTTCCAGTTAAAGGTGATAATTGTGTTATCAAAGCTCTTTCGGTTTCGTCTGAAAGAAACCCAACTGCAAGGGCTCCAAGAAATTAATTAATACTTTGGTTAATCCAGCTTTGGTCCAGAGGCCAAAAGTGGAAACCCCTCCCACTCCCTCCCTCCTTCACCCCTCCCACTACCCTGTTCTGTCTCTCTAGGTTGACTCCCCAGGCAGGCTGTCTGCTGAGGTAGCTCAAGATAGTCTCTACATCTTCCAGCTCAACCTCATCCTTGCACCTCCAGCACCCCAAAAGAGGAATAGTCTTGCTTCTCAGCATTATGGTCAGTGTTCAAAAACATTCTCTGATTGGCCCAGTTGAGGTCACATGCCCCTCCTCCCCTGTGTATGCCTCAAGAGATGCAGGGTTCTGATGCCTACCCTGCTGCAGGGAATGAAAGGACTCTTTCTTAACATTGTCTCTAAGATCTCACCCAGTGAGTGTGCTAGTACCAGTCCCCAGGGGAAGGGAAGCAAGCTAAAGCAAAAAGCAATAGCTGCCTCCTGTTTTCTCCAAGTTGAACAGGTGTAAAGCAAAAAAGACATGCACTTAATGGACCAGGAAGTTTCTTGGACTTTACCAACCAAGCGGAAGTCTTAAAACTTCTCAAGAAAAAAAATTGGGATAGCTAAAAAGAAACTACAATCAAAGTAGCCTTTGGGGCCTAGGGAGATGGCTCAGGCAGAGAGGTGCTTACTGGGCAAATGTTTAATCCCCAGAACCCACATTTTAAAAGCCATGCATGGTGGTGCATGTCTGTAAACCCAGCACTGACTGGAGGAGACGTATGGATCACTGGATTTGCTAGCCAGCCAGTCTAGTCAAATCAGCAAGCACACGGCTCATGAAAAACCTTTATCCAAAAAGTAAGATGTACAGTGATTGTGGGAGACACCTGACATTGAATTCTGGCCTCCACATGCACATCTGCACATATGCGGGTACACCAATGTGAGCATCACTCTTACACACATGCGTGCGCGCACACACACACACACTCATATGGGTCAGGGGAACTAGCCATTGATTTCATATGCAGTGGAGGCAGCAAAGCTATGCCTACAGTATTTGGCAGAGAAATCATTGAGTCTCTTATTCAAGTACAAGGACCTATTCTCTTCACCATGGTTGTTGTATTAATCATGATCTATTGCAAATAGAAGCTTTTCTAATGAGAGTTGAGAGGTGTTAATCTATGGGCAAAATGACAAGTAATTAGAAGTTGGTTTAATATATAAAAATGGCAGTAGGGTTTTCCATAGGGCCTATGACCTGTCTTGGCCTGATAATGGTACCAGAAATGGGTTGCATCTTGTGAAATGGAACTTAAATCTGATCATAAAGTGATTTGTTACTTCTATAATGTTCATGCCCCTATTACACTGGTGAGCATTTCTTCCCAGGTCAATGATTATTGTAGCTCCTAGTCTCACAATTAAGAAAGACTGGTGACTACTTTTCTTTTCTGGTAGGGTGTCTAGCATCTTCCAGCACTATGAAAACCAGCCAGTCGGGGTGAAACTTCCAGGTAAATGAATACCAGGGCAAGGGATGTGATGTAGGAAGGCCTTTTTTCTATGTGTTGCTTTCATTGGTTAATTAATAAAGAAACTGCTTGGCCTGACAGGTCAGAACATAGATAGGCAGAGTAGACAGAACAGAATTCTGGAAGGAAGAAAGCAGAGTCAGGCAGACGCCATGGAGCCAGCCGCCAGGTCAGACACGCTGAATCTTTCCCGGCAAGCCACGACCCCATGGTGATACACAGATTAGTAGATATGGGTTAAACAAATATGTAAGAGTTAGCCAATAAGAGGCTAGATATAATGGGCCAGGCAGTGTTTAAAGGAATACAATTTGTGTGTTGTTATTTTGAGGCATAAGCTAGCCAGGCGGCCAGGAACCGGGCAGCAGGAACGCAGCCTGCTGCTCTGTCTACAGGGATGGGGGACACAAATCTGAGGAGAGTTGGGAGAGAGGGTGAATATGATCAAAATACATTATATGAAATGCTCAATTAAATTTTAAAAGGAGAAAATAGTAAGTACAAAGGCCTAGGGTAGATATCTTTTAAAACCCTGGGGTTCAGATTTACTTGCTTTGTGTCCTTACCACGTTGGATACGTTTCCTGAAAGAAATCCTCAAGAACATGCACTGGCAAGATGAATGCCAACTCCAGAGAAGATGAAGAGTCAAAAACATTTGCGATTTACCCAAGAGAAGATGGGAAAGGAATCCTAGTGGGACAGCTGTACATACGGTATGCTAGGCAGTTAGCTCCAATTAGAGCAAGAAATTACGGGACCCAATGACGGGTGACCTGGAGGAGAAAATAGGGCCACCCAATGCTTGCAGGAAGCTGGACTGCTGAGGTTACCATAAAGACAAAGCCTGGAAGCCTCTGAGCATCAAGGGAAGGACGCATCAGGAGAAACAGTGGGCACTCAGCAGAAAGGACACTTTGGGGGCAGTGAGGCGGCTCAAAAAGTGAACCCACTTACAACCTGAGTTTGATCCTTAGGACCCATGTGACAGAGGGACTCTCACAAGTTTGCACTATAGTTAGAGTGTGCATACATCCCCTAACACACACATACAATAGATACATGTAACCAAAATATTTGTAAGAGGCACTGGCCCCAGAGATATAAAGGATGTCACAGTTTATCAAGATTCCTGCAGCCCCAGTATTACATCCGTTCCATTGTGGGACACCATCTGTCTTCTCAGCCCACAGAGCCAACCCACTCAGCATCAGGCAAAGAAGGGAAAACAAATGGTACTTTGAATTCCAACGTCACAGTTGGGATTTTATTGAGAACAGGTGGAAAGAGCCTCCCCAGGCTAGGATGGCCCCTTTTGAAAGTGATTGATACTTCGGTTTTGTTCCTGATGGGTGATCCCCGTAGTATACTTAGGTTCCCATAGTATTTTATTCAGGATATTTACAGTCTATCCCTCTGGATTACGAGCTCTATATCTGAGTATTCATCGAACCAAACCAAAACAAAATAAAAATATTCAGAGGGGAAGCTGGAGAGATGGCTCAGCTGGCTGCTCTTGCAAGGACCTGAGTTCCAGTCCCAGCAACCACATCTGGCAGCTCATAACCACTCACAGCTCCAATTCCATGGGATCTGATGCTTCTTCTGGTGTACACCTTGGGTACTGCACAGATGTGGCATGTACACACTCAGGTACACTAGAATAAGCATGTTTTTTTTAAATTATTCAGAAGAAAGATATGAATGTCTACTGAGCTGTGCCAATGATTCTCCCCTCTCTATTGCAATAGGACAACTGTTTACAGAGCATTTATATTGTGTTGGATGTGTTAAGTCATCTGGAGATGAAAGACGTACAGTGTATGGATGGGCTAGGGACATAGCTCAGTTGGTAGAGTGCTTCCTAGGACTCAGGGGGCAACTGGATTCCATCCTCAGCAACCCACATAATCCAGGTGCAGTAGTACACACCTACAATCCCAGTATTCAGGAGTGGAAGGAGGAGAAGTCCAAGCCACCCCTTGCTATATAGCAAGATTGAGGCTAGCCTGGGCTATATGAGACTATATGTATAGGAGGATATGTCCAGATTATATGCACAAATATCTTCATTTTATATAAAGAACTTAAGCATTCTTGCACTTTGGAGTCCATGGGAGTCTCAGAGCCAACCCCTGAGGATAACAAGAAAGGAGGGGCATATAGATAAATTAGTCTATTTTTTTAGGGATAAGTTATATTTCATTTTTATGTAAAATTACTGGGCTCTCCCTTAACTAACAACTATTTCAATACACACAACATAAAATATCATGGCTTTAATGTCTTACTTCCTTCAAAGTAAAAAATGAAATAAAAAAGAAGAAACCATGCAAAGATTTTTATTTTGAAAAGAAAAATACAAGCCTGCCTGTTCCTCATCTCCAACCTCAGATTCTCTTTATTCTGATATTATCCAGGGAGATTTGACTGCAGGCGCCTTTCTCCTTAATTGTTATCTCTAAATAATGAGATTTTAAGGATAGAGGCAGGTTGCCTCTTTGTAATATTGTTATGAATTTTCACATTTCTACAATAAACTACAATAATTCTTGTTGTAAGAATGAGAATGGGCTGGGTGGTGGTGGTGTATGCCTTTAATCCCAGCACTCATGAGGCAGAGGCAGATGGATCTCTGAGTTCAAGGCTATCCTGGTCTACAGAGTGAGTTCCAGGACAGCCAGGGCTATGTGGAGAAACCCTGTCTGGCAAA
>LOEQ01000069.1:286974-305489 GCA_001685075.1 Bramus lutescens
TCTATACAGTTCCATCCATCCATTCAGCTATACAGTCCATTCGTCTATACAGTTCCATCCATCCATTCACCTATACAGTTCCGTCCATCCATTCAGCTATACAGTCCATTCGTCTATACAGTTCCATCCATCCATTCAGCTATACAGTCCATTCGCCTATACAGTTCCATCCATCCATTCAGCCACCCATCCATCCAAGCACACATGTATCTCATCCAACAGAACTTTCCTGTGTGCCAGGCTCTCTACCCCTACCATCTCTGTGACTAATTCCTGCAGTTCCTGAGGGGTCCTCCCCAACTGGCCAGAGAGTCACCCCACTGCCTTCCATCACTCCTAGAGAGGAAATGAAATAAACTCTCACAATCTCTATCAAGGGGCATGCACATAACGAGAGGCCTAAGATAGCTATTATGATACAAGGCATTGAGTTTTATACTGAGCATGGTAGTTCATGCCTGCCATCCCAGTACTCAGAAGTAGAGGCAGGAGGACTGTGAGCATGGAGCCAGTTTGGCCTTTGAAGCAAGGCCTTATCTCAACAAAGTAAATAAATATTTTTTTAACCCCAAATCGAAACTGAGCAAAAACCCTGAGTTTAACAAGTGCTCTGCAAATGGTAGGCACTTAACAGTGTTGGGTCAGGCTGGGTGATGGGAAGGAAGATTGCAGTCTGTCTTGAAGCCACACACAGGAGAGAGTCTGTCTCTTTAACTTGTGCAATAAAAAGATCAGAATTGTCAGAATAGAACTGGGGAGACATAGAAGCAATTAATTGGGCCCCCGCTTCAGCGCTTGGTGTTCCTGGCTTGCCTTCTCCATCTTTGCCTCCTATCTCTCTGAACTGAGAAGGCAAGGCAGCAGGTTTCTGAAATATTTTTTGCTAATGGGCTGAAATATTACACCCATAATTATAGCCCTGCTGGGTTTTTTTTTTCTTTTGCTCATTTTGTTTAGCATGGCAAACAGTGTATCTGATTACAGCCATTCATGTCTCCTTTATGAAACCAGGTTTATCACACCCGGCAGAAGGGATCAGCCTCAGCCTGCACTGAAAAACCCTCTGTGGGCCTCTCGAGGGAAGTGGCGGGTGGCGGGGTACTGCCTCTTAGCATGAAGCAAGGTAGGACAAGAGGATGAAAGCGTAGGCTGTTCCCTTTTCCCCACTGTCCCTGCTGTCACACGCCCTGTCTCCTCTTGCCTCGGGCCCTCCTGCCCCTTACAAAATAGCCCCTTCTTTCTCTTCCACTTAGACCTTTGCAATGCAAAATTTGGCAGGCTGGCTGACCCCATATGGCTTTATAGGACATCAGACAAGCTGGAAATGTTTTGTGTCCTCATAGACTCTTTCTAGACATAAAGCCAAGAAATTATAATAACAATAAAGTTAAGATGCTATAATTTCATTTCATGATCTTACCAAACTTGGAATCACAGTCTGTACCCCAAGGAGCCAGGTTCTGCCACCTCTCCTTAAGAAGTTTAATGAGTTAATAGAAAAAAAAATGCAGAGAAGTGAGATTTGTTCAAATGTACCCTCTTTGGGAAGAGGAATAAAGAGGCCCAGGGGCTCACGTCAAGCCCAGCGTGAGGGCATGAAGTGAGGTGAAAATGAGAGAGCATACACTACTGGGATACATACACACATATATGTGTGTATATATATATATATATATATGCACATGTGTGTATATATATACATACACACTTATATGTACATATAGGCTTTCTAGGTCAAACTGTGGTCCCACCCACCAGTGACCCGTCCTTGGCTCCAGTGTCTCCTGCAAGGTAGTCAATGCATTGTCAGAACTGTGTAGGATTATAGAATTTCTTTCTAGGAGACAAGCTCCCCCTCTGGCTGGTGTCAAGTTCCAGCCTTTTCCTTCTCCCAGCCTGAGATTGGTGGGGAAGGCAGGGAATTCCAGTTCCCGTTTGTGTCAATAGCCTCGTAGTCAGATGGAGGGACACAGGTGTCTCTTTAGAATATATTCATTTCTGCCAGGCCGGTTACAATGACCTGTGCATTAATAACTACTAATAAACAAACAAATAATAACATTAAATGTTAAATCACCTTTCCAACAAGCTTTATCCTGAACTTAAAATTATAGCTCAGGCCTGGTATGGTGGCACATGTTTTGTTGTCTTGGAAGCTGAGGCAAGAGAATCTAGGCTGGGCTAGAGTGCATTTCTCTAGCAGAGAGCCATCCTCAAAACAAACTGACCAATAAAACAAGCGTACCCCCTCCATCAGTGATGATCACCCTTAATCTGCTGTACAGAATCTCCTTCTAGATACCACCTTCTAGAGTAGATATAATTTACTTAATATCTTCATTGTCTGCCTCCTCTGCCCTTCCCTCCAAGAGAGGAGGGGTGTTCTCAACGGTATTGGCTTTAGTCACTGATATATCCAGTAGAGCAGTCTGTCAATGTCTCCCAGCCAGGGAGATAGTTGACCCCTGAGGACACGTGACACCATAGGGAGACATGAATGCTCACAACTGGGAGGAGATTGCTTGTAGCCTCTGGTAAATAGAGGCCCCTGTTGCTGCTAGACCTCCCACAGTGCACTTCCTCCAACACAGAGCCATCTTTCCCAAATGCCCAAAATGCCAGCACCTGCCCCCACCACCGCAGTAGCCTATGAGAGCATCTGGTAAGGGGTTCTACTTCAGGAAAGTAACCTCAGAAAGCCTCTGCAAGGGGGCAGGGTATGCTGTGGGAACTAGGAGACACTGTGGAATGCCACAGAAGGCAGTCTGGATGTTATTTTAAATGCAGTGGGAAGCCACAGGGTCAGATTTGAATGTGAACTTCTATTTTGAAAGAGAAATCTGGTTCCCATTCAGGGGCAGCTTAGGGAACTAGAGTGGAAGCAGCTTTCCCAGCATGGGAGGAGACAGTGGCTTCTCATGGAAATGTGGGGGCTGAGCTGGGGACTGGGAGAGCAAGGTGAGGTGGGTGGGGAGATGTCCGCGAGATGGAACCTCCTAATTGGCCAATGGATTTGGAAAAAGAAAAGAAAAAATGAAAGAAGGGAAGAAAAGGGAGGGGAAGGGCAGAAAGGAGAAACTATGAACAGTCCACCATACTGTACGATGGTTAGTCTTGGGTGCCAATTTGCTTGGAATTAGAATCACCATGGAGAGAAAAAAACATCTGAATATTTCCAGAAAGGGTTAATCAAGTATCTTAGCTACTTTTCTATTGATGTGAAGAGACACCACAATCAAGGCAACATATATATATAAAAGCGTTTAATTGGGGACTTGCTTTAATACATGACCATTATGGTGGGGACCATGACAGTAGGCAGGCATGGAATTGGAGCAGTAGCTGAGAGCTTGTATCTGATCCACAAGCATGAGGCACACAGAACTAAGAGGAATGGTGTGAGCTTTTGAAACCTCAAAGCCCACCCCCCAGGGACACATCTCCCCCAACAAAACCATCCTTCCCAAACAGTTTCATGCACTCTAAGCATTCAAACCTATGAGCCATGGGGACCATTCTCATGCCAACCACCACACTGATGTGGGTGGCACCATTCCATGGGCAGGGGACTTGGAGAAAGGAACTGGGCACCAGCATCCATCTCCCTCTGCTTCCTGACTGCTGCCACAATATAAGCAAGTCAGCTCATACTCCAAGGTGGGCATTAGGCACTCCTGAATTGTGAGCATAGTAAAGCCTCCTTCCCTTAGGCTGTCTCTTGTCACAACAGTGAGGGAAGTGTGTAAGCTGCACCGCAAGGACCGTCTGGACTGTAGTCTCATCTCGGGGTTGCTCTTTGTTCCAGAATGGATCCCTGTGGGCTAGCTGGAATTCCATTACTTTTCTCCTCCAAGTGTGTGGAGGACTTGAGAACGTTCTATGTGGTAGAGAAGACACTGAAGCCACCTTCAGGAACTCACTCCCTAGGGCAGGAGTCAAGCCTGTAATTGTGCAACTTGGACAGAAAGCAAACTAAAAGCAACACTAAAGTAAGACACTGTGAAACCCAGGAAGAAGGGGAGCTGATGCCGCTGAGGAGTGAGCTGTGTGATCCGACTGTAAAGTTCTGATGGCCAGGATGATAGTCCGTAGCCCCACAGTTCTGAGACAGGAACTCGCTCACCTGATTCTGGAAATTCCAGGTTCCCAATCATCCTGGAAATGACTGAATGGACCATGTGTCCGCGAGACAAATGCATATGTGCCCCTGCCCAGTCCTCACAGTGTACCTGAATAGTACCAGGGAGAAGAAGAGACCCAGGATAGTCCCTGAGAAGGAACTCAGTGGAGTCTGTTTCTAACAATAGCAATGGGTTGATTTTTTATGATGCCCATTTAACTGGAAAAGTAGGTTTGTTATTTGATTGTGTTGGTGAGCATATCTGTGATGGGAAACTGATGCTGAGGAGGTGTGAACCTCCTGTCCATGTTGTTGACAGTATCGATGACTGATTTCCTTCTAGATGATAATGTCCATGACATGTCTGAGAATTCTGCCATCTGTAACAGTTCTAAAATTGTGACTGTCTTAGTGTTATTTCATGTGGCTGTAATAAAATATCCTCACAAAGGGCTGAAGAAGTGGCTCAGTGGTTAAGAGCACTGACTGCTCTTACAGAGAACCTGGGTCCTGGGAACAGAATACATGACAGACAGCTCACAACAGACTTATAACTCCTGCTCTGGGAAGGGTGCCCTCTTCTGGCCTCCATGGGTACTGCAGACAGTTGGTACATATACAGACAGGCAGGAACACACACATACACATAAAAGTAAATAATTTTTAAAGGAACTTCTTAAAAAATATCCTGACAAAAACAGCTTAAGGGAGAAAGGTTTTATTTGGCTCACAGTTCCAGGTTACAATTTAACATCATGGGGTAGTCAAGGCAGCAAAAACTTGAAACAGCTGTCCAGTTACATCTGCAGACTAGAGCAGAGAGCAGCAAACTCATAATGCATGTGCTCTAGTGCTCAGCACACTGTCTCCTTTTCCTTCAGACCATGGAATGGCACTGCCCACATTCACCATGGGTCTTCCTACCTCAACTAGAGTAAGAAAATCTTTTATAGACATGTCCAGAGCCAACTTCCCTGGTGATTCTAGATTATGTGAGTGAGCAGTTAAGACCAACCATTGCCAAGTCACTAGTATGGATCAAAGACCATGACTAGAATTTTGCTAAGTGATAACCATCGTGTTCAAATTAGCAGTTACTGTAAAGAAAATGCTTTTGATAGCATTGATCACTGGCTATAAACTATGGCAGTGACAATTACTGAACTGATCATGATAAATGGTGGTGGCCATATTTAAATAACATTGGTACTAATATTGCTGATACTGATCCTGATGCCAACATCAGCAATGATGCCAACATCAGCAATGATGTTTGTGCTGGTGATGACATTGAGAATGTTTCAAAGATGCTGCACTGGGCTAGGGAGATGAATCAGCTGATAACTATCTGGCAAGCAGGTGGACCAGAATTTAGACCCCAGCATCCACATGAAAGTCAGATGTAGAGGCAGTATCTCTAACTCCAGTGCTGGAGAGTGGAGACAAGTAGATTCACATGGCTCATTCATTGAATGGCCAACCTAGATGAATCAATGAACTTTGGGTTTTGTGAGAGATGCTGTCTCAAAAAAAAATTAAAAAAAAAGAAATGAGGCAGAAAGCAGTTGAGGAGGCCATCTGATGCTGACCTCTAACCTCCTTGTGTATGCACAAGTACACAAGCACTCACATACAAGCATGCACATGGATACACAGAAAGAGAGACAGATGAACAGAGACTCTGCTGTGCATCTTGGTGATACCTGGGTAGATGAAAATGGCCATTTTCACTCTTGTGACTGCTGTGGTCTGTGATGCAATGCCGATGAAGGATAACACCGTAACTGAATGTCTTCTCTGTAAAGAGATGGGAATTTGAATCCAAAGTCAGGCACTGACTATCATGTGACTTCCAAAAAGTTACTCTGAGCCTCAGTCACCTTATTTATTAAACGTAAGTGACTGGAACGGTGCCAATCTCCTAGGATGGCAGAGAGGGTTAATAACATCCAGTCCCAGAAACACTGAGATCCATAGAACACACTATGAAACTAACAGTGCACTAATGGGGAGGGAGAGATGCTCTTGGAGATAACAGAGCTGATGATGCAATTAAAGGTCATTTATTAATGATATAACCTCAGTGATTGTGATAAAGCTATTGATAGTGACAGGACCAAGAACCATGACTACATTTATGATCAATGACAGCAGTGTTGTAGAGTGTTAAAAGTACATCAGACAGTAAGGGCTCAATTTTCAATCCCACCTCCTCCATCCTCTGTAACCTTGGCCACATCACAGAGTTGAAGGCCACATGGAGCTTACCTAATCCACCTCCTCAGTTGACAGATGAGGCAATTCTGGTCCAGAGAGATGAGGTGAACGGGCACAACTCCCCCATCTGTCCCTTTTCCTCCTCAGTCTCTCAGATGGATTTCTGTGCTGTGGTGTGTGTGTATGTGTGTGTGTGTGTGTGTGTGTGTGTGTGTGTGTGTGTGTACCTGAGCATGGATGTACAAGTGCACACATCTCTTCTGAGCATTTTCCCCAACAGCAGAGCTAACTGGGCTGATTTGCAAAGAGCCATTTTGTAGGAAGTCAGGCCTTGGGTGTTCTTCAGCGATTTTTCTCTTCTCAGACAAGCAGAGGCTGGGGCTTGCTACCGATTGGCTGTGGCCAGACAAGGAGTTGAAACGGGTAATATTTGCCTAGTTTTTAATGTCTGGTGTCTACAGTCTGCACGTCCATCATCCTATTATATTGATGACAGGCAGGCCCAAGCCACAGAGAAGAAACAAATTACCTAATAAATCACGGCCCCAGAATCTAAAGTGGACAGTGTTATTAGACTAAGGGAAAGAGGAATGCCAAGCAATAGGTAGGGCTGCCCGTGAAAATGGTCCAAGCAGGGACTCATCTGTCTATTTCTCCATAAATAATTATACAGCACTGATATGCATCTGAGACAGAACCATGATATGTTATTATTAACTAAACAGTGGGGGGGGGGCAGGAGATGGAAAGAGCACAGTGAAACGCAGCAGCCGCTTTGGCAACGACAGATAGGGACATGATGACCTAATTCTCTGGCATCCGAAGACCCTGGGACCCTTATTCTGGGCTGAAGCAGGAAAAAAATTTTGAGAAAAATAATGGAGAGGGGTGAACTAAGATATGCTAGGTTCCTATTGCATTCCAAGGCAATGGTTAGGCCCTGTTATCCCTTGATCTGTAAGGGTCTGGTGAGAGGCCCTATGCACAGCAGACAAGAACACAAACTGGAGCTGTACTGCCTGCCTTTGAAATCCAGGGCTATGTCATTCTAGACAAGTCACCAAAGCTCTCTGGGTCTCTGTAGACTAAGATCCGCGGTGCACTTCCATCCAGTTGAGGTGAGGAGGGACAGGCAGTGCTGGCAACACTCTTAGGCAGGTTCCCAGTGCTGAGAAATGGCGACATGATAGGCACAGAGCTCAGAACATCAGCAGTCCTCACTGTAAGTGGAACGGCTGAGATGCCAGGGGAAGGGCCGTGCCCGAAGGTATATAGAAACAAAAGAAAGGTGACATTTAAATCTACCAGAACAACTCTGAAATCCATACTGCCCCCAACTACAGGTGGGCAAAACCTAGAGAATGAGAGATGAAATATTTTAGGTTCTGTGGACCAGACCCTTTTGCATCTGCAGAGTTTATAGCTTGAAAGCTTGAGACACAGGAAGAGCCAAGCCACAGTGTCTATAAAACTTTATTTGTAGATACAGACAGCAGGCAGGATTTGGTGGGAGCTTTCAAAGAACTCTACCTAAACTCCTCTGACAACTTGCTTTAACGACAAAAGGCATTTTCAAATGCCCGGAATGTGTCACCCAGACCCCCCAGCAGGCACAGTTCACAAAAGCCATTGCCTCCCTGGGTTTGGAAGTTCTGGCAGGTTAGAGGAGCCTGGGGAGGAGACTGGAGGAAGCTGTGTTCTCAGGGAGCAGAGCCAGGAAGCAGTCCCTGCCCCACCAATCCTCTGCGGGTTTTTGTCTAGAAACCCCATGACAATCCTTTGTGGGCTATTAATAAGCAACTTGAACCCATAATCACCCACTGCTTAGCTTCCTGGCTTTAATTTCCATGGAGGCTAGAAAAACAGCTGCTAAGGAGTTTCCCTCCAGACAATAGCAGCAAACATCCCTCACCCCCTGCAGACATCTCTAAGCAGGGGCTGGCACTGCCCTATGGCCCTAAGTCTTTCAGCTCTCACACATTCAGACCCAGGGGACCAGTCTATGCCTTGCAGAGATGGGAGGGATGGACACTGCTCAGGAACCAGACTGCATGCTAGACCAGGGACTGCAGCCCTGGATGGACCACAGCCTACCCAAGAGAGCTTCTGGGGGTGGGGGTCCTGGCTTCTTCCCATCTGCAGCCTCTGTGACCTTCTTGGTTCTTCTATTCAGAGATAACAGACGGCCCCTGCACACGTGACTGTCCTGCTTCCACACCGTGGCCCTCCTCCAGGAAGATAATGAGCACTTACTAGGTTTCATCATCAGAGCCCCTATTTGCCAGGCAGATAATTTAGAACTTCAGTGGAGTGAAATTGCCTTTGGTTCAGCCTCAGTGACTGGAGACTCCTGGCTGTTAGGAAACCTCATCCTGGTGTGCTGCTTACTGTGGGAAGGGCACTGGGGTACGGGTGGGAGACTTGCATACGCAATTCAGCCCATTCAGTTTTTTTTTAAAATAATCACAAATAAAAACAAAGAAACCTAACATGTAGTTCAATGCTGGGTACCTGTCTTGGGATCCGTGGGCTGAGAGGTGAGTCCTGCACTCACAGCTTGCTGCTAACTTAGCTATGAATGAACCTTGGGCAGGTAGCCAGTCCTGTCTGAACCTCCCCATCTGTCCCATGGGAGGGCTTGGCTCTTCTCAGCCTGCCTACCCGCATAGCCCCAGTCCTGAAAGGACTGAAGATGTACACTTGGACAATTAGACCATGTGAGATGAGCCCAGTCGGCAAAGAACCTGCCTTGCATGTACAATGAATGACCAAGGTTGTGAGAAGGCTGGATGTGGAGCCAGGTGGTGGTGGCTCATGCCTTTTATTCCAGCACTCAGGGGGCAGAGGCAAGAGGATTTCCATGAGTTAGAAGACAGCCTGGTCTACAGAGCTAGTCCCAGGACAGCCAAGGCTGTTACACAGAGAAAACCTTGTCTCAAAACAAACAAACAAACAAAACAGAAAAGAAAGGAAAGACAAGTCAAGAAGAGAAGAGAAAAGGGAAAAGGTTGGATGTGGTAGTGAAGACTTTGTAATCCCAATGCCAAGGAAGCAAAGAAAGACAGCCAGAGCCCTCTGCCTGGCCAGCTAGTCCCACAGGCTAGCCACACCAGTGAAAGGTTTTTTGAAAAGGTTGATGAGCCGGGTATGGTGGTACATGTCTTTAATCCCAACACTCAGGAGGCAGAAACAAGAGGATCTCTGAGTTGAAGGCCAGCCTGGTCTACAAAGCAAGTACCAGAACAACCAGGCCTACACATAGAAACTCCATCTCAAAATTAATTAATTAATTAAAATAGAATAGAATAAAAATTGATAGGTGCACCTACACACATGAACAGCTAGTCATGAACACACAACATTCAGCAGGGCAATACATTTTTGTGGCTTAATAAATTAAATATAGAGCTTGCTGTCTATTGGGACTGGCTAGAAATCCTGTTTCTCCAAGAGTCCTCTTGCTTTGTGTACCATGGTCAAGCACGGACCTCTGCGAGTGCAGTGGGAAACTGAGAATAGATGTCCTGCCCTGCAAAGCCTTCTGCTGGACCTTCAATCATAGCACGGAAGATGGAAGGCGGGAACAAGAAACTGGTCTGCAGGAACCCAGAGTCAGGAGCCCTGGACTAGGAGTCAAAGATGTGATGCTACTAAGTGGGGTTCTGTCTGTTCTTCAGTCTCCCTGAATCCCTTCATCCATCAACACTCCCTGGGCATCCATGACAAAAAACGAGCCCTTGACCAAGTGCCTGAGAAACAGATATTGCTCTGCTCTCTGCCCTTGGGCACGCAGGAAATGACTCTAAGCAGTGTGGCTGACTCCAGGAAAGAGTCTGTTCCAAGATGGTGGGGCCCAGAAGAGGGCAGGGGATGGGTGGCGGGACTGCAGAGAGGCCACTGGTGTAATAACAGATGATTTCAGTGGCCTTTGGCACACCTGCCCCCTGCATGTGGGTCCTCAGCATCTATCCCTGAAGCTCAACGCTCCTAGCAGCACAGCTGACTTCTCCAGATGGTGATGTCAATTCCTATAAGCAAAGGTGACCTAAGACGCTAACATGATAGACATATGTAAGGGGTAATTTACAAGTGACAGCCACCAGGCAGACTGGAGAAGCAGATCTCCGTGTGGTCACCGGGGATCTGCACCCCATGTCCTTCATGGCCACTCAATATTCCCACATCTCACCAGGCAGAGCCCAGACTCTGGCCATCTCTTTTCCTAACCACCGCAGCACTTGGATTCTACAAAGACAACATTGAAATAAATTCTAGATCTAGTTGAACCCCTGCTCAGTGGCTGCCCGACCCCCCAAGAATATCAAGAACTCACCTGCTCATCATCCGTCTGAGGGAATAGATGAGAGTCTGGGTTTCCTGTCTCTAATACACTGCTCCCAGGGCTCCCTCCACCCCAGGTCAGGCCCCTGTCTCTTGCCTACAATGAATTGCATCATGTGTAATTGATAAATTATGCAAAAGGGTGCCTGGCAGTTTTCTGAAATGTTGGATAGCTTCGAGGCAGCCCCTGGGGACACAGCCTAATTTCATGGAAACCTCACACTCTGTCTGGCCTGTTTTGTGTAAGTCAGATTGATCTAACAAGACTCTGGAGAGTTGACGTGACTTCTAATTTCATTCTCTAGGTGAGCGGAATGAGATATCACCGTGAAGAGAATGTGTCTCGGGGAGACGGTTCCAGCCGTGGAAGTCATGTCTGCTGTCTGCCTGATGCATCCTCCCCAGCCAGATTCTCTGCTTCAGAATCCAGCCTTTTCCCCCACTGGGGGAGGGGCAGTGTGTCTGTCCAAAGGAGGGAAGAGTAGGCAAATCAACCTGAGCCCTCAAGGAGGAAGGATGGCTGGACAGAGGGATGCTGGCTGTCTTCTTTGCTGGGACCACTCCAGCCTGTGACTAGGGATGACAACTTTGATCTCAAAGGGTCAAGCTCAGCTGCACTTCACTGCTCAGGTCTCTTTGACTGAACTGAGTTGTGGGCCAGAGCACCCGTGAGGACTTGGCTATGTGATAAACTCCAAATAAAGAGTGTGCCCAGGTTAGAAACAGGGCTGGGATTCAATCATCCTCCCAGAGTCGGTGGGGCTTGTTGCAGCTCACTAGGGTTACCAGGAGGTGTGCTCCTGACTCTGCTAAGCACCTACTGAATACTAGACTCCATAATGCTCACAACCACCCGGAGAGAAACGCGTGACAATCTAGGGACAATAAAAAGACAGATCCACAGCCACACAGCTGTTCAGTGACATGGCTAGGATTCGAATTCAGGGCTCTCTGATACCAAAGCCTGAACCTCACTCTCTGGGGGTCTGTGGGAAGGAAGGTGATAGTCACTGCTGTTTACTTGCATGCTCATCCAGTATCTGTTGGGCCACACCTCTTATTTGGCGGTGTACGGCTTCATTCTTAAAGATTTACTGTAGTGTGTGAGCTGGGGAGATAGTTTAGTAAACAACAGGGTTGCCCTGCAAGCAAGAGGACCTGAATTCAACCCTTAGAACCCACCTGAAAACAGCCAAGCACAGTAGGAAGCTCTTGTAAACTGGAGAGACAGAGACATTTAGATCCTGATCAACTAGCCTAGACTACTAGCTGAATTCCAGGCCAGTGAGAAACCCTGTCGCAAAAACAAAGAGAAGAACAAAGAAAAAGAAAAGGTGGACAGTGCCTGAGGAATAACACCTGATGTCTTTTTACCTCCACATCTCCACACATGCACACACACACACGCACACACGTGCACACACGCGTGCACACGCACACGCGCACACCCATGCCCACACCACCACACAGACACACATCTGATAAGGAAACCAGAGAGGCTGCAAGGTATTCTGGCCTGAGAGTCAGCAGACTTGAGCTATGGCCCAGGGTCCAGCAAATTCTGATAATGCCCTCAAAGCATCACCTATCTCAACCAGGCCAACTCTGCTTGCCAAATCCAGGTGAAGACCATCCCACCTACTCCCCAGGTCTGTCTGGAGCCTCTGATGCAGTGGGCGTGAGCCACTGTAGCCTAATCCCAAACTCAGTGGCAGTCATAGCTATGTGCATGTTGAGGACTTACTGGATGGCTGACTAGAGCTGCCCTGAGCATGCGCAGGCTAAGAGCCGTGACTTTTGCTTTGGGTTGGGATCTACCTTGTGGAAGCTTTAGTGTCTTGTTACTCATCCTTGCCTCTCAATGCTTTGATCAAGAATCAAGAAGCCTAATGCATAACAATCTCCACGCCCATCCCCAAGTCCCGGATGCAGCCAGTGAGAGCTCAGGAGGAAGATATAGAGAGGCAAAAGTCAGTCTTGTGGCCAGACTGGATGGAGGTCATGGCTTAGAGAGGTGGTTACTGTGGGTTTCCTCTTGAATAAACCCTTCAAAACTTAGCCCTATGCCCCAGAATAGACAGCTGTGGCCCAGCTAAGTGGGTTAGATCACAGAGCATATAAAGGTCAGGAAGCCCCTCCCCTTGTAGACGGGTGCACAGGGCTGAGAAACCAAGGTCAGAAAGGACAGCCGGACCCAGAAAGTCCCCCTGCCAGACTCCATGATATTACCTTCATCTAGTAAGGGACTTGTCTCCAAGGAAACTGTGGCTGGGGAATTTCATTCAAGGGTGGCAGCCATCCTGGTTTGCCCTAGAGAAATCTCTAGTTTAGCGTTCAAAGTCTTACATCCCAGGACAGCCCCAGCTGATAAGGACATGCACTCTTCCGAGGTAGCTACGCCTAACCGTCAAGGAGCTAGTTCCACTCACTGGCGCCTTAGCAAAGGCTACTTGATATCAGTGGAGGTCTGGAAGGACAGCAGATCAGAGCTCCCTAGTTTGTTGAACCCATGTTTCCTGGTGATGCCCTCAGTAATGTCTGTAGATTTCTCTAACTCCAGACCTTCCCCAGGTACCTTGGAAACCACTACGACAGTACCACACAGTACTAACCCGGCCAGGCCGATGAGCCTACTCTGTGTCTCCAATAAGAGCCTATCTTCCGGCCATCACAGTGGCAATAATCCAAACGTCTCTGCCTAGATAAAATAAGTCACCTGGAAAGAAGGACCCTCACTTGTGGGGGGGGTGTCATCAGATTGGCCCTGTGGACATGCCTAAGGGGCATTTCCTTGATTAAAGATTGATATAGGAGGCCCCAGCCTGATGCAGATAGTAAGTATCACCCCCGGGCAGAAGGCCCCGAAGCTGAACAAACCGGTAGGCAGCTCCTTCATGGTCTCTGTATCAGTTCCTGCCTCCAGGTTCCTGCTTCAAGTTCCTGCCTTGACTTCCCTTGATTGACTGTAACTTATAAGACAAACAAACCCTTTCTTCCCCCAAGTTCCTTTAGATTATTCTGCTTATCACAGCAATAGAGACACACTAAGACAGCAGGTATCATCTTCCTGACAAAGAGAAAAAGAGGCATGGCCACTTCCTATAACGTAGGGTCCTCGGTGGACAACTGGGAGGACAACAGGTAACTTGGTAGAAGGACATTCGATCAGGAAAAGCATGCCTTCTCTGCCATCTGGGCACAGTGCTGCCCCCCAGCCTCCTTTCCCTACCTTGACATGGAGCCCTGTCCTACCTGAGCAGCATTCAGGAGGGCTTTCAGAGTTCCCCCAGGACCATGGTGGCTTTCTTTGACCTTAGGTCCCTCCCAGCTGCCGGCTTCAAGCCACCTGAAACTGTCACAGCCCAGGTGTCCTGGCTTGACCCCCACCTAAGCCTAACCCCTCAGGGAAGGACTCAGCTCTTGGCTGTGAAGGGGAAGGTTTGATTGTGTGAAGCTTCTACTGTGTTTCACAGGTTACCTTCTGTAGGTAGATACCTGAGGTCTCTAGGATAATAAGGCCCCTTGCCAAGAGGAGAGATAAACTTGGCAGGTGTCGATCACCTGGGAAGGCCTGAGAAGTATTGACAGCATGCACTATGCTGCTGCTGCCTGCTGGCCCTAGACACTGAGAGATTAATTTACTAATTGCTTTCATGCTGCAACCAGTCTAGGGAAGAGGGGCTTAGAGTGTGGCCATCAGCAAAGATCTTTCAACTACTCTCGGTGAAGGCTGAACTGAGGTTTGAGACTCAATAGATGGGGAAGAGATATGAACCCAGGGAAAAGCGTTTCCATCCTCAGGGACAGGGGACAGAAGAGTCCCAGGCTGGAGACTTTCCATGGCAAGCCCCACATCCACAACCTTGAAAGGTATATTAAAGAGGACTTCGCTGGACCCTGAGCTGTCTGGGCGGAGGGGAGAGGAGCCGCTCATGCCTGCTTCAACCCAGTCAGCTGTCTCTAATGAGAAAAGTTGGGACTCGGGGTTGGGGCAAGAGAGTTGGGAACATGATCCCATCTGGCTGGCGGTGGAGGAGGACAGAGAGCAGCAGGGGTACATAGAGTCAGTCATGAATGTTTATTAAGTCTGGGTCATGGTACAAGATCATCTGTGATATTTTCTGTTGCATTTATTGTCTGTAGACTTTCTAGTCTAAAATAAAACCTGATTCAATCCTTGAGGGGCGCCAGCAATAGCAGGAACCATGACGGGACGGAAGTAGGAGTTAGGTCACATAGGATCAAGCTGGTACTCAACCCATCTGACTGACCCCAGTGCCAGTTTCTTCTTGCCTTACAGCAGAACAATCACCTGAGCCAGATTCCAAGCCACTGGAACAGCTTGGCAGCCCTTCTGGGAACACCTATGCTGGGAGCTGCTGAGGCAACGGGGCTGGGGTCAGAGCTCAGATGGTTGGGCCAGCTCCTGCTGAGTCAGCCGAGGGCTCGCTTCAGCAAACAGAAGACAGCAGCCTTCCTGGAAATCACGATAACAGTAGATGCCACATAGTTAGGAAACACTGCGGCAGGGTGGGACCAGAGCCCTGAGCTGGCTCCACAAGAATTCTGCTCAGCTTTTTGGAGCCCAGTATCTACCACACCTCGCCCACCACCTACCAAAACAGGCCTTTGAAATCATTCCTGCTCTGTCCCACCCACCTCTGCTTTTACAGTCATTTACATAGTTGGCTTTTCATCTAGAATCCCCTGAGAGCCAAAACTAAAGAGCATCCATTGTCCTCTGTTAGAGAGGTTTCCCCCATCCCTCCTCCTCTCCTTCTTTGACTCTGGGCCTGCCTTCTTTCTCAGTCCTGTGATCTTCGGTGTCCACATCTTCTCTGAATATTCATGCCCTCCTCGGCAATTCTTGGCCACTCCCTCAGGGCTACCCCTCACCACTGAGCTGCCAGCCCCTCCAGTCCCCTCCTCTGTGACCTCCAATCTAATCCTGCTGGCTGAGTCTGGCTCCTTCCCTTTCTTGGGTTACGCCCATGAGCTCTCCAGCATTTCAGGCCTGCCTGTACTCCACTGAACTAGCTGAGACTCTGACCAAGGCCCGTGCCCTCCCCAATAATGTGACTTCACAGCAAGGCTCACTAGAAGAAACAGAAACAATCGCTTATATTGTGGCCACCCGAACCAGCATCCCACCCAGGCCCACCTGACCCTTTCCAGGGATGTGGGCAGGTGGATGGCTGAGTCAAATACAAGCCTAGCGACCACCAAGTCATCTCCCCAACTTTCTTGGCTTCTGAGAGTGAAGAGTCGAAGATGTCTTCCTGGCACGGGAATACCCAGGACAGGCTAGGGTGAGTTAAGGGCAAGTCCGAAGGTCCAGCTGAGGTGGTGTCTGCTTAGACTGCCCTAAAAGAACTTCAAGTGGGAGAGCATGCCAGCCGAACATCCGGCCATTCTGTTCTGTACAGGAAAGTGCACAGCGGCTGTCTGCAGGAGCGCACAAAAGCAGCCTTTCTGGTGCCTTTCCCAGGAGAGTGTGGTTTGGGCTGAGCCCAGGAGAAGTCGGGGACCACCCAACACATGTGCTCTGTGCAAGGAGGACTGGTCTGGATCCTTCTTTAATGATGTGATAATCTGAGAGAGACCCAAAGGAGGCCTGCTCCAACATGGAAATCCTAGTGCTCTGTGAGAGCCACAAATCCGTACTGAGTTGCCAGGCTTCAGGCCCCTCCTTCCCATGTACAGCCACACTGGGCTCTCAGGATGAGCTGCCTGCAGCCAGGAGCACAGCTCCCCTGTGGGGCTCTGCGTGTGTGTGTCTCTCTCTGTGTGTGTGTGTGTGTGTGTGTGTGTCTGTCTGTCTGTCTGTGCGCGTGTGTGTAGGGGTCGCCCTAGTCAGAGGCAAGAATGACACAGGTATGGGTGTTATTATAATTGGTCCTGATGAAGAGCTACAGCCTCATATGGCGAAGGAAAGTAAGGTGCATTCCCTGGTTGGAGAAACTTGCCCTAAGCTGGGAGCAATGGCACACACCTTTAATTCCAGCACCCAGGAGGTGGAGGGAGGCAGGCAGATCTCTGTGAGTTCAAGGCCAGCCTGGTCTATATAGAGTTCCACAACAGTCACGACTACACAGAAAGACCCTGTCTCAAAAAACAAAACCCAAGCCAGGTGTGATAGTACACACCTTTTAACCCAGCACTCAGGAGGTAGAGGCAGGTGGATCTTTGTGAGTTTGAAGTCAGCCTGGTCTACAGAGTGAGTTCTGGGACAGCCAGAGCCGTTACACAGAGAATCCCTGTCTCGAAAAGCAAGCAAGCAAACAAACAAACAAACAAAAAACCTGAAACCTAGATAAGCAAGAAAGAAGTAAAGAAATAAGAAAGAAAGGAAGGAAGGAACTTGTCCAAGACCAGATCTCCCAACCAGTGACCGGTCGGTGGTCACAGCAAACCCAGATCTGCACATCCAGCCTTCATCGTTGCTACTTCCTTTCACCCTGGGACACACTGGGGAAATATTTACTTATTGATTCACTGATAGACACCATCCACCAGTTCTTTCAAGACCATCTCTTTGGATGGCAGGCTGCGTTCCCCAAATGCCAAGTGTATGAACAATATATTGATCATTCCCTGCAATAATTCGTCATCTGGTGATTGAGACTTGGAAAATGCCAGTCCCACAGAAGGAAGATGACAAGAGCTCAGGCTGTTGGAATATTTTTGCTTTAAGGGAGTGGGAGTTTTGAAAAGCCCTGGTACAGTGCGTGTCTCTTCCCCTACTGCTAGGCATGAAGGGGAGGGGATCATCATGCCAGATTCTGGGAGCTGATGGGGGCCCTGGGACTTTGCGTCTGGCTGCTGGACGATTCCCTCCCCTCCCCAGCCCTGGAGCCAGCTGGCTGGCAGGCACTGAATTGGTATCTTAGGATAGATGCCTGTCAAGTGGTCTTCATGTTGTGACAGTAGGCAATTATGATTTATTTAAAAAGGAATTTGCAATAAACTGATGCTAAAGGGGGGAGGAAGATCAGAGAATTTAGAATGGAGAAAACCACTTGGAAGAATTTGGCGGATGGGCTTTTAACTAGAAGACAGAGGAGAGAAAATTTCAAGGGTAGAAACACACACATCCATAGAGGACCCAGAAATACAGGCCATCTGTCTCCCATTTGACAAAAGTAAGCAATTCGTGTTTTCTCTAAATCTCTCCTAAAAGAACTTTACTTCTTACAGGAAGCCCTCCAGATTTTTCAGCTGGACAGGACAATAGGTTTCTGAGCATTCTCTTTAATCTCCCCTCTCCAAAGAACATATCATTTCACGGCCATCTGTGCAATAATTGTGTGACTATGTGATGGCTCCCACAAGGCTCGACCCGAGCAGTGAAACATGTATGTGCATATATCCACACACACAAACATGGGAGAGCTTATGTTCAGAATCCTTAGGATAGAGCAGAGTTGAATCACCTCCACTTCAGCCCAGTGCATACCCACCCAAGGTCGGTCTCTGCTGAGTTCTGCACCATTGGTCCCAATACTTCATCCAGCAGATGAGTCCTTGCTTTCCTGCACCCCAACCTCCCTACTGTCCCACTCAAAAACCTCTCATAAACAATTTCAGTGTTGCATGGGGAGTATATCACTTGAACCCAGATGTTTGACATGACAGTAAGTGGGGCATGATTTCCCAGGCAGTGATTGCGCATGCATTTAATCCCAGCTCTCAGGAGGCAGAGGCAGGCAGATCTCTATGAGTTCAAGGCTAGCCTTATCTACAGAGTGAACTCAGGGCTATTATACAGCCAGGGCTATTACACAGAAAAAGAAAGGAAGGAAGGAAGGAAGGAAGGAAGGAAGGAAGGAAGGAAGGA
>LOEQ01000069.1:312166-329418 GCA_001685075.1 Bramus lutescens
TTTTTTTTTTGTCGCCTGCCTTCATGGCCCATATGTCTGCCTTGAGATAGCAAGAATCCGAGCCTATAAATAGATGCTTCAGAACAGTCCCGCTGCCAGTTATCTGTCCACACATCAACATTACCATAATTGCAACAGGCAACGTGTAATCTCCCTAATCACACGTTCCAGTCGGAAAACTGGATCGGGTTTCATAAATTGTATAATTTGAGGCTTTCCTAAGCTAACCGCTGGGCAGGCAGGCTGCTGTGGGTCATCCAGGACTTGGTAGTGCCCCCCTCCCCTGCCTCAGTCTGGCCAAGCTGCTCAGGGTGTCATGGTGACATGCACCTGAGAGAAAAATAGTGCCGCTCTCTCTGCGTCATGACCACTCTGCTAGCAGCAAGCAGTTTGCACTCTAGTCCTTTTCATTCCTCTGGGGGAAATAGCGTAAGTGTTCTCAGCATCCAGATGAAGACATCAAGAGAGGTGCACAGAAAGTCGTCGAGACTCAAACACAGATCCCAGAAACTGCCCACCATGCCCTGAGCCCCAGATTGGATCTGCAACCTGGCACCAGGGAGGTTCCAGTGAATCCCTTATTTTCGTCCTTTTAATGGCTTGAATAAATCTCATTCTTACTTAATTCTGAAGACCAAACCGACCAACACTCCAGCAGCCCAGGGTGCTATCTGGAGTCACTGGGCTTGCAGAGAAAAGCTGGGGAGGCCCAGTACAGACTGACTCCAAGGCCCCTCAGCCAGGGTCTTCTCTCCTGGGGTCCCTCTCCTCCTTTGTTTTCTTTGCCAGGCTCTCAGAAGAATGCTAATTGGGCCAAGGCAGCAGGCAGAGCTAGGAGGCGGGCCAGCCTTCTGCCAGGCTCCTCAGACCCCTGTTCAGCTTTACAGAGCCTTGGTGGGGACTTCAGGAAATTACCTCTGAGCTTTCTACCTTCCCTGGGGAGCATCTGCGGGGGAACTCTTTTTGTTTTGCGTTATAAGAAGCCTCTGGTGATGCTATTCATACTGGAGGTCCCTGGAGTGACTGATGACACCCTGATGTATAGACTGGTCCCCAAGGACTCGGTGTGCTCTCTGATACTGTTGTCTCCAGCCGTGCCTAGTAACTGGCCAGCCTTGCAAAGTTCCGGATGTCTATTAAATGCTTTAAATTGAACACTAATCAGATGATGGTGTGGTTACCAGCAAGGTCCCCCAGGCCTCGCTCAGAAGAAACCATCTAATCTATAGCCCTCAATGTTTCCAGCTTGAGAAAACTGACAGTCAGGAAGGGGATGGGACTATCATGGTCTTAAGCAATGCTAGGTTCTCTTCTGTGGTTTATTGATCTGCTTGTGTGCACACACACATGTGATGGTGATGTACTGTGTGTGTGCACACTTGTGTACCACTGACAGTGGAATCTAGGATCTCCTGGAAGACACGCCTCTGGGCATGTCTGCGAAGGAGGTTCTAGACTGGGTTGAGGTGGAAAGCATTCTAGATGTGGGCAGCACCATCCCATGGGTTGGTGAGCCAGACTGAATAAAAAGAAGAAAGCAGATCGAGCGCCAGCATGCACTGCTCTCTGCTTCCTGACTGGGTGCAAAGGGACCAGCTACCTCAAGCTTCTCCGGCCGTGACTTCCCCATCATGGTAGACTGTACCCCAAAACTGTGTCTGAATAATAATCCTTCCACCTTAAGCTGTTTTTGTCAGGTCTTCTTGTTTTTCTTTTCTTTTTCTTTCTTTTTATTTTTGGCAGCAAAGAGAAAAGTACCAATATATGCTCCTTCCTCTCCCCCAGGAGCCTCTTGGTGTGATGGATGCTGTGATCTCTGCCAGCTTTCTAGACAAGAGGCTGAAGAGCAGGACTTCTCTTCTCAGGCCTGTCCCCAGAGCATCACAAAGTAACTGTCCTGGCTGCTTTTTGTGGGTTTTGTTGTTGTTGCTGGTTGGTGTGTGTGTGNGGGGGGGGATATTTTGTTATTTTAGTGGTGGTGGTGTCAACTTGATACAACTCAGAACCATCAAAGAAAAGGGAACAACAATTAAAAATATGCCCCCAAAAGAATGACTTGTGGGCAAGCCTGCAGGGCATTTTCTTAATTAGTGATTACTTGCTAGAACCAAGCCTATTGTGGGTGGTGTCATCCCTGGGCTATATAAGAAAGCAGGCTGAGGAAGCCATGGAGAGCAAACCAGTAGGCTGTGTGTCTGCTTCTATTCCTGCCCTGACATCTTTTGATGAGAGACTGTGATGTGTAACTAACTGTAAGCTAAATTAAACTCTTTCCTCCCCAAGTTACTTTTGGTCATGGTGTTTTACCACAGCAATAGAAACCAAAGAGAGTGACCTCAGGCCTTGCTGGGTGGATCATCATCATCAAAGCAAGGCTTTGTCTACGGAGATGGAGACATGGCTGCCCACCACCTATACTTGAACTCTCAGCACCAAAGACAGTCTCAGAAGTTTCCAGACCTAGGAAGGGGGCCTTCTAGCTGACCACTGCCCAGGGCATCCCCTGTGAGCAAACTGGACCAAAACCATTCATATTACAGTCAGATGGCCAAGGGGTTGCCTCAGCAGCACCTGGAAACTGGCTTGAAATGCATCCCCCTGGGCTCTACCCATGACTTGCTGAATCACAGCTCAGGGACGGGTGGGATGTCTGAATTCCAGCGTTTGGAGACACCTGGGTTTCAGAATGGCAGCCAGATCAGCCTAGGCCTGGAGGGCCTTCCTGGATGATGCTTCCCAGAGGCTTCTGACCATAGGATGAGGACACAGACTAGCACACAGCATGCTGGAGGCAAAGAAAAACTTCCTACGTGCTCCCAGCAGCACAGCCCTACCAGCAGGCTCCTCATGGGGGCTCCTGGCTCCATCCAGACAAGAGCCAGCCTTGCTTTTTAAGCTTTGAAGCTCCAGGCCTAACCTGTTCCCACTGCTGGGAATGTGGGCCCACACCCACTTCACCCTGGGGGCTCAGCATGGGATTCCCACAGCAGCCCTGACCGTCTAAACTTCTCCAGGAAGCACCCCCTTCTGCCCTCTTTTGGCTTCCAGCACACCTGCTTAGAATCTATCCCTGTTGCCCAGTACTCAGTTGGCAGTACACAGTACTCCCCTGCCAGATAGGAGCCCTGACAGCGCCCATAGCTCTCATGGCTCCCATAACACCTTACCACAGTAGGGTTTTGTTTTTGCTCTCTCTCTTTCTGAGAGAGAGAGAGAGAGAGAGAGAGAGAGAGAGAGAGTGTGTGCTCTAACCCACTCACTCATGGATCATCAGGGACTCAGGAATAGGGGACTGTTGACAAACTGTGAGGAAGCTACATCATCAATTCACAATCAGGAAGGGTTACTGCTTGCTCTTTCACCTTTTTCTCTGAGGTTCTAGAAGGCTAGCCTCAAGCTGATCTCTCAAGCCAGGCCCAGAAGATCTGATTTACTCATCCCTCACCCCCTTGTTTCCCTTGACACACCCACCCAGGCCCAGCCTCTCCTGGCCAAGACTGTCCTATCAGCATGGCGCACATCAGGCCTGCCTGTGAGCATCGGCCACACTCAGCCCACCTAGTTCAGCTAGGCACCTACAGTGATCCAGATCATGGGTGGTTGTCCAGGGCTGGTAAGCCAGTTCTATGGGCAAGGGCAGGGACCCTCCAGCCCTGTGAGGGCCCTGGGAGCCTACCTCCCACAGCTAGCCTCTGATGGGGGCTACACGAGGAACACTGTCTAGCACTATGACTTAAGAACCAGGACCTGTGTGCTCAGCGGCCCACTCCTCTACCCCACAAGCTTAGGCTCACATCCCTGGAGCCTCAAGATTTCAGAGGCCTTCCTGATCACGTGGGGACCAGACCTTTCCTACCTAAACACAGCATCAGTGGGCCAGATGACCTACTCTACATCCAAAATACACATTTAAAACCAGGGGTCCGCTGCCTTTCCCCATCCTTTCCCCCTTGGGTGACACTCACTTCATTTGCTCCCTGCTGCCCCAGCCTCAGGAATCTCGTCCCTGCTCTTACCTCTGCCAGTGACCCTGTTCCCCTTGAGTCTGTCACATACAGCTGAAACTTGGCAGGGCCGGGGACCAGGAAGGATTACATTTATGTAATGATGTGTCATAGGAAAATTAAAAGATAATGAAAATCAGAAGTCCTGTGAGACTTTGATCCTTTTCCTGGCCTGTCTAATAAAAGCCTTGGGTTCTTCACGGCTGCATCAATGACACTGGGGATTGTTCCAGACCCACAAAGGCTTGTCCTCGGTTTACAGGGATCTAGGCTATCCTTTCCCTGAGCCTGGTGTATGTGTGGCAGTGGTGGTGTGTGCGTGGGGCAGGGGCGGTATTTTAAGTAGGTTTGATGCAGGTTTTCTTCTTTAACCCAAGATCTATAGCTTGTATGGTTAACTGTTTCCAAGGGCTCCCTGGGCGTTAATTGGGTATGGAGTATTCTTCCTAATCACAGAGCTTGTCTAGGGCTGATGAACAAGGACACGGGCTCCTCCTCCTGTGGGCTCTGGGAACCTGCCTCTCCACAGCCAGCTTCTGACAGGCACAAGGAAACTGTCCTAGCCCCATGACCTAGGAAGCAAGCTTTGTGACTTCCATGTCCCACTCACAAGCCCAAAAACTCATGATCCACTCTTTGGAGCCCTGGATCTCAGAGGGCTCCTTAGTCAGCTGCAGATGGTCTCACCTGCCTGAACACTGATGACCCAAATTAAAGAATTACAAACCAGGAGTCTCAGTCCAAATTCTCTGCAGATTCTTACACATTTAGGCCCCTGCTTTGACTGGCCAGTGTGGACAGTGGCTATCAGTGAGTCCATGTGTCTAAAGGACCAGTTTTTCCTGTCTGCTCAGAACTCAGGAGAGCATCCTCAATAGAGAGTTTGGAAAACACACTATGATAGAAGGTTCTAGAAGATATGGCACCCTGTATAAATTGGGAGGCTCGGAGACAGATAAATGGACATGTTTCACCAGCAACAGTGCAGAGTCCAGAGTGGTGTCTTGTTACATCTCTGAGGCAGACTCAGGCATCCTGGAATGCGGACAGGGTGAGCAGTGGGATTCCTTGTTGCTACTTGTCTCTGCTGAGATGTCCCCCACAGGGTTTGCAGCTTCTCCAGTTGCACAATACTAGGGCAGGTGGGCCTGAGCTCCTGGGGCTAGTCTTGCCTTCAGGGCCATTCTTTCCTTTGCCCTCAACCTGTTGCTGGGTCAGGAGGTGATTCCAGACCCTCCCTGGGCTCCTGACCCTTGCAGGGTGGCTGGGCAAGTGCTGTTCTCCCTGGACCAACCGAAGGGGGTGGGGTGGAGGAATGGCTGGGTTGCAAGGTGGGGCCATACTACTTTGTTTTCCTGAGGGAAGCAGGCAAAGGTGTGGAGCAGGTGCCTCAACTTGTGTACAGGGAACCGTAGTATGTGCCTGCCAGTGTGCTAAGAGTTTTCCTATACCCCCTTGCTTTGACCCCACATAACAGAGAAGAAAGGCAAGGGTTGGGGAGATGATGGTGCTGTTTACTCAAGGTTAGAACCCATGCTTGATTTTTTTGTAAGTCCAGGACTCACTCTGATCTCAAAGTCAACACCTTGCCTGTCTGTAGGACTGTGCACCTGGCCTCAACTCCCCAAAAGCAGGGACTGAGCACACCTCTACTCAGTAAAATGAGGAGCTGCCAAACCTACCCTGGCCAGTTCAAAGAGCCTGGCTAATTCCAGGGCATCCTGAAGCCCTGGGACCTGGCTAGGATCACGCTCCTGCCTTCCATCCCTCAGCAACGACTGCATCCAGCTGGACGGGTGAGTCAGTGCCCTCATTCACAGGTATCTGGGAGGGTAGGCCTCTCCCTGCTGTCGGTTTGGCTCCATCAGCTGGTATGGGGGTGCTCTGGCAGTCAGGCTGCGATCAGCCAGGCCCTGGAGCTTGGCAGCCTTCCTATACTACCTCACAGGGTTCATCCTTTCCCTAACCCACCAGCCTCGGCCCTGGGATCAGAGAAGTACTTCTAGAAGCCTCTAGACACTTCCACCATGTCCTGGATCAGGCTGTGGTGACTTCTGGTACATGGCTCCCAGAGTCCCTTGTCTTGGCCTCAGCAGAAGCCTGCTTCCCAGAGCACCCAGCCAGGTACAGAACCTGCTTCCCAGAGCACACAGCCAGGCTCAAAGGCCAGACTGCTGGTTCAGAGCCAGTCAGAAGCATATGAGGAGAACTGGGCCCAACCGCACAGCAGAGAGGGAAGTGGATCTTGGCTGGACCTTCAGGTGGGATGTGTGGGAGGGTAATCTCCAATTGGACTGTGCAGGTAGGCACAAGACCATCTGCTGAGTGCCAAGGAAAACATCACACCACATGCTAGGGTGGCCTTCACCTTAGGGGGAGGAGACAGAGCATCAGTCCGTGTTCCGGCAAGGTGGCAAACGTTCAGGTCCTATTTCCCATCTACAAGATGGGTTTAATAAAGCCAGGCTTGTTCTGTTCAGTCCCTGCAGCCATTTCCACAGAGGGCCCTGGCCAAAGGCCTGTGTGCCGGCATGCTGCCAATACAGACATTTCTTTAAACCCCCTGTGTTGCTCAACAAGACCTGCGCCATCTTCTGTTGGTCCCTTTCCATGTTCATCATCTTTGGATCAGGAAGAACCTAGGGGCATTTTGCACAAGGCGTGCCTTGCCCTGAAGTGAGGTACCTCACAAGAGACAGAGCAAGCTTTGTGCCCTCCCATAGACCCGTCCCTCTTCACATTTGATCCCATGAAGAGCCTGAGGTCCCAAATGGGAACTATGGTATTGTTGGCATCACTCTTATGACTTTAGTAAGTTGCTCCAGGAATCAAGTATGTACTAGCTGCTAAGGGTGGCACTTGGGCACATAGTCCCTACCCAAAAGGGTTCATGGGGAAAAGAGAAAGCGATAAGCAAATGACCTCTAGCTCAGACAGATACCAACAAGCTGGTGTGAGGCATATTTCAACCGTGGAATCTCATTTGTGAGAATTATCAATGCAGCAGACTCTTGGGGTTCAGGAGGATGAGCAGAGGAGTTCAGGAGAAGTGGAGGGCCTGGAGGCTCTAGGCTCTAGCAGGAAGAATTGCCTTGGCTGGCCTGGGCTGGCCTGGAGCAATGCCTCTAGGGAACTCAGGTGTTCTGAACAGCCTAGTAGTACAGGAATGTGAAGCCCCCATGGAGCCTTAGGACATAACTAGCAAGAGATATGCGGGCACCCTGTGGTCCATATCTCTGCCTTCCAGGAAATGGTTGGATGAGGTAAGACTCACCCCCTAACATATTTAAAGAGCACCTTCACCAGCAGATCTCCAACTGTGGGTGTGGCATATGAAGTCTGATGTCACTCTCCTCCTCAGGTGATGCTGCCAGCCCCTCTGTGAATGAAAGATATGCACTCGGATTCACACACCATATCCAGAAGGCAAGGACCGCCCCCATCCCCTCCCCGCCCCCACACAGCCTATTTCCACTGAAGAAGCTCTTCGAAGAATTTCTCCCATAGGTTTCAGCATCTGAAACACTTGGTTCCCAGGAGGTGGAGGTGTTTGGAAAGGTTTAGGAGGCGTGGCCTTGGAGAAAGTGCATCACTGGATGGGATTTGAGGGTTCATATCTTCACCCACTTTCAGTTCTTGCCTCTCTGCTTTGTGCTTGAGTCTAAAGATGTGATCTCTCAGCTGCCTGCTCTGTCCAGCTTGCCTGCCACTTGTTGTCACGCTTCCCCACCATGATGGACTCTAACCCTCTGAAACTGTAAGCCCAAATAAACTGTTTCTTCTCTTAGTTGCTTTGGGTTCTGGGTGTTTATCACAGCAGGAGAAAAGCAACTAATACAAGGCCAAGGCCAACATAGCAAGATGCTTCTCTCCTTCCACTGTGTGGGTCCTAGGGACCAAACTCAGCATCACCTTATCTGCTGAGCCATCTTACAGCCCTTATGAACCTCCTGTTTTGTTTGTTTGTTTTGTTTTGTTTTTCAAGGATGGTTTCTCTGAGTAGCTCTGGCTGTCTTGGAACTCACTCTGCAGACCAGGCTGGCCTTGAACTCGGAGATCCGCTTGTCTTTGCGTCCTGAGTGTTGGAATTAAAGGTATACACCACCACCTGGCTAAAGAACCTTTTGCTATGGCCCACCCAATTCTTATATTTTGCAGATGATGAAATTGAGACGTGAATGTGACTTTGGGGCTGGAAAGTTGGCTCAGTGGTTAAGAGCACTGATTGCTCTTCCAGAGGACCTGAGTTAGATTACCAGCATCCACAGAGTGGCTCACAACCATCTGTAATTCCAGTTCTAGGGGACCTGATGCATTCTTCTGTCCTCTGCTGGCACCAGGCACACATATGGTGCTCAAATATATATGTATCCAGAACACCCATATACATAAACTAAAAATACAATTGAAGAGGAATGTGCCTTTCTAAACCAGTGAGTCATGGAAAATGGCCTAGACTCCTACATTCTGACCAAGGGTTCTCCCATAGACACCTGTTACTGTCACCTGCTAATGTATATCCCTGCCCAGCTGCAGCTCTTGGTGTCCTGCCTGAAGATGGAAGGAGTAGACTGAGCTTTTGGTCCTTTCAACCGCTGCCCATTCCTATCCCATGATTCGTCTCTCCAAAAACCTCCACACAACTCTCCTTACACACAGCCCTGCTATGACCACACGGCACACTTCATCTCTGTGAAAATCTCCAGGCACTCATTTATCCCTGCCACACACAGGCACCATCCTGTTCCGGGGCCCCCTCTTCTGACTTTCATGGGCACCAGGCGTGCACGTGGTGTGTACGTGTACGTGCAGGCAAAACATTCATACATAAAACTAAATAAATTTGTAAAAGAAGAATACTTAGGAATAAATTTAACCAAAGAGGTGAAAGATCTATACATTGAAAACTATAAGACATTAGTGTATAAAGTTGAAGAAGATACAAGAAAATGGAGATATACCATGTTCATGGATTGGGAAGATTAATATTCTTAAAACATCCACACTACCCAACACCATCTACAGTTGTCCCTCTCAAGATTCCAATGAAAACTTTTGAGAAAATAGAAAAAAAAGGCCTAAAATTCATATAGAACCACAAAGACTCCAGTCAAAGAAATCTTGATTACAAAGAGCAAAACTGCTACAGGCATCATACTACCTCAGCTTAAAATATACTGCAAAGCTACAGTAATCAAAACAACAGGATACTGTCACAGAAACAATTAAAGAGATCAGTGTAGCAGAATGCCCAGAAACAAATCCATACTTAACAAAATCAATTGTTTTAGGACAGTCTCCTCCATAATCGGTAGTCACACAGAGAAGAATGAAACCTAGGTCTTTATCTCATAACACATGCAAGCATTTAAGATGGATTATTAAGATGTCCTTGTAGAGAGAATGAACATGTAAAATGTAGGGGAAATGCCCCCACAACACTGGTTCCTGCGATGGGTTTTGGGATATGAAATAAAGACCCAGACAATAAAAGAAAACATGGGACTGTCCCAGGTTAAAAGGTTCTACACAGCAAGGAAGCAGACAGTGGTGTGGAGGTGTAGCCCACAGACTGGAGGCAAATATTTGCAAATTGCACACATGAAAAGAAGTTGACATTCAAAATACATGGAGCGCTCAAGTAACTCCATTGTAAGAAAACATAAAAGCAATTAAAAATGGCCGAGAGATTGAATGAACACTGTTCAAAAGAAGGCAGGCAAATATCCAATGGGTGTATTTAAAAAACAAACAAACAAACCAAACCTCATGCCAACAGGATGCCTCATGGGTAAAGGCACCTGTAGCCAAGCCTGATGTCCTGTGTGGCCCTCATGGTGGATGCAAAGAACTGACTCCCCGGAGCTGCCCACCGATCTCCACACACTCAAATAAATAAGTGTAATAAAAAAAATGCTCAGCATCGCTAAAAACATGAGGAAAGATCTTCCCACACCTGTTAGTTCGGCTGCTAACAAAAAGATCAAAGCTAACAAGTGCTGGCAGGGGTGTAAAGACGGAGTCCTTGCACCCCCCCAGCGCGAAAGTGGGCTAATGCAGCCGTTAGAGGAGAGAGGGTAGGAATGACTCCAAAATTTAAAACAGTGCTCTGATCTGATGCAGGCAGACCACCTGTGGGTGGGGAACTGGAGGAAACAGAACCTGTATGGAAAAGAGAGCTCTGTGCTGTGTGTTGCAGCCGTGGCGGAGATAAGGAGTGAGCCTAGGCGTCCGCCAACAGACAGGTAAAGATGGCTCTGGGTATAAAGCACAATGGGAGAGGACTGGAGAGCAAACTCAGTGCTTGCTCTGAACCTGCATATGAAAAGCAAGGTGTGGTGCACAGGCTGGTGATCCCAGTGCTACGGAGGAAGAGACGGGCCTTTCCTTGGGGCTCACTGGCCCCCTAGCCTAGTTGGCAAGCTCCAGGCCGGTGAGAAACCTTGTCTCAAAATGAAAGTGAACAAAACCCAAAGAACCGTGTTTGAGGTGTCCTCTAGTTTCCACTTGCATGTGCACGCAAGTGCATGCACACCTGCACACATGTACACACAGGGAAGAGGTGAATAAACACAGCTCTTCATCCCGGTTGCCAGAAGCTGATGATACCCTACTCATCCATCCTCCTCGACCCATCGTCATAGCCAGAAAGCATTTTGGTAAAAATGGTGTACCACCTTTCTGGCCTTGAGAATTAACTTCCAGCTCTTGGTGTGGTGTACAAAGCTTCCCTGACTATGACCAGTGCCTTCTGGCCAAACTGTCTCACCCTGCCTCATGCCCACACCCATTCTTGGCCCCAGCTGGACAAACACGTGGCACTTACAACTGCCCCTCTACCCAGAGGACTAAGATGTGCTCAGACCAGCTTCCTGCCCTTTAGCCTCAAGGTCTGCTGGTGGACTTGTTTTTAAATTCCTTTCTCTCCACAGGAATGTTCTCCAAGGGCCAAGCCACCTTCCTGCCTCTGGACTTTTGGAAACCCTGAAACACAAGGGATTCACTGTAGACAGCTCACACAGCAAGCTCCTCACACAAAACAAGCACAGTATTTTAGTAATAGGCACTTCCAGGGTCTGAAATTAAAGTCAGGGCAGAAGGGAAATACGGACCCCCTCCCCTGAAAAGCAATGTGAGGGCTGATGGAACACACCACACACAACACACACACACTGGGTGGGGGTGGACACAACAAATAGCTTAGCCAAGTAGCCCAGTCTTCACTGATATGCAAAGTCCCCAACCAGCTCAGACACACAGAATAATAAAAGCCACTGAGATGTTCTGGCTTGTCCCCTCCTTTCTGCCTAGGTAGGTCTAGGTCTTGCTTAATGGCAGAGGTTACACACAGGTGCAGCCCCACGGGACCTGCATTCCTGACTCTTGTAATTCGATTTTCAGTTTTCTAGAACAGCCCTTTCTGTGCTGTGTCTGCAATGTGTTGGATCTGATAAAAGATTGCCTCAAAGTTCAAAAGGGACCAAACTTTGTAAGTCATTTCAGAGACCCCGTGGATGCCGGTGAGGCAATATCAGTGGGTGACAACAGAGTAAGGGAATCCCACAGCTCATCTGCGGGTGGGCTAGCTGCCCATCTCCATCCCTGCTTGCCTTGTCTACGGGAAGGGGACTCTCATAGGCCTGACTTCCCCAGGCAGGGGAGCACACACTGGGTGCTTCCTTCAGATACTGGGGACAGTGAGATGGCTCAGCAGGTAAAGGCGCTTGCAGCCAAGCCTGATGACCTGAGTTCAATCCCTGGGACCCACACAGTGGAAGGAGAGAACTGACTCCTGCAAGTTGTCCTCTGACTTTCCCCACACATGCTGTGGTGTGTACATACACGTGTGCAGGAGTGTGTTCACACTAGATACATAGATAGATGATAGATAGATAGATAGATAGATAGATAGATAGATAGACAGACATAAAACTTTTTGATTTTAAAGGTTGGCTAAGATGGTAGTTTCTAAAAGAGACAACCATGAGCAAAACAGGTGGATAGTTAATCAATAAGAATGGACTCTGAGCTATGCAGGCAAGTACAGCTACAGCTAGGGAAGGCAGACAGGAGCCTGTTCTGTTGGAGGACCAAGGACACCACATTCCATCTTTACAACCTGTAAATGTGACCTCATTTGGAGAAAGGGCTGTTCCAGATATAATTAAGAGAAGAGCCTTGAGGCAAGGATGATCCAGGATGATCAGGGTGAAGTGTGAGGCTGAAGTGGCCACCAGGCACAGGGAGATAGCGGAGAAGCAGAGGCATGAAAAGAGATGGAGGGAGATCTGAAGGCCCTGGTGTTGAAGATGGGAGCGAGGAGATGGAGGGAGATCTGAAGGCCTTGGTGTTGAAGACAGGAGCGAGGAGATGGAGGGAGATCTGAAGGCCCTTGTGTTGAAGACGGGAGCGAGGAGGCCACAAACCAAGGCTTGCCTGCAGTCCCCAGGATGGGGGAGAGGAGAGGAATAGATTGTTCCCTGGAGCCCCTGAGAGGAGCTCAGCTTTGTGAAGACACCTTGGTCTCAGCCCAGGATGCTGACTTTGGTCTTGTGGCCTCTAAAACTTAAAGAAGACAGATCTCTGGGGTTGGAAGCCATCATGCTCATAGTGGCTCATTACAGATGTCCCGGGAGATCCAGGCAGATCCTGGAGGCCAACCCATTTTCATCTGACTTGGACATACCCAAAGACACATAGCATCCTAGAGTCCCGGCCAAGGCCCTGGCCTACTGCACTTCCTCCTGGCCATGCTGAGACCCAGAAAGACCAAGACGGGGAAACTCCCGGTTGCCATGGTGACTTACCAGCTGCCCCAGAATGGTCATCACTGCCCCCAGGCTGGATGCTTGCCTGCCACCTGAGTCCCATGCTAGGTTCTATGGGACAGAGTTGGGGAGCGGTAAACAGTTTATAAAGATATACCCCAGTGTAAGAAGGAAAAGAAACTGGACCAGGCAAGGGAATTGCAGCGCTAGATAGATGAATCATCAGCCTACCCAGGCAGGAGCTGTCCATTGAGGTGGCTGAGAGTTTTATAGCCTGCCATGGTCTGAATGTGGCTTGTGGTTGACTCCTGGAAAGTCGTGCTTAAAGCGCGCGTGCGTGTGTGTGTGTGTGTGTAGGTCAGAGTACAAGTTTGAGTATCATTCCTTAGGTGCTATTTAACTTCACTGTGAGATTCTCAACTGGCCTGGAACTTGCCAAATAGGCCAAGCTGGCTATCCAGTGAACCCTGTGCATCTGCCTGACTCTGCCTCCCCGGTGCTGGGATTACAAGTGTGTGCCACCACACCCTGCATTTTCTATTTGGGTTCTGGGGATCAAACTCATGCCCTGGGCTCACAGAGCAAGCCATCTGCACAAGGCCTCCTGCTGAGACGCAGTTGTTGTTGAGGAGGTATTAGAAGGTGTGCCAATAGCAGATGAATAAGTGCTGAAAGTGATGACTGTCTTCCTTCCTGGACAGGCCCGTTTTTTCTGAAAGTCAGCTGTTAGAACCAAGATGGCATCTTCAGTTCCATCCCTCCTACAAGTGTCGGCTCACCTTCCAGCTTGTCCACAGTCATGACCTAGCAACGTGCAGCTTCCCAGTCTCGAATTTCCAGCTTCCAGAACTATGACTTAAGCAGACATCTTTCTTTCTAATTTCTCCAGGTCCAGGGCATCTGTTACAGCAGCCACTGGTTGGGAGACACTTCCATCTTGCACTGGAGCAAAACGCAGTCTGCTCTGGAGCAGCAGAAGCAGCCGAGGCAGGAATTCAAGGAGGCAGCAGCTCCTACACATATGGGCAGGGCAGCCTCTTCAAAGGTGGTTCTGGGCAGCGCATGGAACTCAGGCCACTGTCTACAAACAAGGAGAGAGTCTTCCACTGCAGCCTTCAACTCTCCCTGGATGACTCTGACAGCACCCAATGTCCATAGACCCTCCACGCCCAGAGAGAGAACTTGTTAGAAATACAGAATCTATTATGGGCCCTAGAGTCTATGAAAACACATGTAAGTTATACTTACTTATTTATTGGGGAAGGCATGTCAGGGTGTAACTTGTGGGAGTCAGTATCACCTTCCACCATGTGGGTCCTAGGGCTTGAACTGGGGCCATTAGGCTTGACAGCAAGCACTTCAACCTGCTGAGTCATCTGGCTTGCCCTACATTCTGTTTTGAGAAGCAATCACTTGACCAGAGGCCAAGGACAGCACCGATCCGTTTTGTCAGAGCCCTAGTAAAATATGAGTCATGTGTGATGGCTCAGGTCTTTAATCCCAGCACTCAGGAGGCAGAGAAATGTAGATCTCTGTGAGTTCGAGGCCAGCCTTATGCACACAGTGAGCTCCAAGACAGCCAGACTGTGTAAACAGACCCTATCTCAAAAAAATTCTATCAAAATTTAAGATTTAGGGACTAGAGAGATGGTTCAGCTGTTAAGAGCACTGGCTGTTCTTCCAGAGGACACGGGTTCAATTCCCAGCTTACAACTGTCTGTAACTCCGGTTCCAGGAGATCTTCTGGCTTCCTTGGACACTGTACGTACGTAAGTGGGGTACAGACATACATGTATCATACACATAAAAAAATAAAATAATACTTAAAATATATAACATTTCAATAATTTTAATTATATTATAAAATCGTATTTTTACATATTTTAAGGAGAAGACTATGAGACAGAAGCGTCATCTTTTACTCATGTGAACTTGATAGCTTTCTCCCATTATTTGAAATACAAATAAAAAGCTTTCCACCAGGCTGGGATGTGGCTCAGTTGGTAGAGCGCTTGTCTGGTGCACACAAATCCCTGGGTTCAATCCCCAGCACTACGGAAACCCTGTAACCCAGTCATATAGGAGGTAGAGAGGCAGGAGGATCAGAAGTTTGGGACCCTTCTCAGCTTCTCAGAAGTTTGAGGCCAGCCTTTGGGTGGGGGTGGGGGAACTCTCAGTCACACCCCCAGCAGGCAGCTCTGGCTAATCTGTCGAACAGTCCTGAGCACTGCAGGGACCTCAGGCCTTTCTGACCTCCCTGGCTACAGCCACACCTGTGCTATCGAATGCCCACATGGCCACCTGTTCCTGAGAGATTTCCCCTCTCAGCTAAGTCTGCTCTAGCGGCCCTTCGTCCCAGATTTCCCTTCTACATGAGGCCTTTAATCTTTGCAGGTTCCCCCCCCTTAACATCCCTGACTCTCTTGTGAAATGCAAATTAATTAGCGTCTAATTACTTGCTCATCACTGAGTCTGTAGCCTTCTCTGTCAGGTTTCTGTTGAACATCTCTCTCATCAGCTGAGAACACAGCCCATTAGGAACAATGTAGTTTAGGGGAGGCGGGCGGCCCCTCCCCCTGCCTCTCAGGCTTTGTCAGAAACCATCTAAGCGGAAGATTCCAGAAGTACACCCATTCCGAGCCCACCTGCCACTCATTCTAATGGCCGGCCTCATTTCAGGGAACTGACTGTAGTTTGTGCCCAGGGCTGTGCTAGGTCAAGGTACAAAAGCCAGCCTCTTGCCTCAGGGAGGTTGCCGGATGGGGAGCCAAAATCTCCCTGTGTGCAACTGTCCATGCCCTGCCAGCCAGTAAGGAAATGTGGAGCATGCCCAGGGACACGGCTGAGTTTTACTTTAGGGGGTAACAGCCAACTCGAGCTGGCTGTCAGCCTTTGCCCCCAGTCTTCCTGAAGCCAGCTTGCATAGGGGAGAAAGGGTCACTAACTCTCTGGAAGACAGACAGCTTGGGTCCCTCTGGGAGCTGAAGATGATGGACTCAGCACTGGGAGGATTAGCCCAGTCTGGGCTGTGCTGGGCATGTACGAATATGTTTACATGTGTCTGAGTACATGTAAACATGTGTACACATTCCTGTATAGGCCAGAGGTCATTTCTCAGGGAACGCTCTACCTTGATGTTTTGGGACAAGATCTCTTACTGGCCTTGAATTTGCAGATTCTGCTAAGTTGTCACAGGATCTTGTCCCATCTCCCCCACACTGGGATTACAGACAGGCACTACCACGCTTCCCTTTCCATGGGTACTGGGGACTGAACTCAGGTCCTCATACTTTCGCAGCGATCATTTTACCAACCCTGTCCCCGCCCTGAATCTCTCTGAGTACCCTTCTTTACCTCTGGTGACCGTTGCTCTCTTTCTTAAACAGGGTCACTTTATACTTTCCTGGTTTCTGAAATTAATGGCGCTGGTGCTGAAAATGCATTCCCTGGGCCTGCTGGGAATAGCTGGTGTCAAACTTCCACTCTTCTGCTGGAGATATGAGGGTGGCTAGGTAGGACTCAGAGGAAAGAGACTCCTGGGAGAAAACACTTTTCCCAGACACTGCCTTGGGGGTACTGACACTCTCAGCTGCCCGCTCCCACCATCTGCCTGAGACCCTGGCAGGAAGTCACTCGTAGAGTTCTTTTGGCTTCAGGTCACCTGGCTCTCCTCTGTCTCAGACAGACAGGTCACCCCTCAACTTCAGCAGCGCCTGATCAGGCTTTAGATGTCCTGACTCCTGGTTCATTGCACTCCTTAAATGCCACACAGTTCACTGTGGCCTAGAAAAAGCAGCTCTTGGCCCATGGAAAGCAACTCACTCTCTGCCTCCAGTGGCCTGGCCTCCAGAAGATTGGGCCAGCATCCAGAAACTGATATGGAGGGATGGTGCTGGGGAGGGGAGAGAGAGGGGCATCCACCTTCCTGTGAGAGAGGTCCCTAGTTTCTGCGGCTGAGAACTGAGGCAGGAAACAGGCCAAGGGAGGCAAAGGCCTCAGTGGATAGAGGGAGCCCTGTGAAAGATAGTACGGTGGCAGAGGGTAGGAACTGTGGCCTAGCTGGCCCTTAGCCATGTGCTCCAGGGGTTGCTCCTGGCCTTTCTAAGCTGGGGAAAGCCCAGCTAGTATTTCCCAAGGAGGCTGTTGAGTCATACATAGCACCATGCTGCCAGGTCAGTCTTGAGAGAAAACACCTTTCCCATACCTGGCCCAGACCCTGCCTTGAGGAGACTGCCATATACACCTGTCCACTATCTGACTTGGACCCTGGCAGGAAGTAGCTCAGATAGTTCTGTTGGCTTCGGGTCACTTGGTTGTCCTCTACCTCAGACAGACAGGTCACCGGGTCACCCTGCTTGGCTTTTATCCTGCTACATCTGAAAACCCGAAAGCATGCGGTCCACTTTTTATCAATACTATTTAAGTTTTTCGTGGCAGGACCTCTTAAAAGAGCTGCAGGGTTTTGCAGCTAAAGCTGAGT
>LOEQ01000069.1:358002-375222 GCA_001685075.1 Bramus lutescens
AGAGAGAGAGAGAGAGAGAGAGAGAGAGACAGAGACAGAGACAGAGACAGAGATATTGAGATTCTGTTTGTCTAATTTGGAAGCCTTGTTGGGAGTCCCACCCCCACCCCTGCCCACTCACCCATTTCTTTCTCTGAGTTAAAGGTGGCAAAGCTAGTGAGAATTGGGCCTGATTTGCTGATTTGGAACCAGCTCTGTTCTAGCTAGCACAGGGTGAATGGACACTCCTCACTCAGGTAATGAAAACATGTAAAGGCTGAGAGAGATTCCAGTTAGAAAAGACCTTATGAGTGCCACGGGGCTCTTATGGGACTCCTCTCCTCCAGACGCATGTGGTACCTCCCTCCAGTGAACCTCCTGGAGTGAACAGCATTAGACAGAAGGGCTGGTGGGGGACCCCTCTTCCTTTCTCCCCAACATTAGGTGTGAGATGAAGATGAGGAACAAAGGATGCCTGGGGCTTGGTCAGGTTTGGCCTCAACCTCTGTCCTCAAAGGCCCAGAGCTCACAGCTGAGCCCCACCTACCTTGCTGAGGAGCACAGGTCTTTGGTGCCACTTGGAGAACCCAGAGTCAGAGCAGAACCAAGCAAGGGCAAGGATGGTGCCCGGAGGAAGCCCTGAGCATGTGCCAATACTGAGCCAAGATGGGAGGTTATTTTTAGAGGTGGCCTGGTGGGGTAGCCGTCTGTCCTGTTGTACAATGACAGGGAGATACCCTCTGTGGGAAGAGAAGAACTTCATGGTCTAATCCTCAGCTTCCCCTGGCCTCCTCTGAGCCTGATAGAACTTTTGTCCTCCAGGGAGCCAACCTGTCAATGGTTCCTTAGTCTCAATTTTGTATGCACAGAAACAGGATGGAACACGAGAATCACTAAGTGTCTTGAACAGCCTCCCCACACCAGATGTCTTAGACATATTTCTCATATAATTCTCCCAGAAAGCTGCAGAGGCAGGGCTCGCCCTTTCATGTTTTACAGGGGAGAACACTAACCCTCAGAAAGAATACCTGCCCAGGATCACCCAGCTTGTGATGGTAAGGCTAGAACTTTAACCCCCACCTTTCCTTCCTTTCAGTTCATGCTGATTCATGAAAACATCATTCCCTGCTTGGTTGAGGACCCCGAAGACTCTAGGTTGGCCACAACTCCTCCTGCGTTCCAGTGCCTGCTGTTCAGGCCCAGCCTTCCCCTGAGCCTTGCAGACTGCTTCAGTGAGTCAGCCCTGGCTCCAGGCTACCACTGAAGACAAAGAACATTTATTGTGGACTGTAAGTCAGGCCCTAGGCTCTGCTCAAGCCTACAATCAACTCATGAAGTAGGAGAAAGACTGCCACAGACACACAGACACACACACACACACACACAGACACACACACACACACTTGAGGGGGGCACACAGCTCCTGATATGCTCTGTCCTTTGGGCTCCAGGCTGCACCTCTATTCTTCATTCCTTCTGCCCTCAAGATCAATGCTTAAGACCCCACAGATAAGGAAAATAAGGGCTGGGAGAGCTTTTGGGATCGGACTCCTATCCCACTTGTATGGCTAGTTAAACTTCTTTCTTCCTTCCCTGGTATGTTTGAGTTAAATTCTTCTGACCTCAGGGGTGCTGAGGGTCTAAGAGGCCTTGGAGACCCTCTCAGACACAGCATCTTTAGCTCCTGGTTTACAAGCCAGGGTCCCTGAGCCCTTAAACTCTACTGTTTGCAAACAAGAGCATAAGGAAAGGTCTGTGAGTTGCATGTTGACAAACAAGACAATGTGCTTTTCTTGTTTGCTTACCGCACCCTTCCTGTACCCTTGTCGGCTCCAGCCCTCCACAGAGGACCTCCACTCTGAGCAGGGACATTCAGAAGCCAGAAACAGGGTGGAGTGTGTTCTCCTACTACCTGTACCTGTCTGGAAACCAGAGGCCTTGGGCTGAGTTCAGGGAGGGGTTAAGAGACTCAAATAATAACGTGGAAGGGAAATGCACCTTAGAAGATACAGGAATCCAGCCTTTCACAGGAAGCCCAAGGTCAGGGGAAGGCCTTGGGAGTCTTGGGGAGCAAGAGTAGGTTACAAAGGAAGAACTTGGATGGGACCCCAGAGCCCGGGGCCCTGTCTGTCTGACCATGTGTACTACTTTGACTGAGGTTAGGGTACACTCCTCTGGGGCTCATTACGTCATTGGGGGAAGGGTCCCTCAAGCATTGTCTTAGTTCTTTAAAGTAATAGGTGAAGGTGAGCCCTCCTATGGGGTGTCACAAGGGTCTAGTGACAAGGCAGCACATGCTAGAACATGTTAGACAAGCAGGGGTTATGTATGTATGTATGTATGTATGTATGTATGTATGTATGTATGTATATGCATACAATCATACCCTGTATATTGTAATCCCTTTCCTTCACCATTGTTTGTCTTCTCAACTCTCTGCACAACTAGATAAATGGCTATTTTCTGAGAGACAAGGCAATTATTATATTTTTTTAGGAAGAAAAACAAAAGTTACAGAGGGAAATTGCAATAGGAAAGGCAGAGATTACAGAAGGAAGAAAATGGACTAATGGAGATGGATTTACAATAAGGTTTTCTCCATGGTGATTCCAATAATTAAAATGTCTCAGAGCCCAAACTAAAAAGAATGGAACAGCAGCATGTTTCCCCACACGGAGGGCACATTACGTCATCACCCGCTGTGATTGCATCATCCTCGATGGCAACCCAGTAAATAGGTCCCATGCTTCCCAATTAATCAGTCCCACCATTTCCAATTCAAGTACTGAAAGAGCATGTGGGGGTGGGAGGGGGGGCCCCAGGGGTTGCTTCACTTTGGTTTATGGTTCTATCTTTGTAGGCAGGAAATGTATCTCAGACTCACACAAGGGTCACTTGGCTTGGGAGAGAGCCCTGAGTAGCTTTGCAAACAGACTGAGGAATCAGAGGACCTCTTTTTACTCCACTCCCCAGGACAAGGAATGACCTCAGTGACTGGGCCTATTGACAGCCCAGACCTGGGAGGAAGGACAGCCCAGACAGTATTCTAGACAAGGCACATTGGACCCAGAAACCACCCCAGCAGTAGCCAAGCAAAGGTGATCCCTCTCCTGCTGATCTGGCTGTCCCTTTTCCCTCAGGAGCCCTGAGTAAGCTGGGCCCTTTCAGAGCAGTGAAGGATGGAAATGGGAGAGGAGGGGATGAGCCGCAGACAGGCAGGCAAGGGCTTCTGCCAGAGAGGAGACAGCGTCTATTTAGGCTCCACACAGGGTAGCCTCTGCCCAGCTACTGCCTCTTAGCACTTTAATCAAATGCCTTGCGGATGGGTTAGCTCAATGTCAAAAATCCAATCGGATACATTTATTGGTCTGACAACCAATTTTCTGCGATGGATCATCAGGGACTGATGGTCCATTCCCTGGCGGCAAAGGAGTTGGCAATAACGGAGCTGGGAGAGCGACTGTGTGCCCTCAATATTGTCTCAGGCAGTCGCAGGCTGGGGGAGGAGAGGAGGTTGAGCCCAGAGGAGCAGATAGGTGGACAGATGGGAAGATAGATGGAGTTAGATTTGATCCTCTGCTCCCTCCACAAGGCAGGCCCTCTACAGGCCATGTGACCTGGGGCACTGCCACCTCCTTGCCTCTGTCTCTCTTCCCAGCATCCTTATCAATACTTCCAGGGAGACTTAGAGAGGACTGCTGAGGCAAACCACAGACTTAGCCCTTCTCTCTCTCTCCCCCCCTACACACATGCCACCCCACCCCACCCCTGTAGGGCTTTTGCTCAGGTTCCTATTACCTGGAAGATCGATTCTGCATCCCTTTTTTCTGTAGCTTGCTTGCTAGTGTTGCTTCTCCTTTGGCAATCAGCTCACACCATCCTTCCTCACACAGCGTCCCCAAGCAGAACAAACAGGTCCAACACCCCTGCTCTAGAAACATGATTTCTGAGCTGGGTCTTCCATCATTCCGTCTGGCCCTGTGGCCAAGGTTGGCAGTAACAACACTACTCAGCCATAGACCACACCATGGGCACACTTGTGGCTCAACAAAGATGGAGGGTTAACTGTAATGCAAAAAAGCACATGTGTGGTAGGAATTAGTGAGGTGTCTCAATGAGAGGAGGAAGAACTAAGCGTCTCTCTTCCCGCACTAGCATCACTTAAGGGGAAGAGTGGGTTTTTTTTTTTTTTAATTTATGTGCACTGATGCTTTGTCTGCATGAGGGTGTTGAACTCCTGGAACTGGAGTTAAGAGACAGTTGTGAGCTGCCATGGGGATGCTAGGAATAGGAACCTGAGCCCTCTAGAAGAGTAGCCAGTGCTCTTAACCACTGAGCCATCCCTCCAGTAGGCAAGGGGAGGATTTAAGGAAGCAGGAGGCTGCACCACATGGGAGGGTGGACACAAATCTCATCCAGGAGGAAGAATCCTTCATAATGATCTGGAAGGAGGCCATGTACCCTCATACCAGCCTGGACTGGAAATGCATGGTGATCCCTATGAAATGACATTCTTGCTTATTGTCTGAGTTCAGACATGGTTATTGGGCAGTCTTATCTGCGTCTTGCTCATGGCCTTGTCTAACAGTCCTGTTCTAGAACCATGCTGACTTTCAGGAGATCCTGGAGCTAATTGGAAGAACCTGGCCAGCTCCTGTTGTCCTAGGCTGTCTGTGTCCTCCAGAACAGGGATTAAGCCTGGCACAGAGCAGACCTGTAACTGTGGCTTTATCTATCTGCCCAAGAGGCCATAGCATGCAAGGCAGGTCTGTGGAATGGTGCAGCTGAAACCGATGGGACGGGGGTGGGGGGGTGCAGCCAGTGGTCAGCAGCAGACCTGGTGTGCATGCTAATCAAGCAGATAACAGAGTGACAGCTCTCTGCGAGGTAAAAGTGCAGCTCCTGAGAAGGCTTAGCCTTATCTCAGGCTCCTTCCTCCCTGTATGTTGGCCTGGAGGTTCACAAGCTGTTCAGAATCTCAAAGCCTCAAGAGACAGGAAGAGAGAGGACATGGAGCACAGCAGAAGCCAGAAGCCCAACCCAAGCAGTCAGGCTTAGCAGGACTGCTATTTATCCTGAGGACGTCCCTGACCTTTCCCCAACAGGGACAGATGTGGGGAGCCTGGCTGCATCCTTCCCCTTTAAAACAAGAAATGGAAGCATTACTCACAGAGCCCAGCCATTTATCATGGTCTGGGGACATTAATTTGACAGTGTGTCATTTTCCATTTGGTTTGGGCCCGGTGGAGGCTGCCCTCAAAACACCTTCAATTAAACGCAGCTAATAGCACAGAGCTATTTTGAGCAAGTAGGGCCTTTACCTCCCCCCAGGGCTGTGGCGTGCATGTGCTGGGGGAAGAGGTGCTGCTGGGAACTGTGGTACAGGGTAATCCAGGGACAGATGATTCTTGGGCTCCAACTGCAGGCAGAGTACACACAGGGTGGGTGGGATGAGAAAGCATCCTCCTTGTCTTCAGGATGGGGAAAGGATCTAGCTAGGCTGCACTGTGGCCCCAGCCATAGGAAGAGGATATGCTGGTCTCCTTGCCTGCATGGACAAACAAAGCACAGGTTTTAGAGCCTTGAACACTTGGAAGTGGAGCTAGCTGTTCCATCTCCTGGGGAGTGACCTTAGATAGGTCCCATAATCACTCCAATAAAATGGAGACAAGTCTTCTCCCACAGCACTGTTCGATGGTTCTTATTATCTTGTAAATACACACCAAACAGCATACACCAGTGACGTATTCGTTTATAGGGGACAACTCTGAATAGCCTTACTTACATTCTGAACTTTGAAACTGAGGGAAGACCACTGCCTCCTGAACACCTGGGTCTCCTCAGTCAGTGGGACTCAGGAAGTGCAGAGTGCTTCAGGGTGAGCCTTTGGGCTCTAACTCCAGAGTTAGAGTCTGGATTCCAGTCCCAGCTTGACCACCTATGTGGCCTGGAGCAATCTACACAACTTCCCCCAACCTTAGTGCCTGGCCTGGGAAATGGAGATCGGCCAGCCAATGCTCCCCTCAAAGCTGATCAGATGAGAGGCTCTGAGTGAACACCAGTGTCAAGTTAACCTTCTGTTCATGATCGCTCTCTTTTCTTCCTCACTTAAGCCCTGGGTTTAAAAGATGGCCCTGATATCACCGGTTACTTCATCTCAGACACATGTTGGACATTGAGTGTGGAGGACTCCATTTTATCCTCATGGTGTTCAAAGACAGGTGGCATTAGGGCATGGGATCTGTTGTTTCTATTGCAAGGATGATTATAAAGGGGCTGGAGATGTGGCTCAGTTGGTAGCCCTAAGTCCCCTTCCCAGTACCACATAAACTAGATGTGGCAGTGCACGTCTATAAATCCCAATACTTGGGAAGTGGGTGCAGGGGGAGCAGAAGGCCAATGTCATCCTCAGCTACACAGTGAGTTGGAGGCCTGCTCTGAGTGCATGAGACCCTGTTTCAACCAATCAATGCAAGCTAGGCCTGATGGCATAGGCCTATTATCCCAGTTACTAGGGAGGATGGATGAAACAGGAGGATTCTAAGTTCAGAAAGTTCAAGGTGAGAGAGAGAGAGAGAGAGAGAGAGAGAGAGAGAGATCACAGCCAGACTGGACAACTTTTTAAAATCCTGTCTCAAAGTGAAAACTGAAAAAGGACTTGGGATACAATGCAGTTCAAGGGTAGAGCACTTACCTATGTAGGGCCTACATCCAATTTCTTGTACTGGGGAGGAAAAACCTCCAGCGATTTCACAGGCTCACACTCGCTCCTTCTGCTGTACTGAGAAGGCCCCTGGGGCTCAGTCTGATATGCTCGAGGTCTGAGGGTGAACAGTGGAGTCAAGATGGCTCCAGGCAGGTAGCAGCAAAGCCTGTCCCTCTGGTCTGTGGAGCACAAAGGTCTGTGAGGAGCCCTAGGCTCTGCAGGAAACAGATGATATAGAAGTCCTGCTTCCACACGTCCACCCACCCTCAACTTAACCCCCTTGGCACCATCAAGTCATAGTCAGTTAGGAGTCTAGAAAGACCTTGTAAGAATAAGAACAGTACTTTATTTATAGGGAGGGGCACCAATGGTCTGCATCACATTCAAGCCACCAGGCACTTGGGGATGCTGGATGTCAATCACACTCTGAGCGTCAATGCCCAGTCAGCCTCCCATCAACTCTTATCACAGGAAGACCTCAGACAGCCCCAGGCACCAGGAGCCCCAGTTTACAACTCATCCAGGAGAACTTCCTGCTGAGTGTGGTATCATTCCTCCAGAGCACTGGGCTGGAGGTGAGCTGCAGTCCATTTTGTACTGCCACGGAGACGCTGTTTGTCACAAACAAGACACTAAATACCAGCCATGCTCCAGACCTGCCTGACTCAGAGATTGTCTCAGCGAGGCAGTACCAGAACCCTGGGCTCTGGGTTTTTCTGTGACCCTGGCCCAGCATTGGCTTGTTTCTTTCTCTGGGCCCTGTCCCTCTCTCCCCCGCCCCCAACCCACAAAATGAAACCCTGTAAAGAAGGGAGCTGAACTCAGGCAGGATGGTATAAGTCTGACTTGTAATTGTGGGTACTCAGGAGGTTGAGACAGGAAGGCAGTGAGCTCAAGGCCAGCCTAGGCAACTTAATGAGAATCTAACTCCACATCAAAGGCAAAAACAAAGGGTAGGGTATGTCCTCAGAACTGGCTGGAGGGAGGGGGTTACCATGATGCATAACTGTAGCCCCTATTAGTAAAGTCATTCAGGAGGCTCAAGCAGGAGGATTGCAAGTTCCAGGCAAGCCAAAGCAAGTGGACACAAAGGAATGGAAGAGGCTAGACCAGGGGAGGAAAGGGAAAGTGGGGAGGGGAGGGATCACATCTTTTCTTCCTTCAGTATTTTTTTTCCTAATTGGTTGAGACAAGCGTACAGACATTTCTTAGCAAGAATGGGTGCCTTTGTCAGCTTCCCCAGATTTCCCAGCACAGGGTGCCAGGGTAGAGCCCAGGCGATCAGAGTTTTAAACAAGACACCTCATACAGCCACCAAAACTCAAGCCAGGTGGTTTCTCAAGACTGTGCTTCTTTCTCTTGCCCACAACCGTGAGAGCCTCTTAGATGGAGCCTGGGAGAAAGTGTCAGGGCTTTCCAACAGTTCATCTGCTCTGTAGCCATTTTAAGGCAAGGATGCAATGCATCTGAGCACACAGGCCAGCGGGGGAAAGCAAAGCCAAATAAATGCAGGACAATATGGGACTTGCTGGTCAAGTAACCATCTCATGTCTTCTTGATGAGATACAAAATATTATATCACAGTAAAGAAAAAAGTCTGTAAAACTCACAGCTACAAGCAAAAATGGATGTTTTAACAGTAGGAAAAATAAATCATGGTTCCAATCTGGCTAAACATAGTTGATCAAATATATCTTGACCCTTCTCTCACTAGCAACATTTCATTAAAATGACAATAAAAGAAGAAGATGACTAAAATCTGAAGTCTGGAGTGGTTTGTGACATCAGGGGACGAGAGACTTCAACAACTACCTGGGCTCTGGAAAGCAGAGGAGTGAGCGGTCTAGACACAGCAAACTGGCGAGAGCTACAAACCACAGGCCTCCAAGAGGGGATCCCAGGGAAAAACATGGATCTGTCTTAAGGAAATCCTGAGAGACTCTTAGCTTCAAAGCTTCAGCTCTGCAAAATTCCACAGTGGTGTGCAGAGTTGAAGGTGATTAAAAGTCCCCAGATGGGGCAGCTGCCCTCTCAGGATCCTCCCAACCTCACAGCAGCCGTGGCGTGGTGTCTGACTCCATTTGGAACTGTGGACGTAGAAAACAAGGGCATCAAGTTTTCAACACATGACAGGAATGTCTTCCCAACAGAAATCTGTACTTAGCCTGACCATAAATCAAGCCTGATCATAAGTCAAGCCTGGATATGGGATAGATGCATTTCAGAGCAGCAAGGCATTAATTCCATGCACCATTTCCTAGGAAGTTACTGCAAGGTGGGCTGCAGACAAACAGGAGAGTAAACAAAGAGATGGGGAACGTAGGACACGGAAAGTAGAAGATCTCACCCAGGAAGTTGGTAGTATCTCTTAAGACTGGGATGGAGGGAGCAGGCTCTGACAGGAACCCCGAGCACCTGAGAATCCAAAGCTCTCTTGAGTCAGGCAAGCAACCGGGATAGCTTGGCAGCCTGGCCTTCTGCTTGGCTTGGGCTATGCCCCTTCTCCTCTTCTGATAAAGTGCCCATAGCTTAGCTCCTTTTACCTGTGCACTGAGTACCCTTCCTCTTCAAACGCTGCTCCCAGCAACCTCAGAAACCCACCTCTGTCAGGCTAGGACCCTCCCCTAACAGCCATCGACAGAGGACAGTTTCTATTTCTCTCTCTGGTCTAAGAGGAGGAGAACCAATCTAGTCTGAACTGGTTTGGGGCACATGACTAGTAAGGTAAAATTATGCCCTCGAGTGAACTTTGAAGGGAGAATCTCCTATTTGTCATCTTATGATTATAAAAGATTAGGTGTGAAGATGATTAAAGTCATCAGTATGGGAAGGGGTATACACAGAAGAAAAACTTAAATGACCAAATCTATCAATCAAAACTAAAGACTACTCTCATCCCACCCCTAGCTGTCAAACTCCTTCTCTTCAGCCCCATAAAGGAGCCTACACAGCAATCTGGGCCCTGGGGAACTTCCCTCCTCTATGGCTTGCTGTTCCCTTGTAGTATGCTCTGACCTTTTCTATAGTTTTGCTTTGAGTCAAACGCCCTTGCTATGTGTGCAGTCTGTATGGGCCTTCACTTCAGCTCCTTAAATAAAGGACCGAGAACCTGGAAACACCCGACCACACCATGATTAGCAGTAACAGTCACAGAAATGCAACCAAGGAGCGAGATGGGAGAGGCACAGAGGTAAAACTTAAGTGTTATCCAGGGTGCTGTTTTGGACTTTTCAAAAGCAATATTGGTGGACATTCAGTGGGGTTCTTAGATCAGAGAAAAGTGAGCAAATGATAAAGGCAGAGAGATGTCATACCAAGAAAAACCAAAACGACATACCAGAAGGGGAATGGAATCTTAGTCATAGGGGAATGGGTTACAGCCCTGGTAATGTAAACACAGGCCCAAACTGTGATTTAACGGACAACAATAGGGGAGAGAGAGCCTCTGAGCAGGCACAACAGCTAAATACTCAATGACCAAAGCCAGAAGGCAACAGGTCATGGGGGCAGCGGCAGAGAAAAGCATGTAGAAACATAGGAAGATAAAAAGGGGGGCTGGGATCAAACTCAGGCTTCATGACATAAAGCAAACAGTTTACTGACTGAGTTATTCCCCCATCCCAAGCTACCTTTTATTTATTTATTTATTTTTAGTGTTTTGTTTTCTATGTTTCTTATTTTTATTTTATTTATTTATTTATTTTTAAGACAGGGTTTTTCTGTGTAGCCCTGGCCATCCTGAAACTCACTCTGTAAACCAGGCTGGCCTCAAACTCAGAGATCTGCCTGCCTCTGCTTTCTGAGTGCTGGGATTAAAGGGGTGCGCCACTGCTGCCCAACTCCCAGTCTACCTTATAATAAGCGGGAAAACCTGGCCTACAAACTGGCTCAGTAAGTAAAGGAGCTTGCTGCCAAACCTGATGACTGAGGTCCATCCCTGGAACCTATGCAAATTGTCCTCTGACCTCAACGCAAGTGCTGCATTGCACGCCCGCACGCACGCACACAAGATAAAATAAAATAAATGTAAAACAAAGAATTGGATAAAGAAGAGTAGCAGTGGCTCAGGTGTGGGAAACTGTTTTCCTGGGAGAGTAATGGAGGTAGGAGCACTCTGGGGGTAGGGGGATGACTAGTTTGCACAAAGCCGTTTAGATTTATTTATATTACTTTGAGAAAGGTAAGATTTGGTTTTCGATTTCCTCCAACTCGGTTGTAAATGTCAGCTCCCTGTGTGGTTTCTGAATCCAGGCTGGCCCATCTCCACTTATGCTCCAGTGTAACTGCTAAATGCAGGCAGCAAGACTTACTGCTTCACTGCGTTCACTAACAGGGCTGTGGCTTCCTGTTTGCTCCCAACCAGATTCTTTCGCTTTCCTGTTCCTTGCTCTGCTCCCCCATAGGGTGTCCAACGTTGGTCTTCCGACGTTCTGTGGTTTCAGAGATACTCTTGGTCTGAGTCAGCACTTCAATCTTGGTTTTCTCTCTCTCTCTCTCTTCTCTCCTGGGTTCCCACTGCCCAGTGTTGAGGGCTTTCTCACCCAAGCCCAGGCTTCCTTGGCTGCCCTATATACATAGCCCCTGCTGATTGGAGCAAAGATGAGCGCCTTGCCCAAGCACAGCCAATCCAATTGCTCTCTTTGGGAAATTCGTAATTGAGTTTGAGGGTCAGACAGCTGAGCTGCTTTCTGAACTACTGGAAATGTAAACAAAGGCACCGTGGGCTGGAAGAGTTCCAGGTAGATGGGCATGAAGGGCAGACAGACGTCTGGAGAGATGGCAGGAAGGAGAAACTTAGACAATCGGTGGGAAGACAGCTGGAAAAGCCCTGTTAAGTAGACAGGCCAAGGGAGGAGCTAATGGCCCTTCTTAGGGCCTTGAATTCCATGAGTTTGTGTTTCTGAGGCCAAAGTGCCTTTCATAATGAAGTTGACTTGAATTAGTTTTTGTCACTTATGACCCCAGCTCAGCCCATCTCCCTAGCCTTGTCCCAGATGAGGCAGTGATAGACAGTTATGCCTCTGAGGTCCTGGTGTCCTATTCCACTCTCTCAGCACTACCGAACAGAGGAGAGCTGTGGCTCACTAGGCTGAGAGGTTTAGAGAGGCTCACTCTGTGGGGACCGCCCTCCCATGCCCTCCTAGAGCTCAGACAAAGCATAGGAGTCTCTTTTTGTTTTTTCGAGACAGGGTTTCTCTGTGTAGCCTTTGCTGTCCTGGATCTCACTCTGTAGAGCAGGCTTGTCTTGAACTCAGATTCCTGCCTTCCTCTGCCTCCCGAGTCCTATGCTTTATTAAAGGCACGCGCCACCATCACTCCGCTGCTGGACAATGAAACAACGAACTCTTAAGCAGAGGTCGGGAGGGTAAGGCTGGGCTCCTTCCCCAACCAAGAGTAAACATCCTTACTCTTGTCCTGTAGGTGGATAGTTGCTTCTCCAGGCACACTCAGGGGCCAGTACTTCTCCAGATTCTTCCGTCATGTTCTTTCCTGTCTGACCTAGCCTAACTTCCTGTTCCATGAAACCCAGGAGCCCTAGGAGGGAGGAATCAGAACAGATTGCACATGCAGACTTTGCGTGTAGCACTAGCAGCTTCCACGGCCTCCAGGGGCCATGCCTTGTTTGTGGGGACCCCGCTCTTCTCAGTGGCGGCTGTTGTGGAGTCCCACTGGCTTGGCAGGCAATGGCCACTTTGGAAAGAGTCCTCAAATGACAGATAGTACACGGCCGCTGGACAGACACAGTCCCAGAGAAGTGGGAAGAACTTGAAACACGGGCCTGCAGGTATGTGGGGCCTGCCCTAGGGGCTTCCCATGTGCTGTATGACGATGTGTCTTTGTATTTACCCCTGGGCTACCTAGGCCTGGGAAGTGAGCTAGGACTTGGCTGCAGGGAGGTTAGACAGCACAAAGAGACGGTGGGAAAGAAGAAGTTTGTTTTTCTCCTCTCTCTTCCAAGAATTCTGTCTCCTTCTCCAGTTTCCATACCGTCATCTCTGTGACCATGTCCCCTCATGCCCAGGTTACCTTCACACTGCTCCCCTACCTCAGACAACCATGTGCCACACTCTTTCTCATACTGTGGTCAAGACACTCTGACCAAAAGCAACTTGGGGGAGGAAATGGTTCATTTGACTTAACTTCCAGTTCACAGTCCATTACCGAGGGAAGTCAGAGCAGGACTCACGTGGAAACTAGAAGCAGAGGCCGTGAAGGGACTCCGCTTGCTTGTAGACCTATGCTCAGCTACCTTCCTGACACAACACAGGCCACCATATCTAGGGATTGTGCCACCCACAGTGGGCTGGGGCCTCCTACATCAATTAACAATCAAGATATTTCCCCACAGGGCAATCTGCTCTAAGCAATTCCGGAACCTAGGCTTTCCTCTCCAATGACTCTAGCTTGGCTGTCTCAAGTCAACAATTAGAGCTAAGTAGGCTACCAAGTGAATTTAGGATATATTCTTCGGTGTTCATACATAAGCAGGTGCAATCCTAAATAGACTTTGCATTAAGAATCACAAAAGCAGGTCATAGTGTTATCCAAAGTATGGATCGTGTTGCACACATGTTCCTGCATCTTCTTTTTGTATCTCTCCATCCCTAGTTAACTTGTACTGATTCTTTTTAATGGGTTTATACGTGTCCATGGTTTATGTACTATCATACATGCAACATTCTCCTAACACAGGGTTGACATGATGTTCTCTCTCTCTCTCTCTCTCTCTCTCTCTCTCTCTCTCTCTCTNNNTCTCTCTCTCTCTCTCTCTCTCTCTCTCTCTCTCTCTGTGTGTGTGTGTGGTATATACACAGACATATGAGCACCACTTAAATGATACTACAATAAACATCCTTGTACTGACTTTTACACCTAATGGAGTTTTTATCTCCCCAGGTCAGATTCCCAGGAGTGAGACTGCTAAGCCAAAAGGTGTGCGCATTTTATTTTTTTTATTTTTATTTTTATTTTAGGAACTGTTGTCAGGGTGATCCAACAGTATTGTGTCTCTTTGCCTTTCCCCTGCTACATGAGAGGGTACACTTCTCCCAAATCCCTTAAGAGTAGTAGGGAATACTTAGAAATTAAGATCGGGAGCATTGGGATACTGAGACAACGAAGGTTTTTCTTCTAATACTGTTTTTCAATGGTTTCGCTTTTAAGAGTGGGAAAGTTGCAATGTGTCTGTTTTAACCACTCTCATCTTACCCCTGGTTTTCCATGCCATACCAAAAACCTTTGGCTCCATCACGACTTCATTAGTTCATTCAAGCAAATAGCAAACCCCAGAAACTTCAGGAGAATCCTGACTTTCTTAAGTTGATTCACCGAGGTCGTCTGTGTCAAAGGTACACGGCACTGCAGCAGAGAGACTTCTGGAGCTGATCTGAAGTTGAAAATGTGCCTTTCCCAAATCGTGAACCTGTGAAACAGGCACATCAAGATGGCTACATCACAAGGCTGTAAACAGCTATGTGCTTAATATGCAGAAATGGTCAGAAAAATGCCTGACTCACAGCACAGATGGTCTGGTCTGTGACATACATGTCACTCTCGTGCTGTCACTGTGAGATCAGATGTCCCAAGGTGCTCTTCTGGGAATGCTGAGAATCTGCAAGGGCCTAGTGCAGGCCTCTGAATGGAAACTTGTTGGGCTCTGTGCCCTCCTCTGCACGCCAGTGTATAATTGCTCGCCCTGTCCCTGGAGGGCCCTGCAGTTAGGTCAGGCGCTGTGTCTTTCAGCTCTGCTCCTCTAGTGTGGGCCTGCTGGATAGGCTGCTCTCCACAGGCCCTGTATTTGGCACTTGCCTTAACTTGCTGGGTCACCACCTTCAACTCTCCGTTTTATACGTCTTGAGGACCGATCCCACTTATCACAGAATCTGTCCTGTTTTACGTGGGACCCACAGTCTCAAGTATCCTGTGCTGGCCTTGAGCTGGCTGAGTAACCAAGGATGACCTTGAACTCCTGACCCACCTATCTTCAGCTACCAGTGCTGAAATTACAGACCTGCATCACTACACCTGGTTTAATCAGTGCTGGGGATCGAATACAGACAGGGCTTCATGCATGCTGGACAAGCACTGCCCTGACTGAGCTATTTCTCCAGTCCCAAAGTGTGGACTTAAATGGAGTCATCCAAAGAGCCAATGACACTGTTCCACCTTCTGAGTGCTCACAGTCTTGTCGGGAAGAAAGCTATGGAAACGAAAGGGCACCAGGCACCCACCGATCACCAGAGGAATATGGCGCGGCTCCTTCCAGCCTTGACTGGAGTCAGACAAGCCTAGACTCTGAGCCCCGTGTCCAGTGAGGCATAAGTCACCAGAAGCCAGAAAACAACCGGCTCTAGCAGCCCAGGAGTCAACTCTGAGGTTTCTACTGGAGGTCTGGGGTTGGGATAGTCACAGGAAGTGTCACCTGGGCTTGGAGCTGAACTGGGAGTATGACAGGTTCTGTCTCTGTATTCTGTGAAAGGCCTGTTTTCCAGACTCTGGTGGGCCTTCTGAAGTTGATCTTATTAGGAGTACACACCTGAGGACTCTGAGTGGGTCTTTCGCCAAACAAAACCTGCCCTTAGCTAAAAAGGCAATCTTCCTATGGTATAGTCTGACAAAAGCAGGGAGGTCACAGGGCCTTACGGTGATACAAGCAGTGCCAGCAAAGCTGAGGTTGCTAGAACTCCTTTGATGTGCCACTCCAATGTCCTGGGGCCACAGGCATCCACAGCTTCTCAGCATGGCCCTTTCCCTGTCCTCCACTATCCTCCCTCTACCCTGAACATGTCCCCCAACATGGCATCAGGCCTGGGGTACTTGGTGCTAGGCATGGGGATGATGGCACTGGGTCAGCAGCTGCCAAGCTGCCTCGAGTTTGCAGAAAGCGTGGAGCCCCTGAATGACTGCCAACATTTCAAAAGCCCTGCTCGGAATCACACATGGGACTAAACTTAGGTTCCATGGAAGGCACACTGGACTCCAGGGGCCCGAGATGGAGGTGGAACCCAATGGCCAGCTCAAATTATTTCACCAGCGCATTCACACTGGTAAGGATAATGAAGTGGGGCTGGGCTGTGTCTCAGTGGGTAGAACACGTTGAAGGTTTAACCCCTAGCACTACATAAGAGCGGGCCTATTGGGCTGTGTCTCAGTGGGTGGAACATGTTGAAGGTTTAACCCCTAGCACTGCATAAGAGCAGGCCTATTGGTGCACATCTGTAATCCCAGTCCTCGAAAGGTAGAGAGGTAGATAGGTCAGAAGTTCAAAGTCACCCTTGGCTACGTAATGAGTTAGAGGACAGACTGTAATGCATGTCACTTGTTCTCAACAGGGGGAGCGCCTGTGAGAAACAGCTGGGGCTAGGTTAACCAGAGCAGCCTTGCTAAAAAACTCAGATTCACTTGCTTTGAGTCCATCTGACATCTGTCCCACCCCCAACAGTGCCACCCCCTGCATTCCCCCAGGGTCAGTCTTCTACCCTGAATCTAACCTAAAATTTGCATTTTGTAGGATGTTCCTTGTAAGTTCTGCCTAAAAGTTATATGGGCTTTTCATTGTCTCTCCCTCCCCGCTCCTCCCCCAGGGTCGTCCTGAGGACATGGGGTTTACCAGCTAAGGGGGAGCAGGGATGTCACATCCCCAGTATCAACGAAATTTATGAGTCACAGATATCATCAGACCTGGCTTTCATTTGCCTTCACTCGCCACTTCCTTTCTCCATATTAATTTCTCCCAACAGCCCACTTATCTTCCCTCTTGGAGCCCTGCCCACCCTCACTTTCCCTCCTGATAGAGCTGTATCTCTAACAGGCAAAAGCACTCAGCGCAGTGATTGCAAAGAGCTGGCTCGCTCAAGCACTCACAAGTAACTTGCTGTGGCTAATCAAATGTCAAAACAACCTCCCAGGTGATTTAGAGGAGCTTGGTGACAGGAAGACATTGACCACCAAGCCACCAAGAACAGACCACGTTTGGTCGGTGGAAAGCAGGGAAGTCAGTTTCCGTCAGAGTGGGTTCCTGGTGGCAGAGCGTGGCTGGTTGTTCCTGGGATCAACCGCTCTGCGGTTGGTGGCGCCTGGCCTTTTTTCATTTCCTCTTTTCCTCTGAAGGCAAGGAGATGCTCTGTGCCAAAGGTCAGCTGGGTAGTGGTTGGACTCTTTTTGATGACAAAATGTTGCAAGGTCTCTGAATCACAGCAGCAACAGGGCGGTGAGGGGGAGAGAAGGCACTTCGAACTTGAACGTGGGCAAGTTGAAGCCACACGAAACTTGTTTTCTCTGCTGGAATAGGAGTGAACTGGGTTAAATGTTCCCCGAGGTCCTTAAAGCGGTGGGGTGATTCAACATTCTCCTGTACTCGACACTTTAAAGGACTCTTCCATGCTTGCTACTTCATTTGATGTTCACAGTAACCCCAACATGGAGCCAGGAGAGGGGTAATTATCTCCATTTTATAGCACTGAAATACACCGATCACGGCACCTTCATCTCCACCTAGGAGATGTGTTCAAGCCAGGAGTTCATAAACACCCCCC